>LR990959.1:16000000-16553292 GCA_905163465.1 Craniophora ligustri | reverse complement strand
ATTCCGGTTGGTATAGTAGGTTTATTTATGAAGAAACACTTTGTAACTAGCTCCCTACTCCCCACCGGGGCGGCATGTCACGGCTTGTGCCTGGACAAAGGCAAACACCTAATAAGTAACGTACAAATGAAAGCATTTATAACAAAATCGAACAATAGAAAGTAAATAAAAAGAAAAATCTTACAATTACAAGTGTCTATAGATAAATTGATAAACAGCAACCAAAGGAACAAGCAGGATTCAGATCAGGCTTTAGCACAATGGACCATATTCAGACATTAGAACAGGTATTATAATATATTAGTCAAGTATTATATAAAATCAAGGACTATGTTGACGATAGGAATGTGTGGATGTAGATACTGGTGTGCATGTGGCCTCCCTGGTACCGTGAGGTTGTTTCCATTACAAAAACGTTGTCTTTTTAAAAACATAGCTTGTAGCATTTAATTTTGTAAATGTGAGTTCAGTGTATTGTTCAGTCTAGAGAATTATACTTACCATATTACTTTTCTTTTTTATAACTTTGTCTATTGACATCTCAAGACATGAATTTTTTACATTGACCTCGCATAATTATTACCAAATAATGTAACAATACCTTCTTTTTAAAAGAGTGTCTATGGAGTTTCTTGCCGGTTCTTCTCCATGAGATCAACTTCTTGGAACCGTGCAACTAGAGTCATAACGTTTTATAAATGCTTGAAAAAGTTGATATGAAATAAAAACCTTTTGATTTGATTTGAGTCTATGATAGAAACTAAATATGTCATAATGATAAAATAAAATATTACGATTTTTTTCCAGATCAAAAATATATATGTTAAAAGAAACATATTAACACAAACTCAAAGAGGTTTAATACAATTCACAATTCGAAAAAAAAAAGGTAAACTTGAAAATAGAACTAAAATCAAATTTAAATTTCGTGGCGACGCTTTCGCCACGCCAGAAATCGGTTTTACGTGCGGCTATAGATGTTTCACATCAAAAATGAAGCATATCATTGAATTTTTTCTTGATTTGTCGACGTCTCTACAACTCAAGAGCTAGGCCTTTCCGATAGTATATATTAGTCTATGGCTGGTCCCCACGTCCGTCAATTTCGATGGCGAACAGCAGGTTGCTTTGACAATCAGACCTCCGGCCTCCATAAGCTGTGGCCAGCGGGTGGGCGCGACTAGGGGAGTCCGCCGCCCGAACTGGTAATGGCCCCAAGTAGGCGGCGCGCGTGTTCGTCACACGTGCGCCTGCGCGGAGGATGCGAGGCGAGCTAAGCCTCGCTCCTAGCCGGGGTCCAGCGATAAGAGCTGGACCGAAGCCCGCCGGGGTTGTGGTGCATGCTTTTGCGAATCCCATGGCCCCGGCAATAGGGTTAGTGGCGTTGACGGGTGCGGTTTTTTTAGTCGGTAAACGCTTAACCGGAGTCGGACACACCCCGTCGCCTCCCCAGGCGATGGGACGGTCCGTAAGGGATTTTTCCGCACTTAAAAAAAAAAAATGTTGCTTTGACAATGACGTCAGAAGCGAAACATAGGTACATAGACTTACGCAAAGATTGATTCAAAGACCGATCGATTGTCCACCGTCGACCATAGACTATTCAAGAACTCTCCGGCCACCTTCCTTAAACCTAATAAATGAAATTGTCCTAAAAAGGAAGGTATAAATAAAAACAGACCACACTAAACTCTACAATACAAGCTATTTATTATCATAATTATTTATAATTATATACAGTGTGCGCTCAGGTTCGGCCGGGGCGCGGGGCGCGGGGCGGGGCGCCGGGCGGGGCGCAGGGCGGGGCGCGGGCCGGGGTGCCGGGCGGGGCGCCGGGCGGGGCGCCGGGCGGGGCGCGGGGCGGCGGGTGACGTCACAGCGCGTGCAGCGCGCGCGGCCGCGGCGGCGCGTGCACGGGCGCGGGGCGGGGCGGCGCGGGCGGCGGCGCGGGGAGCGGCGCCAGGTGCGGCGGCGGCTCGGGCTCGTCCAGGTCCAGCGCCGCGTCGATCATGGTGGTGTCGTGCAGCAGGCGCAGCCGCGACGCGCTCAGGCCGCCCGCCGCGGCGCCCGGCTGCACGACCTCCATCTCCAGCGAGCGGTTCATGTAGGCGTGGCGCGCCGCCTCGCCGCCCTCGAACAGGTTGGTGTAGCTGCCGCCCAGCGCGGCGGCGGGCGCGGGCGGCGGCGCGGCCGGCGCGGCGGGCGCGGGGCGCGGCGCTGAGCACGCGCGCGAAGCTCGGCGGCAGCTCGTCTTTCACGTCTATCGTGAACACGCCGCGCCTGTAACGGAGACGCGATGAGCGGTGCGGCCGTGAGCGTGCGCGTGCGCACTGTCCGGTGCCGAGGGTACATACCGGTCGATGAGGCTGGGCGCGAGCGGGCCGCACAGGACGTGCCAACAGTTGGCACATGCGTTGCCGCGAGAGTACGGGTTCGGATTGGACACGCCACGGCGTGTCGAAAACGAGCCCTTGATCTGAGAGTAAACAATAGTATTTATAGGATCGTCCAGATGTAATATCATAAAGTCATCGGTGGTGGTGTATTTACGTGAGCACACTATTTAAAGAGGTTAAATGCGACGTTTGAAGGCCAATGCGATGCTTTGGTTCTCGCGTATACGTATACTCACGTCTTCATTGGTGGTCTGGTCGGTGGAGGCCAGGTAGGTGTGGAAGCCCGCCAGCCCCAGCACGGACCAGACGGACAGGAAGCACACGGCGGCCACCACGGCGGACGCGGGCGTGGCGCGGAGCGCCGCCGCCAGCCCCGCGCCGCGCGCCAGCAGCGCCACGTGCGTCACCGCGCACGCGAACACGAACACCGCCAGGAACGACAGCGACACCACGAACGTGTAGAAGTAGCGGTAGTTGCGCTTGCCCACGCAGTTGCCCACCCACGGGCAGTGGTGGTCGAAGCGGTCCACGCAGTTGTCGCACAGCGAGCAGTGCGAGGCGCGCGGCGGGCGGAACATCTTGCACGTGAAGCAGTACTTGAGCTTGACGGGGCGGCCGCGCACCAGCACCTCGCGCGCGCGCGGCGGCGGGCGGCCGGCGTCGGGCGCGTCCAGCGCGGCCTCGGCGGGCGCGGCGCGCGGGATGATGCCGGGGTCCGACAGCGCCGTGCGCAGCAGCGCCGCCAGCGTCAGCGCGCACAGCGCCGCGCCCGCCGCCGGCACCGCGCCCGACACGCGCGCCGCCAGGAACGGGCAGTCGAACGCGAAGTGCAGCGCGCACGTGCCGCAGATCAGCGCCAGCGTCAGCACGAACACGCCGGGGTGCGGCGCCGTCATGAGCCGCCCGTCGCACCAGAACCGGTTGCGCCCCGCGAACACCTCCCACTTGCGCGTCACGCGCCGCGAGGCCATCGCCGCATCACCGCCCCGACCGCGCCGCTCCGCTCCACTCCGATCTACGTTTCTGACACACACAAATGGAATGATCAACCACCAAAACCACACCTACAATATTTTTGTTGTGTAATTAAAATTCCATGTCTTATCATCCCCTCTGCTGGCAACTGTGCATGGTAATTATTTAGACATATCATTTGGCTAATTCTATCTTATACATGCATTAAACAAAAATTGTGTCAGCCATGAGAGAAGCCACTGAACATTTCCAATATTGAGTTGCAAAATGTAAGTTCTTATTAAATAAAATTCGTGACAACTCCATGACAAATGCATAAACCACAATATAATATATCAAATAACAAGACCAAGCTTACATAGCGAAAATGTTATAAAATCATTTTAGCATAGATGAAGTAAAATGTGCTACGTATCCTGCAGGGGAATGTATAGATTACAGACTTGTATGGTTCATATACACACTCATTATTATCTGCCTTGATTAACATACGTCATGTTAATCAAGGCAAGGTGGCTGCACCTAACTTAGGTGGCGCACCATTTAAAGATTAGATCATTCACTTGGCTAGTGGAGTTCACATACTAAGTACTAATGGGAATTAATCCCCAGCACTGACAAGTACAAACTTTTCCTATTTGTTATTAGTCAATTATTATTTTAGTACTTCGTCATTTGTTCACAATGTAAGTATTCTTAGGATCTGGTTCTGAAAGAATAGTTGCATGCTATGAGCTAGTACTCTGTAGGTACTAGAAAGACATGAAATGGGACTGAATGAGCAGGAGCTACATAAAATCAGCACTTGAAAGAGCATGCATAATAATGTTTAATGTAAAGATTAACCAGGTATTAACAATACCAATAAAATAAATATTTCTGGACATTGTTTAGTATAGCATAACAGTCCTAAGCCTGCAAATTATCAAAGAAAATCAAAATGTTATTCACTATTCCTTCAGTGAACTACAGTACTGCTGTACTAATGGTACTAGAAGACCAAACTAGTACATTTGGATGTTCAGAATGATTCATTTGGTAACTGAGTAAGAACGAGCCTATCTTCCACACATTAGACTAGTATTGCAACATAGGCCTTCCAACATCCCTTATGTTTTCCATATGGAACACTTGTTGAGATTACATGTTATGAATACATCTGATATATTGTATAAGAATCGTCACCGAGAAGATGTGGTTATTTTCTAGGTAATCATTTATGTATTAATAATATCAACAAGCATATTTATGTTTTAAACATTATACAATGTGACATTACATATACAATTGAGTTTAATACAAATCAATTCCAGCAATGTCCATGTACCGGTTTCCTTGTCATTATGATAGGCGTCCGTTAATATGATAAGGAAATAAAGTTAGTAATCCTTTACCAAAAACTTTGGCACAACTTTGTCATCATATATTACACCAAACCAAAAGCACTTCATATTACAAATTTAGTGTCGTAAAAAATCACAACTAAGGTATAGTTATTAGACAAATCTGATAAGTTGACTTACCCCAATTCCAGGAGATGACCAGCAGGGTATGACAAACTATATGTCCTTTACAATGTGTAAAATTGCAGAAAAAGTTAAAGTTTGCAACTTGTTGAAAAGCTTGTTAACTATCAACATAGACGAATAGTTACTTGCACGTATTATATATAAACACTTTATTCTAAATACGATGCGTCAATTCATATATTCAACAGAAATAGAAACTATTATTTTCAGATAAACTTTCTTGTTTTTGACATGACAGACGTAAAGAGAAGTGTGATTTTTTTTCTTGCTGTTGGTGAGGCTAATGAAACTAGTCTAAACAGCCAAATCTTTTTCAATACTTAAATCTTCCATATTTATTTATGTAGTTTGGCTAACAATATTTGTGGAATGGTAAGTGATTATGGCTTTCAACGAAGGCTGGTAAAAATATTTTGCTACATTTACTGTGATGCGATAAAATTGGTAAAAAGTACTTCATTTAGTACATGGAGCACTATGATCAATTAAAACAAAAAAAAAGAAACAATAGCACAGCGGTACAGCAGAGCACAAAAATATGTACCAAGTTAAGGACGTTTCTACGTGTCTGTAATATTCAGCGCAACAACTAGTATCCTTTAACACAAGTCTTATTGCATAGATATCTTTAAAATATATCTATTACATTCTACCTTTTACCCGAAAAATTGTCTGTCCTGTCTGCACAGACTTTATCATTGGCTAGCTTATTTTTTAAAATTAAATTTTAAAAGATTACCCGCACAACTTTCTTCCCCCTTTTTTCGGCCTCTTTATTAGATGATTTCTGGGAGTGTACGACTCAACACCCATTCAACACCGATAGACTGAACAACGACAAGACTTTACTTCGACACTTCGTTGACAGGGCATTATCTATCTTCTATACTTATATAATAATCGCTTGTTCTGACTGATTCATCAACGTAGAGTTAGAAACCCTTCATCAACATAAAGTTAGAAACCCCTGTGGTGTACATACACCACAGGGGTTTCTAACTTGAAATTTTGACAGATGATGCATTTTATGAAGAAAACATCCGCTAAGAATATAATTTTAGAAATTCTATCTATAAAGGGGTAAATAAGGGAGGAATAGTTGTATGAAAACACGTATTTTAGGTTTTTTAAATCTACTCTCTATGAGGGTGACATAGGGGTTGAACGTTTATATGGGAAGTCCGTCATTTTTAAAGTAAGAAGAATGAAATTGGAAATTTCAAGCTCCTCTGCAAAAATGAATACGTATACAATGTATCGTCGTTTTTGGAAATTCAACCCCCAATGGATAAAATGAGGAGTAGAAATTAGAATAATATTGCGCAGGCGATTTTTGTTTTTATTTTACCGCATTGCAGGAAAAAAAAACTTTTGTAGATTTTCATCTAACAGTCTAGCTAAGACAAGTTAGTAGTTTCAGTTGATTGAGCATGTCATTAGGTAACATTAAAATATATCACTGAGAAGCATTATTATTTTGATCAAGACAAGTGTCAACTGACAAGTCAAAGTGAAATCATTATCAAATGTCACTTAACCAGCTGGCCAGCTGCTGAAGTGGCCAGTGGAGTCAGAGTACAGAAAAGTGCTGCGTGGAGCTGGAACAGCAGCTGTTGAAGACATAACTAATTTGAGATAATTAAATACTTGTGTTTGCTGTACTCCACCTCCACTGGTGTACTGTTCATTGAGCACAGTTCCTGCTTCCTTCGTCTCAGTAGCTAATTTCGAGCAAGATGCCAATGTTGAGTGGCTTATCCAATACAATCATCGTTCATAACAATTACAACGTAGTGCTGATTTCTATGTAAGTGTGCCTTTCATCTTTTGGCAATTCTCATTTACTGTTATCATAATAAAAAGTACCACTCATGATAATAATGCCTTAAAGTAAAGATAACCGAAATGGAAATAAGTGGATCGTAGTGCTGTGTTGATCGCGTGGTCAGTGAAATAGTGCAGTGTCGCATCGTGATGGGGCTGGACGGGTCACGTCGCGAGGCGCTGGTGGTGGTGGCGCTGTGCCTGGCGTGGTACAGCGCCAGTTCGGCAAGCAACGTGGTGGGAAAGCTGGTGCTGACGGAGTTCCCGTACCCCGTGACGGTGACTATGGTGCAGCTGCTGAGCATCGTGGTGTTGAGCGCGCCGGCGTTCGCTCTGTTTAGCGTGCGGCGCGCGACGGACTTCCCTCGCCGATACTACTGGCGCACTTTGCTGCCGTTAGCTTTCGCCAAGTTTCTCACTACCATATGCTCACAGGTGTCCATATGGAAAGTACCAATCTCCTATGCACACACAGGTTAGTTTCATAAAGTAGCCTGAATAGTACACTATCACTGCACTCACCTGCATGCTTGAGAGATTTTATCAATGGCCTTCATGTGAAGTCTACCAACCCGCAGTATGTTAGCGTGGTGAACTACAGCCTAACCCTTCTTAAGTGAGAGGAGACCTTAGGAATTGGTCCTCTCAGTAGTGGGACAATAATGGGTTGATGATGAACATATTTTTTTTCTTAAATAAATGTGCTATAAATTTAAATATGTTCATATATATAATTCTTACTGGCATATTCCTGAATTAAGTAGGTTAGAACTGTTTCTGGGTATCACTTTACTACTACCTACTTTCAAGTATACAGTAGGTATAACAAAATTTTACTAATACTCAAGTTCTCAAGTTTAGTTACCTACACTAAACTTTTTTTTAACCATCTCAAATCAAGACCTGGCTATACCCATATGTATAGATAAGTTACTATAGTCATCTGTGTGACATACTGTTGGTGTGATCTCTGCATGGAACAAGCATGTAGTTGTTGTAGATCTACTTTCTCTTGATACTTTGCTTCATTAAACATTCTAATTTAATTCCAGAATAAAAAATGTCAATAAACAAAACAGTTTTGTGTATAATTCTATAGCAATAGTATATTTATTTTATATCCACATGCCCTATATTGTCTGGGAACTTTATATCTGTTATTCTATACTTTAACTACACCCAAGTCTACTGAACTAATAGAATAATTATAATAAATGTCAAAGTATTGTTGTATCGCGGTGTGTAGTGAAGGCGACGACGCCGCTGTGGACGGCCGGGCTGGCGTGGCTGCTTTTCGGCGAGCGGCAGACGCGCGGCGTGCAGTTGGCGCTGGTGGTGATCGCGCTGGGCGTGGGTGTGGCCTCGGCCACCGAGCTGCAGTTCGACGCGCTGGGGTTGGGGGCGGCACTCGCGGCCGCGGCGCTGCTGAGCCTGCAGCACCTGTACTCCAAGCGCGTCATGCGCGAAACGGGTGTGCACCACCTGCGGCTGCTGCAGACGCTGGGCCGGCTGGCGCTGGCGCTGTTTGCGCCGCTGTGGGCGTGGCGGGACGGGCTCGCGCTGCTGGGCGGCGCGGCACCGGACAGCGGGTGGGCGCGGGGCGGCTCGCTGCTGGCTGCGGACGGCGCGCTGGCGTGGCTGCAGGCCGTGGCCGCGTTCAGCGTGCTGTCGCGCGTGTCGCCGCTGGCGTACGCCGTGGCGTCGGCCGCCAAGCGCGCGGCCGTAGTGGGCGCGTCGCTGCTGCTGCTGGGCAACCCGGCGCCGCCGCTCAACCTGTGCGGCATGGCGCTGGCGGCGCTGGGCGTGCTGGCCTACAACCGCGCCAAGCTGCAGGCGCGGCGCGCGCCGGCGCTGCCGGTGTGACCGCGGCCGCCGCCCGCGCCAGACTGGCGCTGTCCCTCGCTACTGACGACGCTACCGGAAGGACCCGTCCGCCGGTCTCGAGATGTGACGCTTCCCATTTTGAATGCTAGTTTGACGTTAAATCGAATAAAGGGTGCGATCGCGCCCCCGATGCCTAGTTATATTCTTAAAAACAAATTATACTATGATACTGACATAATAATAAAGTTAATGCTCGCAATGATATTCAAATATATTGATTGAATGATTGAATTCATAGAAATTACAAGGAATGACTTGACTGATCAATTGGAGCATAAACGTGCGAGCGAGGTGGCCATACCAAGTAGCCACACTTGCACTTTTGTCGCTATTGCTACCTTTACGAGTTGCTTTACCTGGAATTTTGATACGCCGATTTTAGTTCCGCAGATAACCACTAAAGTGTATGTTAGGTTTTACAGTCGTAGTGTCAGTGCTGGTTCTTGAAACAGTCCAGGTGCCGCCGTGTTGTTAGGACATCTAATAGCGTGCGCTAATACAATAGTTATGTTGTTATTTTATCAGTATTGTTGCAACCACTAAGCTGAACTTTAGTAAAATATTTTTGATGTTTTAAAATAAATAATTTTAATTATTTTGTTTTTATTTGTTTAATTTCTCACATAATTACTATGATATCGAGCAGGACCATATACCATTCATACTTTGACACAAGACGGTAATACTGCTTTCCGTATGACGGATATTAAGTTTATTTAGCAAGTCCGAATTTTTTTAAAGAGGAAGTGTTATCATAATCAGCATTATTTCAACCGTTAGACGACCACTGCTGGACATGTCTCCCCCAAGGATCGCCACGATGCACCGTATCTCATCCTGAACATGCTAGCTAACAAAATTATTTATTGATGTTTTTTGTCATATACGGCTTTCATGTGATGTCTTATTGCGTAATTTGTGCAAAACACCCAAATAAAAGGTGGTAGGTAACTAGGGTGACGATTTTAAAGAAAACAAAGATTACCACTATAAGTTGTGTTTAATTAAGGCAATTATAGATAAATACAATAGAAAATGGGAGAACAACACATAATATGGTTCAATTACTAATATCATAGCTACTAATTGTACAGTGGGACCTCATTACCTAACCTTCTAACTAGGTACAAATCAAATCAATATATTATTTAGTATTATATTATTATAGCAAATTACCTTGAAGTACTTACATCCTTAAAATTTTAATGAGTAAATCGTAATTAAATAATGCGATATAAAGTAACTTACAACAATACAAGAGTCCGCTTCCTTATTCTACATCACTATATATCACTAAATAAATAAATTAATTAATTAACTCTTCCATGGAATCATTGCTGATACCCAATAATCCGTGTCTGTTCCTTATACTTATATATTCAAATAATGCACTGGTTCGAATTTATTTTGAGTGTTTACGCCATTCTTCCAAAAACTATTTTCGAGATGGTTAAATTCCAATTCGATCTCTAGAAAAAAAAAGTTGTAAATTTTTGTGAATTTAATGACTAATAATTTTACGTTCAGAACAATTGTTGCCACTGGCATAGAGTCAGGGCAGTGAAACTTCTTTGAATAGACTACGAACGAAATATTCATATATAGTGCTGCCATCTATATACTTGGGTACACAAACTTTTACTATAGTTTTTCTATTTGCCGATAGATAGAGGTAGCTGAAAAGTACTGATATCAGCACGTATATAAAACTAATAATTAAAATGTAATAATAATAAGTATGTATTAATATTTATTACATTTTTTTAAAACTTAAATAAAAAAAAAAAAAAAAAAAACGTATTTGTCATCGTGGTAAACGTCATAGATAATACACTCTATACGTAAACGTTAAGTTTTGAAAGAAAAGAAAAACTTTGTTTCGTTCTCGATTCTAGTGTTCTGGTGATTTATTTTGTGCTCTTACGATTTGGACTGTGCTTGCTTTTTTTGACCCTGCTGTTTAGGTATCTTATCACAGGGTCCAAGGAAGAGGACCCTGTGATAAGATACCTAAACGATTGACCCAACGCTGTGTATACTGGACCTTGATTTTGCCTTTTGATTTGGATTCGACTGTTGCCAAAATGCCGAGAAAGTCTGCCTTGAAGTGCTATTTTGGATGTATTCCGTACAAAGGTAATTTGAAAAACTTAAAGCATAAAATTACTGCCTATCTGGTTCCGAGCCAGCTGTAAACAGTTTTACAGGTTGATAATTTATTTTATTTCAGGAAAACTTCACCACTTTCCTCCAAGGGAATACCCTTATTCAGAAAAATTTGATCAGTGGAAAATGGTGTTGAGTGCGATAGATCGAGAAAGGGGTGATAATTATATATACAACAATTTACGTATATGCGATCACCATTTTGAAGAGTTTTACCAAACAGCCAATGGACGTCTTACCAAAAATGCTATTCCAACATTGAATATCCGTAAGTATCGGTAAGGTATCGGTACCTTGTACCGAACTTGTATTCATCATTCATCATCAGCCTATAGCCGTCCACTGCTGAACGTAGGCCTCCCCCAAAGAGCGCCAACCATCCCGGTCTTGGGCAGCTTGTATAGTAAATGCATATTGTTTTGCTAAAAATCAAAAGCTAACAGATATAGCTATGATATATCAAAAAAACAACCTTGGGCAAAGAGGGGAGAGATAGTTTCTGGTCCATTAAACATTAGAAACGATTAAAATAATTTAAATTTTGCAACAGGGCGTCTTGTAAATGGTAGGAAAAAACTATAGGTACTTTAGGTATCAAAATAAAAAGTACATACCGCACCTTTAGAATGTAATCGACCGAATAGAATGAAAGTGACCGAAGTAAAAAAATAGATTGGTCTCTTTTTCTCCAGAGTTTTAGAGCCTAGTCTTAGCTTATTAAAGTCAGGTCCTGTAATTTTGAGTTAGGTCACTTTCATTCTAAAGGTGCGATGCCTTCAGCAAAAAAATCCACTTACAGTTTTTTTAACAAGTATAAAGTTCACTAGCAGACATTTCTTGTTAGAAGCAAAATTGCAACTAATTAACACTTTACTTACCCCTTATTTATATAACAGCCCTCTTTAGCTTATCAGTGATCGAAATGTGTGCAAAATTTTTCTTAGAACCGGGATAATGGGGATAATGGCTACCTACGTTCTTGGAAATTTGAAAGTGACTCTTGTCTAGCTAGCATATTCAGGATGAAGGACTCCAGTGACCTTTACCAGGTCAGCAGTCCACCTCTCGCCGGGGGCTTACCCACACTGCGTCTTGCAGTACGTGGAAGAAGCATAACATTGATAATTTCGTGCTTGTAATTTATTTTTTTAAAAGGCAGCCCTTTTAAAAAAATAAATTAATATAAAAATAAAAAAAAACGCAACTGCTTAAAAAGTAAAAAGCAAGTAAACGATTTTAACAGTCTGTACACATTATGAAGCCGGATTTTTGACTTTTAAAATCGTTTACTTGTTTTGTAGGTACTTTTTAAGCAGTTGGGTTTTTTTTGTTTTTTATATTCATTTATTTTATTTGACAGGTTTAAGATAGGGTCAGTAACAAAAGGATTTTTAAATACCATTTCAATGATACCCGACTTGACACAGTTCGTCGATTTTGTGAGCAAATATATTATTGTATTGTTTTATTCTGTTCATTATTTAAGATTTTCAGTGCTGCGTAGCGAATTTATTTAAAAAATATATAGTAGAATGAAATCCATTGGATAAGGAAGGTTATTATAACAAAAAATAGAGAAAAAAAATCATGGGTGCTTTGAGGTCGGGAAGTGGATAAGGGTGCGTTTTTAAGGGTACAAATAAGTAAATAAATAAAATATGAACCAAGTTATATAGTTTAATAAGTTATTAAAAAAAAAATATTCCTTAAAAAAGTTATTGCAATCATATATCATATCCTATTAATATTGAAGAGATTCGGGCAGTTTTTTATTCGGGAAATCATGGTCCAATACCAATGATATTAACATTGTATCACTACAAGACCCACCGAACAAACATACAATCTCCTCCTTTTTTCAAGTCGCGTAACTGATCACCTTTTACAATATACTGCTTTCAATAAAATATATGAGCTGTGGTAGCCCTGTGGAGTGACCAGCGGACTGACATGTCAAAACCTCTCAAAGGTCTCAAGTTCAAACTCGGGGAAGCACCATTTACACATTGAAGTGGCCTCTTACTATTCAGATGTTGTTTAGGCCATTGACACGATAAGAAGACCACTGACTTTTCGTAAGTTATGTCCTTATTTATCACATGCTCAAACGGTGAAGGAAAATACCGTGAGGAATCCTGCATGCTTGAGAGATTTTCTTCATAGCATGTGAAGTCTACTAACCCGCAGTAGGCTAGCGTGGTAGACTATAGCCTAATCCCTCTCAAATTAGAGGAGACCCGTGCCAATAATGGGTGGATAGTGATGAATAAAAGATAGATCTAATAAATATATAATTTATTTACATTAAACTATCAATTCATAATCTCACACGTAACATGCCAGCAAGTATAAAAAGTCTAGTCATCCGTCCGACACACGAACATTCACACGATACTCAGTCGCGCCGCGCCGTCGCCGGCCGGCTCGCCTACAACTCGTCGTGGTCCTCGGCCGCCAGCTCGTCGGCGTCGGCGTCGGCCTCGGCGTCGTCGGGCTCGTCCTCGGGCGCGGCGTCGGGCGGCAGGCCCAGCGACTGCTGCAGCATGGCCTCGACGGCCTCTGCGAACTGCACGGCCTGCCCCTCCTGCAGCATGTAGCCGGAGCGCAGCGCGGCCGTGCGGTACAGCGTGTGCGCGGCGGCGGCCGTGTCGGCGGCGTCGGGCTGGTCGCGCACGCGGCGCAGCAGCTCGCGCACGAGCGGGTGGCGCGGGTTGATCTCCAGCAGCTTCTTCTGCGTGAGGTGGTGCTTGCGCTGCGCGTCGTCGGCCTTCTGGTGCGCGTTGGACAGCGCGAGGCGCTCCATGTTGCCGGTCCAGCCGAAGGCCGTGGCGGCCAGCGCGGCGGGCGAGCGCGCCAGGCGCCGCGACACCACGCAGCGCGTGATCCAGGCGCCCAGCTTGTTGCTCAGCCACGTGGTGAGCGGCTCGAACTGCCGCTTGTACTCCTCCAGTCGCTCCTTCTCCTGGTCGCCTGCGCCGAACGAATTCGTGGAATTAGTGACGCGAGCTCGCATCGAATGACGCGCGACGTGCGTCGAGAATACTCACTCTCTTCTAGGTCGAAGATCTCCTTGGCGATGTTCTGGAACTTCTTGCCGTCGTACTCCGGCAGCGACGACAGGCAGTACTCGTCCACGGCCTCCGTGAGGTACAGCACCTCGTAGCCCCGACGCACCAGACGCTCGGCGAACGGCGACTTCTCAACCTACAGGTGAAATAGACTTTAATATCTAATTACAAAATGCAACATGTTATTTGTGTAGTCTTCTATTTGGATTGGTCCGCCGATACCTATGCCGGTGTATAGTGTACGTACCTCCTCGCGGCTGGTGCCGGCGATGTAGTAGATGTGGTTCTGGTTGGGCTTCATGCGCTGCACGTAGTCGGCGAGGAAGGTGCCGGAGGCGGAGGACTGCGACGACTGGAAGCGCAGCAGCTTGGCGAGCCGCGACCTGTTGCTGGGGTCCTCGATCACGCCCAGCTTGATGCTACAGCACACAATCAATACGCATTCAATATTTGTATCACGTATATACTACCTATGTACTACTATTCCAGGGCCATGATGACATTAGCTTCAGGCACCCTAATCATAGTAGTGACCAATAAATAATGAGCGAATAGCAAGTGCAGCAACAGTGGTGAGTACTAACTTGGTTGAGTATTCCTTCCAGAAGGCGTCGTACTCGTCGTCGGAGATCTTCTTGAGCATGTCGAGCACCTTGCGCACGAGCTTCTTCTTGATGATCTTGATGAGCTTGTGTTGCTGCAGCGTCTCTCGGCTTACGTTGAGAGGCAGATCGTCGCTGTCCACGATACCCTGGATGAAGCCTAGGTAGTTGGGCATGAGGTCGTTGAACTCGTCAGTGATGAAGACTCTGCGCACGTAGAGCTTGATGTGGTCGGTCTTGGTGCCGTAGCGGTTGAATGAGTCGGCCGGCTGCACGCGCGGCACGAACAGCAGCGCCCGGAACGTGACCTCGCCCTCAGCCACGAAGTGGGCCCTGTACACACAACCAGCTATACAGACAGCCAGACACACACACACACACGCGCGGCACGAACAGCAGCGCCCGGAACGTGACCTCGCCCTCAGCCACGAAGTGGGCCCTGTACACACAACCAGCTATACAGACAGCCAGACACACACACACACACGCGCGGCACGAACAGCAGCGCCCGGAACGTGACCTCGCCCTCAGCCACGAAGTGGGCCCTGTACACACAACCAGCTATACAGACAGCCAGACACA
This sequence comes from Craniophora ligustri, assembly GCA_905163465.1. NCBI lineage: Eukaryota > Metazoa > Arthropoda > Insecta > Lepidoptera > Noctuidae > Craniophora > Craniophora ligustri. The sequence goes on along the minus strand of LR990959.1, from coordinate 16,538,266 downwards.
CACACACACACGCGCGGCACGAACAGCAGCGCCCGGAACGTGACCTCGCCCTCAGCCACGAAGTGGGCCCTGTACACACAACCAGCTATACAGACAGCCAGACACACACACACACACGCGCGGCACGAACAGCAGCGCCCGGAACGTGACCTCGCCCTCAGCCACGAAGTGGGCCCTGTACACACAACCAGCTATACAGACAGCCAGACACACACACACACACACGCGCGGCACGAACAGCAGCGCCCGGAACGTGACCTCGCCCTCAGCCACGAAGTGGGCCCTGTACACACAACCAGCTATACAGACAGCCAGACACACACACACACACGCGCGGCACGAACAGCAGCGCCCGGAACGTGACCTCGCCCTCAGCCACGAAGTGGGCCCTGTACACACAACCAGCTATACAGACAGCCAGACACACACACACACACGCGCGGCACGGACAGCAGCGCCCGGAACTTCACTTCACCCTCCCGACACACAGTGGGCTCACACGTAGACAGACACGCGGCACTTACTTGGCCAACTGTGGCGACGTGTCCTTGGTGAGACTCTTGTAGAACTGAGTGTACTCTTCGTCGTTTACTTCGTTGGGCTTGCGCGTCCAGATGGGCTTGTTGTCGTTCATCAGCTCCCAGTCCCAGACGGTCTTTTCGGTCTTTTTGGTCTCACGTTTCTCTTCAGTGGCATCCTCTACCTGATAAATACAATATATACAGTGTATGTATAATAACGAAATATTGTGAACTACTAAATATTGTACAAAAACATTTCAATTTACTGAAACAAATACCAGTAAAGCCTTTAAGAAGAAGAATCGACATATACATAATTATATTACTATTTTGATAACGAGCCAATTAAATTAAACTTTTTGATATTTGACTTTTAAAGAATATTGAGTTTTAGATAATTTGTAGGTACCTGAGCGTCGTCGTCGGCCTCGGCCTTGTCTTCGACGTCGTCGTCAGCCTCCTCCACGGTCTCGGTGCGCGAGGCCCACAAGTGGATGGGGAAATTGATGAACTGCGAGTACTTCTTGACGAGGTTACGGATGGTGTCCGGCTGCAGGTAGTCGGCTGCCTCCTCCTTAATGTGCAGCCTGCAACATACATACACTATGACGTGACGTGATGTGCGTGGGATCGCGCGTTTGTGTGCGCGCGCGTGGCCATTAGGATCCTCGACGACGATTTGGCGGGCGTGTAATGTGAGAGCGTGTGTGTGTGGTGTAACTGTATGTGTGTGTGTGTATGTGTGCGGGGCGGTACTCACGTGATGTGCGTTCCGCGGCGCAGCGTATCGCCGCGCGGGTCCTCGGCGACGCTGTGGTGTGTGTGTGTGTGTGTGTGCGGGGCGGTACTCACGTGATGTGCGTTCCGCGGCGCAGCGTATCGCCGCGCGGGTCCTCGGCGACGCTGTGGTGTGTGTGTGTGTATGTGTGCGGGGCGGTACTCACGTGATGTGCGTTCCGCGGCGCAGCGTATCTCCGCGCGGGTCTTCGGCGACGATATGGTGTGTGTGTGTGTATGTACGTGTGCGGGGCGGTACTCACGTGATGTGCGTTCCGCGGCGCAGCGTATCGCCGCGCGGGTCCTCGGCGACGCTGTGGTGTGTGTGTGTGTGTGCGGGGCGGTACTCACGTGATGTGCGTTCCGCGGCGCAGCGTATCGCCGCGCGGGTCCTCGGCGACGCTGTGGTGTGTGTGTGTGTATGTGTGCGGGGCGGTACTCACGTGATGTGCGTTCCGCGGCGCAGCGTATCGCCGCGCGGGTCCTCGGCGACGCTGTGGTGTGTGTGTGTGTATGTGTGCGGGGCGGTACTCACGTGATGTGCGTTCCGCGGCGCAGCGTATCTCCGCGCGGGTCTTCGGCGACGATATGGTGTGTGTGTGTGTATGTACGTGTGCGGGGCGGTACTCACGTGATGTGCGTTCCGCGGCGCAGCGTATCGCCGCGCGGGTCCTCGGCGACGCTGTGGTGTGTGTGTGTGTGTGTGTGCGGGGCGGTACTCACGTGATGTGCGTTCCGCGGCGCAGCGTATCGCCGCGCGGGTCCTCGGCGACGCTGTGGTGTGTGTGTGTGTGTATGTGTGCGGGGCGGTACTCACGTGATGTGCGTTCCGCGGCGCAGCGTATCGCCGCGCGGGTCCTCGGCGACGCTGTGGTGTGTGTGTGTGTGTATGTGTGCGGGGCGGTACTCACGTGATGTGCGTTCCGCGGCGCAGCGTATCGCCGCGCGGGTCCTCGGCGACGCTGTGGTGTGTGTGTGTGTGTATGTGTGCGGGGCGGTACTCACGTGATGTGCGTTCCGCGGCGCAGCGTATCGCCGCGCGGGTCCTCGGCGACGCTGTGGTGTGTGTGTGTGTGTATGTGTGCGGGGCGGTACTCACGTGATGTGCGTTCCGCGGCGCAGCGTATCGCCGCGCGGGTCCTCGGCGACGCTGTGGTGTGTGTGTGTGTGTATGTGTGCGGGGCGGTACTCACGTGATGTGCGTTCCGCGGCGCAGCGTATCGCCGCGCGGGTCCTCGGCGACGCTGTGGTGTGTGTGTGTGTGTATGTGTGCGGGGCGGTACTCACGTGATGTGCGTTCCGCGGCGCAGCGTATCGCCGCGCGGGTCCTCGGCGACGCTGTGGTGTGTGTGTGTGTGTATGTGTGCGGGGCGGTACTCACGTGATGTGCGTTCCGCGGCGCTGCGTATCGCCGCGCGGGTCCTCGGCGACGCTGTGGTGTGTGTGTGTGTGTATGTGTGCGGGGCGGTACTCACGTGATGTGCGTTCCGCGGCGCAGCGTATCGCCGCGCGGGTCCTCGGCGACGCTGAAGGAGCTGGCGTCGGACTCCCACACGTGCTGCTTGTCTGCGTTGCTCTTGGACACCACCGTAACCTTGTCGGCCACCAGGAAGGCCGAATAGAAGCCCACGCCGAACTGGCCGATCATATCGTTCATCTCCTGAGCGCCTCCCTGCGAACGCGGAGCGGTGAGTCATGCTTGTGGCTGGCGAGCGTGCGGGCCGCAGGGGCGAGGCATACCTTGTCCTTGTCGCCGTCCTGCATCTTGGAGAGAAACTCGGCCGTGCCCGATTTGGCGATGGTGCCGAGGTTGTTGATGAGGTCGTGTCGAGACATGCCGATGCCGGAGTCGATGATGTGCAGTAAGCGCTTTTCGGGCTCGGCCTTGATGCGGATGCTCAAGTCCGGATTTGCATCCAACACGTCGCGGTCCGTCAACGACAACAGACGAATCTTGTCGAGAGCGTCAGAACCGTTCGAGATCAACTCACGAAGGAAAATCTAAAAGAACACAATAGAAACACTGAGTTATGTTTCTGATGAGCTATAGACACCTGGGTGAAGTGGGCGGGCCGTCACCTCTTTGTTTCTGTACAGCGAGTTGATGATGAGTTTCATCATGCGGTTCACTTCGGTCTGGAACGTATAATTCTGCCCGCGCTCCTTGATCTCTCGTAACTGCGCTACGCTCAGTTCGTCTGGGGATATCGCCTCCTCTTCGCGCAATACAGCTTCAGCATCTGGGAAATATATATGTCGGAGGAAGCTATAAGTCGGTTTGATTATTGTTTGCAAGAATAAAGCACATAATGATTTATTACATTTTTCCATAGCTTAAAACCTCCTTAGTCTAATAAAAAGTAAAAAACATTGTTATCAGTTATAGACCAATCAGAGCAGAGCATTTAGCTTGAGCGTGGTCGAGGCGCCATCTTTACTTTTGGAGGGACGCGGACAGTATTGGACATTACTGAGAAATAGCGAATGGTCGAGTTGGATCATTGAGATTGAGAGTCTGAGAGACTGAAAGAGTATTAATTGTTGGTAAAAGTAAGACCGGTGCCCTGAACTCGCTGCTCGGTCTTAACTGTGCATTTTCTCTCGATATTATTGTGAAGTGATAAATTGTTATTTAATCCGAATTAAAATAATATGTAGTGCAAAACCATGATCATTATGTTTGTGCTTGTAATTAACCCTGATGATGCCCACGAAATTCTTAACCACTAATGACGATGTCAACAGAAATAATGTTTCTCCGACATCAGAAGTGGGATAACTACCTCCGCTTTCTGTCGTTTTTCAATTTATTTTCAGATTTTTCATACATACGGACACAAAGCAGATCGGCCTTTGTTAGTCGTGGTTCGAAATTCGAATACATCTGGAAGCGAGGTGCAGTCGCAATAATAAGGCATTGTAGATAAACAGAATATCGAGAAAAACTTGGTGATGTAAATACTGACGCTGGTTGGTAACGGTGGACTTCTGCTTTTGCGGATCGTGGTATACAGGAAAGTAAATTAATTCTAGTACTTATTCAAAAGTTACTTCGTTTTCAGTAAGTGATAACGTTTAAAAAAAAAAATACGAACGGAATCAAACGGATAACGATGATGGCAAAATCGTTGTACTGTTGTTGTATGTTGCTGCTGTTGTACTGTTGTTGTATTTTGTTTAAAAATGTTATGATATCGGAGTTTCTGCGTGTGTGATATACTGGTACAGGTATAAATACCCAATGTGAGCTTACCAGTACGCAGACTGGGTATGTATAGCAGAAACCCGGCCGTACCCGATTAGTAAAATTTTATTGTATTATCGAGTAAAACGCCGAACTAAATCGTATGACGGTACGGACCTACGCGGGTCTCTCGTCATATCCAGTACGGCGGCGCGGTCATTCATAATGCTCGCGCTCGCGGAGAGTACGAAGTTACCCGAATACTTACGGCGATTCCCGACACGCGTACGTGTAATATTTTAGGCATTTTCTAACAAATAATTCGGTGATACAAATCTGTTCCTTATACATATCGGAATTAAGAAGTTAATTGTGTAATGATGTTAAAGAGTATTTCATTTTGAATTACTAAAAAGAGTTATTTACTTTTAATAAAGATAGAGGTCATTTTAGAGTACCTATTTTAAAATATTGGAATTGGTCGACAATAGTAATATTATTAATTTCAATGTTAACTTTTTTTTACGTCAGTTTATTTGCCTGTGAATATTTTATGAAGTCAGATTGAATTTTTGGCGGGATTTAACTGTTATCGTGTTTCTGTATTGTTTTTGTTATTTTGATTGTTGTGTTGTTATTTGTCTGTGTATAAAGTAATCGAGTTTCTAAAAGGCGACCGCTAAAGGTGATGATGATGATGATGACCGCTAAGGCCAGGTTTGGAAAACCTGTAGGTATTTTGATATAGGGTTTTAGTAAGTACAAAACACTGGAGTCCGCTGGAGTGGACACGTCGTACACATGGATGATAGTAGATTGCCAAAGTCTTTCTTCTACTCCGAACTCTCATGCGGAAAGCGCAAACAAAGAGTTCAATATCTGCGTTACAAATACGTGTTGAAACGCAATCTCGCGGCCTGTAACATATCTACTGATGGTTGGGAGGACGGAATGAAGAGTACGGAATGGCATCATACCGTCTACACTAATGTGGTGAAGTATCGCTTTGCAAGTCACATCAGAGCCCATCACAATGACCAACTGATCATTTAGTAGTCGCCGTCACCGGATACGGTGTGGAGGACACATATTAGTACCTAGGTACTGGGTATACGGCCATACCCATACCTTTGAACCCGGGTACGTTGCAAGGTATTGTTGCATGGTAATGTTGCGCGGTAATGTTGAAGGTATATCTCATGCCTATAAGATACCCTAGCAGCATGGTGGTTGTTAATGTTTAGGTAGACTTTGTGAGAGGCGAGGCGGCGGATACAAGGCGAGTTGGCCATAGCAAGATGAGGTAGCCATAGCAAGATGAGGTAGCCATAGCAAGGTGAGGTAGCCGTAGTAAGGCGAGGTGACCGTAGTACGGCGAGGTGGCCGTAGTAGGGCGAGGTGGCCATAGCAAGGCGAGGTGGCCATAGCAAGGCGAGGTGGCCGTAGCAAGGCGAGGTGGCCATTGAAAAGTACCTAAAATCTGTTGGATAAAAGGCGAGGTGGCCAGTTATCTAAAATGTGTAACGTGTATAACGGCGAGGTGGCTGTTTCGATACTATGAACTTGATTTCGTGTGTAGCGTGTGGGCTATTAGGAGTCAGATTCGATAGCAAAAGGCGTATAGCTAATTTAAGATAATATCTTATCATCGGTGTGCAGGAGATAAAATAATGATTCCTTTGGTCAGGAGTGGCCGAACGATAACAATATCTTTTTTGCAGTTAAAGACGATGCGCAACCTTCAACATCACACGAGGGCGTGTGGTATGTCAGGACGGCCGTGTCGGAGGAAGCTATAAGTCGGTTTGATTATTGTTTGCAAGAATAAAGCACATAATGATTTATTACATTTTTCCATAGCTTAAAACCTCCTTAGTCTAATAAAAAGTAAAAAACATTGTTATCAGTTATAGACCAATCAGAGCAGAGCATTTAGCTTGAGCGTGGTCGAGGCGCCATCTTTACTTTTGGAGGGACGCGGACAGTATTGGACATTACTGAGAAATAGCGAATGGTCGAGTTGGATCATTGAGATTGAGAGTCTGAGAGACTGAAAGAGTATTAATTGTTGGTAAAAGTAAGACCGGTGCCCTGAACTCGCTGCTCGGTCTTAACTGTGCATTTTCTCTCGATATTATTGTGAAGTGATAAATTGTTATTTAATCCGAATTAAAATAATATGTAGTGCAAAACCATGATCATTATGTTTGTGCTTGTAATTAACCCTGATGATGCCCACGAAATTCTTAACCACTAATGACGATGTCAACAGAAATAATGTTTCTCCGACATATATATTTTTTATATATAATCGTTTATCCGCCGTTGGCTAGCTAGCGAAATTAGAGAATGGGGCAACATAAAGATAAAATCTATGAGCTTGATTAGATTTTAATATACATAACTGTACATGAACTTCAACTACTATTTTTTTTTTACGTATGAGAGCCTCTTACGTAAAAAAAAATCAACCTTACAAGAAACCACGGATTCGGTACGTGATTGCTAGTCCCTGAGCGCTGGAGTTTCGCATCCATTATACATTTTATTTTTATACTTTTCTTTTTTAGACTACTGAACTGTGATAGCTAAACAGTTGCCGCTTAAACAACAAAGGTTTATTTTCTTTGCCAGTAAATGGTACAGAATCCTACGCGCGCGAGTCCGACTCGCACTTGGTCTGTTTTTATATGTTATGCATCTGCACATTTGCGCACTAGACCCACGCAGTCGATACACCTTCCTAGCAACCGACATGTTATCGATTTAAGTCGAGACGTGGAACCTGCAACTGTTAATTACGATACCGATGGCGGCGGAGGACACGCACAGCTCGGTCGGAGCGGCCACGGCGGAGCCCCGGGGCGCTGCCCCGGACGCGCCGGCCGAACTGCACGCGCGCTCCTTCAAGCTGCGCTTCGCGGCCCAGCGCGAGCAGGGCCGTTCCTACGTGTCGCTGGTCAAACCGCTCGGTCTGCGTAAGTGCCAATCGCTGTCCGGCAGCGCAATCCGCTCGATGTGGGCCGATGTTAAGTTAGAAAGTTGTCCCGCAGCCGCCACGGTGACGGGCAAGTTCTACGCGCGCTCGGAGGGCGGCGGCGAGGGCGCGGCGCCGGCGGCCGCGGCGGAGCGGCGCGCGCTGCAGCGCATCCGCGACATGTTCGGGCGCGACCCGCGCCTCACGCGAGCCGCGCCCGCCACCAGCTCGCAACTGTGCGTGTCGCTTCTGTATGAGACCCGCAGACTGCGCGACTCAGACCGTGCATTCTTATGTTATTTTATTATTAGAAAAATAAAATATAGTTTTCCATAGTAGGTCTATGACTATGTGCTTTTCCCGATTCAAGTAAACCGGTAAAGGTTTTATGGTATCAATGGGTAGTATCAATCAACATATTTTTGTGCATGTGTAGAATCGGCTGGTACGCGAGCTCGGCTGCGGGCGCGGAGAGCGCGGCGCTGCGCGGCGACCGGCGGCTGCACCACCACATCCGCGACTCGGCGTGGCTGAAGGCGCGCCTGTGCGTGCTGGCGGCCGACGACAAGCTCAAGCAGCGCTAGTATCTGTAACCTGTCGTCTATAGCCAGGCTACATAGGAGTACGCATTTTTACATACATTATTTTTGATAAGACATAACCATCATTGTCCCTTAAATAATAACCGAATATTGTACCTTCATTGGTGGAATATTGGACCTTCAGTGTAATTATTTCGTAAGTGTTTTTATGTTGTAACCTTTTATTTCTTTATTTCAATTAAAAACCGATGTAATAGATTTAAAGTCAGAGTTTTATATTTTTTAATAAGTTTTTTTTTAATTACACTTTTTTTTAACCGACTTCAAAAAGGAGGAGGTTCTCAATTCGTCGGAATCTTTTTTTTTATGTATGTTCACGAATTACTTAAAAACGCCTGGACCGATTTGCAAAATTCTTTTTTTGTTTAAAAGAGTAGACTTCACAGATGGTCCCATTGTAACCACATCAGGATCTGATGATGGGATCCCAGGGAAATCGAGGGCAACCCTCAAATTTTATAGGCAATTATCACGTTTTTAATATATTTACTAAAATTGTTCCAGTATTTGCGTCTGATAATCATCATTTGATGTTGATGATTTGATGATGGAAGGTAGAACTCCTCAACAGTTAAGACTTAAAAGAAAATTCTTTCAGTTATAGGCATGTATTACATTTACATGTATTCTCCAAAGCTGTTCAAGTATTTGCATCTGAAAATCATCGTCTCATGTAATGATCTGATGATGGAAGGTACAACTCCTCAACGGTTAGGAGTTGACGGAAAAATCTTTCATAATTATAAGTATATGGATCGATAGTTGTATTCTTTCAGGCTATTAGATTGACCTGATATGAAAAGTTTAATATATATAATCAAGGTCACTCGCGGTGAGTGTACTTACTATTACATTTGACTTGGCACAGACTTCATACCTTTAAAACTAAATAAAGGTTTTACCTTTATTGTATGAAGTTATTTTTTGCTTTTTAGTTTTTGAAGTTGGTTTTTCTTTTTTTTTGTATGGAACCCATCGTGCGCGAGTCCAACTCCCACTGGGCCGGTTTTTATACATCTTCAAATATACCTAACCTACGATTTAAGGAAAAACTAGTTTTTTTTTAAGATATAAATATAAATTTCGACATAATTATAAACGTCCCATCAAAAACATTGCTTGAGAATGTAGCCAAAACCTATTCTTGTACCACTTACACAACAATATTATTTTATGACAAATATTAATTACTCGTACATATCTATTTATCAAATAACAAAGATTAAATACCACTTCAGTTACTTTTATCACAAGATAAAGTGGTAAATGGGTAATATTAATCCTCCAAAATCTTTGTAGATAAAAAATATAGGTCTTGAGTTACATATAGTAACAGTTGTATAGGCCTTACAGGCTATACAAGGCAGACATAATTTAGTATATTAAATGTAATAATAGCGTATTAGTCAATGTTTTTTAGATACATATATCAATAAGCAAATACATTATCATGTTTGCTAAGTTTTAATTATTTTTAATTAGTTCATAGGACTGGGACAGCCTACATACATAGATAATATCAGACTAGTAACAAGTACATACATTTTAATTTTCATATTTGTCATAGGCAAACTATTTACTTATGCATCTACATATTAACTTTAACACAATCTTGTGTTAAAGTGAATATGTAGTTAAACATTAATGTTGGTTCGATTGGAAGGTTCCATAACTGATTTGATGATTTGTAATTTACTGCATTAGTGAAACCATGGTGAACAACAAGAATTGGTGCAGTAGCAGATCAGTAGTGGTCATCACTTTCTGGCTCTACATATAATTGGATTGGACATCCACAAACCAACAGAAACATCACTATTATATTGCTTATGTTCATTTACAAGTTCCTATTGAAAATGTGTTTTGATATAATAATGGGGATAGATTGTTGGATACATTTTTTTTTGTCTATTTTGAATTTATTTGGTATTTCATAAGGTATAGCAATGATGAACTGAATTCATCACACATTATATTATAATTATTATTATGAACAGTGTGGCAGAATCAAGTTGAACATAGAATTACTCTGCTATTTACATAATCCTATGTTTTTGATTAACTTACAGACATTCTGATTTATTGCAAATGATCCAAAAGTACTCAAGTATGTAATGACTATAGTATTTATTTTAAGGAGGGCATATAAAGCAATAAGTTACCGGTACGGGATCCCTCGCGCGACGCCCCGAGGTCGGCGTCCACCGTCACCTCCTCCACGGTGCCCACGCCTACGCTCTCTTTCTGCGCCTGTGACCATCCTGTAACGTATCACAACGTTTACGCTACTATACATACCGCTGGCTATCGTATTCGCAGCTTACAAGGAATCTACAATACTTGAAATGAAACAATAGAGGCCGACACTACCCACTCTAGAAATTTCGCCGACGCCGATCAAGCAGTTAGTTCTTCAAAAGTACTGAAACTTTTATAGGGTCTAACGGTGAATCAAATGTGTCATAGTTTAACTTACAAATTTTCTTTCATAAATCATGCAAAACTCAGTAAGTAATAAAATACAATATTTATACGTTTCGTAGCCAACTCACCTGCAAATAATAGGACGCCGACTCCTAAAAGCAGAAGATACTTCATCGTGGGCAACCCGCGATCTATCGAGTTCTGATCACTTCTTCCTATCAAATTATTTTACAGCAATGAATTGTGAAAACATGAATTAGGGAAACTTAGCGTTCCACGTTTTCGTGCTTGTGAGCTCTGCTTGACAGTGCTTGACTTGAATGCAACTAGGCTCGGAAATAAAAGCAAACTTTGACGTTTCAAATTCTTTTCGTCGTTTCCTATTGGTGAAGTAAGGTGCAGGGCGTTATAATTGCCAATGGCATATACACACGCCATGTTTTCAACAAATAGTAGATATTGAGATACAAATGTCGATATTTCATTGGTCCAAATAGATTCGTGGTATTCCCTACGTCATTATATTACATATTTTTTTTTAAAGGTTTCTTCCCTTTCGGGATGAGGCAAAGGAATCTAGTCCATACAGCTTAGTCTTCAGTATTCTTTTATTTTAATTATGATGGATGACTGGATGATTCATGATAATGGTTGATGATAGGGTGAATTAATGGTTTATGATAGATGATTGTTTTTTTCCTAGTTTCAGTAAATATGTGGTTCTTTACTGAAACCTAAGGCGGACTTTTTGGGAGAATTTGAAAGTCACGTTACACTGTTTCGTTTCATTTGCCAACACTCATGCACGTTTTCAAACACTTAACGGTTAATAATCCACCATTATTATACATTAAAGTTCATCAAAACACAAATTTTAGAAAATAAAACAAAGCTGCTGAACATAACGCTTCACTTTCCCGCCAAAAAGTCCCCCATTATATTACAAGGGTTGGCGAATTACGTTCCATTTCGCAATACATAATACTATTTCAAGTTTTCCTAATTTGTGTAGTATAATAAACATTTTATGTAACACTAGCTGATGCTCGCAGCTTCGGCCGCGCAATTTAATACTAATTTCTCATCCTCATTTTAAGCTGTAGGTCTTCCATAGAATAAGTAATAAAAATATACTAACAGTGTCGCTACATAGCAACAACTTACATAGCGACGGAGAAGCTATCAAAAATTCAAAACTGACATGACAGTGATCGAACGCGCTAAAGAGCTGTGGTAGCCTAGTGTGATGATTTTTTTACGATTACTCCTAAGATATTCGTTTATATTGTATAAAAAATAGCCAATGTGAATCCAGGTAATAAACTATTTGTATGCTAAAGGAGACAGTTTTTTCCAGGCCCACTACGAACGGTATCACAGGAAGATCACATTATATTCCAAAATAATAAGTTATTTTTCATGACGAAACCGCAATTATTAAATAAAAAAGAAACCATTATTGTATTGACTTTCAATAATTAATCGTTGTTGTTTAATTCGTGTAAATGAACGTAAAACATTGTGTGTGCTCAGTGTGCTGTGCTGCGCGCGTCCGTGTCGATATTGTCAAATTTGAGAGTGGCGGTCTTCAAAGTCACTTGAAGGGAGAAAAGGAAGCGGTGCGGATATCTTGTTTTGGAGACGAGCTGAACGGGAACCGCAAGCGCGCCACATCTGCGACGAATCACTTGAAATCTGCCCAAATAGCGTGCCCTAGTATTTGATTATAATGAGAAGCCAGAAGATGAAACCTCTCGATCAAAAATACGCTACTACAACGGAATACACGATGAATTCTGTTATGTAATCTCGTCTGTACGCAACATTATTCACAAATTAAAATAATATGTGCCCCCAATCACCCAATATCATTTGTTGGCATTTGTGTGCAGTGGTCAAATAATAATGGTGAGTACATACCATTGTTATTTTACCACTGTATTGAATAAGAATTTTATCATTCTGTACCTCTATTATGCCTAGCTAGGTTGAGTTCAATTCAATAAGGAAAAAAATAAAGGAGAAGACATTAAAAAATAAAGGAGACGACATTGTTCTCTGTATAAGATTTAAGACAAATATGATTGTATGACTGTTACTCGCAGCTTCACCCGCGCAATTTAATACTAATTTCTCTTCCTCATTTCGCCCGTCAGAGGTTGAATTTCCAAAAACTACGAAACACGTATGCATTTATTTTTGCTGAGGAGCTTGAATATTAAATTTCATGCCGCTTACTTTAAAAATGACGGATTTCCATATAAACTAAAACATATAACATAATTTTTCAATCTTTCTTTGCGGATGTTTACATCTTATCTTATAATGTATAATCTGTCAAAATTTCAAGTTTGTAAACCACAGGGGCTCTGCGTAGATAAACCAATCAGGAATTCAGGACATACGTTTATTATAAATATTTTTTAGATTAAATTATGACAGTAAAAATATTAAATAAGCCGATGTTTATCATAAAATATTGACACTTGTCCCGTTAACTACCATCTGATAGTTTTTCAGAATATTATTGGTATGTGTGCACTCATTATCCGTTCTCAAATGTGATGCTTATTTTTAATAATTCGACATTCCAGAGTAAATCAACTAATTCAACTATCACTACGTTTGAAAAAGAAATTGTAAAATTTATTTATATTATTATTATTGGTATATAGATTGCTATTAAAAATGTAATAGACACAGTAAATTAATAGGGTATTGCTTTCGATAAGTGTACGTAAGGCGTCGTTAGTGAAGTCCGCAACTTAGTATTTATTTTTGTTTGTCATCATGGCTGTCTTCTGTCACTGTCACTGTTCATCATTCATCTATCGACTATCAGCCTGGAGGAAATATTTACTTTAAAACGAAACTATATGAGTTGTAGAAACTTAATGGTCGATTTGAATGTGGTTAAAAATTTGTGAGCGCTGATTAAAAGATTCTAAATTGGCGGTAACTTAGGTTTACTATGTAAACTTTTAGGACGTTTTAGAATACAAATAAAAAAACCTTATTTAAGTAGGTACCTATGTATTTGACTTCCTTACTTATTTCGGATTTCGCATTAATTGTATTTGAAATATCTACTCTTTATATTTTTAGTATTAAGAATGGAGTCCGGTACATCACCTCGTGTCACAAGTTCTCGAAAACGGATTGTATACAAGAGCAGTGGGTGGCGTATCCATCAGTTTGAAATATGGAGTGGCGAATTAATTTGCCAAGTGGCAGTGCTACGCGTGAACGGCGCTGTGCTGCTGTGGTTGGGAAGTGGCGGCGGCGCCCCTGCCCTTAGTGAGATAGCGCTTGGCATGCCGCCGGCTGACGGCGACAGCGGCGGGGGCCGCACCGCGCACGCCACTACCCTGCTAGGTGCAGTGGGAACGGAAGTCTCAGCAGCGGCTCTGGCTCGACGGCTTGCCTTGGCCCTGGCGCGCCCAGTGTATTTGTGCAATGGGCTTGTGTTCAACCGCTTCACTATTCCGCTCATTGAGCGAGGACTCATTGCAGAAATTAAGAGCCGACCAGAGTGCTTCTAAAGTTTAAATTGGCATCTTGTGACAGTAAAATAATAAAATCTATCAATGTTTTTGCTAATATAATTTATATATAACATAATATTAAATATAATTTAAAATACCTAGTAAATAGTTTGAAATCTCCCAATATAAAACCTATCTTTATTTAAATTTTCATCATGTCTGCTCATTGCAGTTAGTTCATTAAAACCTATTTTTATATTCTAACAATAATTTTTAATAAATATGAATCGCACCTTTATTTCTAAACTGTTACTAAACGATTTTTTTACGAAATTAAGTTAATAACGCTATCTTTTTTAGATATTAAATTGTATGACTACACACCTTATAAAAAATCAAATAATTTAACAAAATAATCTTACCAAAATCTCTTATAAGGTCATAATTTATCTAATGGGAGGTAAATAATAATGTAAACATCGTTAATCGTGTTTTCTGTAAAATTTACTTTTTCGTTTAGTAACAGTTTAGAAATAAAGGTGTGGAATATAGAATACTTATTTATTTTTAATTTTGGAATCTGGTAGGTATCTTGGAAGTAGATAGAGTTATTACTTATTACACTGAAGGTACGTATTGTGTGATAAGGCAGTTTTCAGCAGTTAATAGTTTATTATTATACAAGTGAATTTAAGAAGTCAACAGACACAGTGGGATTCAATGATAATCAGATAATGCTAAAACAAGACTCCTTGTTCTAATGAATACAACTCAAACCAAAATATATGAACACCGTGAATTATAAATCAATAAATATTCCTGGACATTATGACACACAGCACCAACTAGTTCCATGCTAAGCAACGGGGCTTGTGTTATGGATACTATCTGCTTCATACTACATATATATACATTTTTTCAAAATACATACATATTATACATAGATACATCCATGACTCTGATACAAATGTTTATGCTCATCACACAAACATTTGTCCCTCCTGGGATTCAAACCTGGGACCCATAGCACACAAGGTAGTGTTAGCTACCGCTGGACTAATTGGGTTGTCATTCATTCATTAATTAAATTCAAATAGCTAGGTTGTTTATCGCTCTTCACAATATCACTCCAATATCAACCCAATTGAGGTTGAGTGGGCTGTTTGTTGTATGATAGATGAGTTGATCTACCTAGGAAACTGGTCGGCTCATACATGTCATGGCAACCTAAATTGGTTTTAGTTATTTCTTTTACTTTCATAAATCATATGTTTCTCTTCGAACTGCACCAGTCTCACATCTGGGGTCTGGGGGCACGGCAGTGCCCCCGCCAAGTCGAGCAAAAAAAAAAAGCGGCACGGCCGTACTATACTTTTCTCGAACCAATTCAGGCCATTTTAGACCCGTTATAACTTCGTTGTGGATTAAACTAGAAGCATGAATTTTCATTACTCAAGCACGCAGTGTGTAAATACGGTATCTTTCAAAATTCATCCAATTTGAACCAGTAGTTTAAGAATTATAACTAGTCAAAGTTTCTAAATTTTGTCACTCACTCACTGACTGACCGATCATCAAAACTCTAAGGCACTTCTAGCAGACATAGAAGTTTCACATTTAGAATACAATGAGTGTTTAGTGTACAAATAAAGGGAAAACTAAAATATCTTTCAATTTCAGTCCAGTTTTTTAGATTCACCAACTACATAAATAACTTTGTATTCCTATATAAATATATAGGATTACAAAGTTACGTTTGCATTGCATTTCGAGTGAATCGTAATTATAGAATAATAGGTGTAGATAGGTATCTAGATATAATTATATTCAATCATCATCATAATCAACATAATTTCGACAAAATTTCGTCCACTGCTGGCATAAGCCTCCCCCAAGAAATTCCTCGACGACCGGTCCTGCGCCACCCGCATCCAGCGGATTCCACCGACCTTTACCAGGTCGTCGGTCCACCTTGCCGGACGCCTACATACGCTGTGACTTCCTGATCGCAGTTGCCACTTGAGAAATTTCGAGCCCCAACGGCCTTTAGTTCTTCGGAGCAATGTGCCCTGCCCGGCACTCTGCCACTTGAGTCTGGCAATTCTTCAGGCTAGGTTAGTGACGCTCCTAACATAGACTTCTCCACCGCTCTATGAGCGACTGTGAGCTTTCTTATAAGGCCCATTGTAAGCGGCCACGTCTCGATGTTGTTACTCATTATTGACAACACACACTCGTCAAACACTGTCTTGAGACATTCCTCTATTTGGGACGAAAAGACTTGGCATAGCTTCCCGAACGCTACCTAGCCGAGATGCATCCGACGATTGACCTCTTCCTCTAAGTTGGACTTATCTACCACGTTCTCATAGTCCACAAACGCAAAACATAGAGGTTGGTTATACTCTGTGGTCTTCTGTATAACCTGCCGCAGCGAATATAATATGGTCTATGGTACTGAAGCCTTTCCAAAAACCGGCTTGCCCGGGAGGTGGGAGTCGTTGAATCTGCGAGCGGTTCTGTTTGTGATGTTTGAACTAATTATATTCAAAGTTAACTTTGATACATTGAAATAGGAAGGTAGTTATAATGCAGTTATACCAAAATCGGAAAAGTATTAAGTAGATTAAATTGCCCGAATTTGCCATGAAAGAAAGAACACAAATAATCGTAACCGCGGCCGGCGCCACAGCTTCCACGCTTCCCGACCGTCACAGAAACTCGGCCGCTTTCTTCCATGCAACCCTTGGGTCTTGCTGCGATATCACACAAACCATGTTTTATTTAACCGATGCAAATTGTATTACTTAGAATGGGTATACCAATGTTAATAATCTTAATATAAATCTAAGTCTTAGAAAAATAATAGGTTAAATGGTTTTAAAAATTAAAACTTTGATTCCAGCAGTGATTACCGTAAACTCGTTTAAGTTAATTAATCCTCTGTTAAGCTTGATGTTGTAATTTTCTGTTAAGCACATTGACAGTATTTATTCCGAATGAGAGATAACAATTTAACATGCTGACGTAAATAGTAACCTCAGAACCTCCGAGAAAAACTCGTAGAGACAGGGAGTGGGCTTTGAAAAAAACTCTAATAAGCTGAATTTCAAGAAAAGAAAAAGAGGAGCACGATCCACAAAAATAAGAAAGGCTTACAGAGAGAGGGTTTTATGAAGAGTGGGTGGAAAGAAAAGAAAGTAGGACTATCTACAAAAAGAAATGAGATGCCATCAAAAACATACTTGTAAAAAAAACCAAGTCGCGCCACTCAGTTCTTCTACCATAAAAAGTTGTGAGATCCATGTAATACCATGTAATACATTAGCACATTGGCTAGTATTAAAGCGCGGAAGGCAGCTAGTATTAAATAAGTTTGTTTAGTGCGATGCCCAAGTCAATCTAAATCTAAAAGTAGGGACTGAATAAATTAACCGACTTGGTATTACATGGATCTCACAACTTTATATGGTAGAAGAACTGAGTGGCGCGACTTGGTTTTTTTTACAAGTATGTTTTTGATGGCATTGATATTACATACACAAAGCACTGTAAAACAAAACCAACAATTTTGTATTTAACTAGCTGTTACCCGCGACTTCGTCCGCGTGAAATTTAACGAAAAATTTAATGTTCATATTCATGCATTGGTCAGATCCCGCGTTTTTAAGTCATACGGAACTCTAATTCGTTTCTTGTTCTTCAATTAAAGTAGCCTAAGTTACTCCTTATAACGATGGTGAAAGTCCCTACAAAATCGGTCCAGCTGTTGCAGCAATTAGAAGGAATGAAGAGAGAGACAGACAAACATTTTAGAAATTATTTTTTTGTGTAATTATATACTTTTATATATGAAATTACAAACAGAAATTCCAATTTTAAGGAGTATAAAATATTTGCATTGCTTCAATTTTATGTGAGTTCAACCTCTTTTGAATAAAATGGGATTAAGTTTTCAAGCATATGTCAAAATAAAAAAATATTTAAATCAAAAGCACTAAGGAGTATTGATATCACCTCTAACATAATTCTCCATCTCTTTTTAATCCCGTCAGGGATTGAATTTCGATAAAATACGAAATACGTTTTCCATCAATTCTGTTAAAAAATGTTTATGCAAAATTTGAAGTAGATTGGACCAAGGAATCACGTTGTCTCGTACAAACTTGGTCCCCCTATCCCCCCCCCCCCCTTATGAGCAATATTTCAGAAAATCCTTTCTTATCGGATGCCTTCGTCATACAAAGACTACACTCGCCAAGTTTCATTGAAAATTGGAGAACTTTCATACTAACTTTGCACCCCCTTTTACCCCCTTAAGGGATGATTTTCAAAAAGGGATGTCGGAAATAATCATGATTAGGATCTTATATCCCAAATATAACATTTTATTGATATAACTTTGAAAATCAAAGAAATTTCATATTAACTTTGCACCCCCATTTTACCCCTTTAAAGGATGATTTTTGAAAAAATATTTTACACGTGTTTCATAACTTTCAATGAAAAACCTTCAAACTGAATTTCAATTGAATAACTTCAAAAACACCAAAGTTACATACTAACCTTACACCCCCGTTTTACCCCCTTAGGGGGTGAATTTTCAAAATTCCTTTCTTGGTGCTCCCCTACGTTATAAAAGGAATCCCTGTGCAAAATTTCAAGTTTCTAACCCTTATAGTTTAGGCCAGTCAGTCAGTCAGTCATTCAGTCAGTCAGCTTCTCCTTTTATATATATAGATTTAAAACGAGTATCTATGGAGTTTCTTGCCGGTTCTTCTCCATAAGACCTACCTTTTGGAACCGTGCAACTAAATTCAATTTAATTCGACAATTCAAAAGTACCTGTATTGGTCTAATTGAAATAAATGATTTGATTTAATTTGATTTGATTTGAAACAAGTTCACCATACATAATTATTTTGTAAATTCGCATAATGTCATGGCTAGCCAGTCTGTGTCAAAAATATCTATAATAGTGTGTTGGTACCTACACTTATGTTAAAGTTGGTTAGGCAAAAGAAGCATAAAAGTATAATAAAGGCCATGGAAATGCTTTCTATGAGAAGTATATGCAGTGTAACTGCATGATAGATTGAGTAATGATGCGTTATGAAAAAGAGGTTTGAAAATCGACACTGACAAAAATGAAGAATGTACTTATAGTCTCACAGGCAAAAACCAACAAAAAAAAAGAGTAATATATAGAAGCGAATATCAACTAAATAATTTTAGAGTGCCACAAGGCAGTGTTTTGGGACCACTCTTATTTTTCATGTATATTATATGATCTCCCAAATATCACTAGGCATAACACAATTTTGTTTGCTGATATTTATGTATTTATTCATCCTTAACACTACCATTACAGATGATATTAGTTAAGCTTCACCATGAAAACCAGTCAAATTGTAGTAAACACCTTTAATTTTATCATTTTGCTAAGAGCGTCCTCTCCATTCCGTTAGTTGCAAGCTGCGAGTTTCCATTGCGACGTAATTAATAATAATAATATTCTGCTGCGACATTTCACACAGCACCATCCAGTCCCAAACTAAGCAGAGCTTGTACTATGGGTACTAGACAATGGATATAATACTTATATACCCTTTTTTTTGTAAATACATACCTAAAATACACAGGACACACCCAGACGAATACAAATACTTATTATTCATCACATAAATATTTGTGTCCCGTGGGAATCGAACCCACGACCTTGTGATCAGCAGTCCGGTACTCGAACCACAAGACCACAGAGGTCGTCGAATTGGCTCCACAGCTGTACGCCACTAGGTGATGCTAGAGTCCCGATTAGTCGACAGACGTAGGGCGATCCACGGTTCCACACCGTAGACTAATATATAGTATCGGAAATCCCACATACTGCTTCGCACCACGCTCCGGAATGCGTGGCGACTGAGCCACGCATGCGGCTGTGGGATTGCAGATCTGCATCGTCGTCCAGATTTCTCCGCACAAACGCACGGGGCTACAGTATAGTATATAGCTTGCGGTAGTGATAATAAATAATTTCGAACTCATTCAGGATGCTGAATTATCATCATGTCAGCTGGAGGACGTCCACTGCTGGACATAAGCCTTATAGAATTATATTATCTGCTTATTTTAGTATAATCAATTTAGAAAAAATCGAGTCTACCTATAGAAGATATTCGGTAGAGGAGTCCGAGTAGGGGGTATTGGGAGCCAGCGGGTAATGAGAGCGGTGCGATTGGAGATAAAACTATAGCTCGTGTTCATTTGGTTGCCACTCAAGCGCTTCGTCGTACTGCGGCTGTGTTCACCCGCCGCTCTCAGCTCGCCAGAGCCACGCATTATGTGACCACGGACGTTAGTTGATTTTATACTCCGTGCTTGTAAATAATCCAAATTTTAACGGCCAGGTAAGTGTGAAGTTATAGGTACGTTTCCTACAATCAAGCCTGTTTTATTTTATAGCTAATGTGATCAATTTTGTGTATCTCTGGCGTTACAAGCCAGATTCAGCATATCATTTTATTCAATTTCAAGATGGTGGTATTCGGGTAATCAGAGCCTCTGATTACCCCTTATAGCTACCCCATATGTGTTTTAATACGTTTTTTTTTCAGATGCTAAATGCCAAGACTTGGCAGACATGTTCTCTATTGACAACATGATTAAAGAGAATGCGTAAATTGAATATTGTATGAAGGAAAGAGGGTTCCCCCTATCTGGCAGAATCTTGATGCTCCGAAATTTATTCGGCATAACACACTGGTAATAATCTTCTTTAAACAAATATTTTTAAGGCATAAAAATTGTTCAGTAGATATAATTATTGTTTGGCCGAATGTTCATGTGTCCGAATTCACAATGGCATAGTTTTAAGATAGCAGAATTTTATTTGGAATCTTCTATAAAATAGCATTTTTAACCTTAAATTAAAATTAAAACATTGTCTTAAAAGTCAACATGTTGTCGTACAAAAGTTAGTGACAGAAACGAATCGCTGCAAAACCGACTCCAATTTTGTCTGCCCTACCCTAGAGTGTAATTTAAATCCGCATGGGGCCGCCGGAGCCCCGCAGCGCCGGAGCCGTGACATAAACCATGCCTGCTGCATGCTGCATGCATGGTTTATATTATATTTTGCATGTTTTGCATGCTGCATGCTTGCTGCGTGGCATGGTGTATGCTTTTTTGCATATTTGCATGCTGCATGCTCCCTGCATGCATGGCGTACGCTTGTTTGCTTGCATGCTGCATGCATGCCGTACGCTTGTTTGCTTGCATGCTGCATGCATGGTATATGATTGTCTGCTTGCATGCTGCATGCTTGTCAGTCTTTCAATTATTATGGATACGAAATATATGCCAAAAGTGTAAACTTTCTGAGATATGATAAGTAGGTAAGTATTTCTGCCTTTTAATGACTATCAAAATCAAATTCAAAAATCAAAATAATTTATTTCAATTAGACCAGTATAACAGGTGCTTTTGAATTGTCAAACTAGTTGCACGGTTCCAAAAAGTAGGTCTATGGAGAAGAACCGGCAAGAAACTCCATAGATACTCTTTTAAATAAATAAAAATTACAATATAGGAAGTCAATTCCTTTACAATTTTAATTTGCAACATCAATATGAGAATAATGCAGTTTGATGTGAAATGTATGAACTATTCACCCAAGACGAATTCAGAATGCCACCGCATGTATGAGTCGACCAGCCACCACCGACAGCACCCGTTCACGAGTATACGTGTGTATCAGCGTCGCTCTACTTAACCATGTTGTAGGGAATAAAACGACCCGACACACAACGCCGCCATCGGCAGGACATTTTAGTGAGCATGACAAGCTCAAACTGCTCGGCAACCTGTGGGCATTTTTACATTTTACAAAAGCAACATCAAGGTCAACATCAGTCTCATATTTTACAGGCTATTTATTATTTATTAAATACAATAGTAATATCTATTGAATACACATCTCATGTCACTTATATGATCAATAATAAATTAATATAATAAGTTAAGATATAATATAACTTAAACATGTCAATTAATAAAATAATTAGGAAATATCAAAATATAAAAAAAAATACAATATTATTATTGTCATTTTCAATTTCAATTTCACTCCACATAATAAAATAGTAATATTAATTCAGTCTGATAGCCTCGTTCACCAGAACAGCTTAATCCCAGGCATTGTTATCGTCCAAGAATTATTTCAGCGTATAATAACCCTTAGCACAAAGTCTACGCTTAACCACAGATTTAAATTTATTAAGGTTCAGTTTCTGTATATGGCCTGGGATTGTATTGTATAAGGGTATACATAGACATTTAAATGATTTACTAAACTTTTTGAGCCTAGTTGAACGAATAATGTGTTTATCTTTATTTAAAAAGATTGATATTTTTGTGAGCATACAATATATTCTCATACATATACTGTGATGGGACAGTCATGATATCAATCTCTTTAAATTTTTCCCTCAGTGATTATTTGGGTCTTAACCCGTAAATTGACCTGATGGCCCTTTTCTGCAGCACGAAAATAGTCTGGATGTCGGCAGCATTCCCCCACAATAGAATACCGTACGACATCACACTATGAAAGTAACTGAAATAAACTGAACGAGCTGTATCTACGTCAGTTAAACGACGAATTTTTTTAACAGCGTATGCCGCAGAACTGAGCCTCTTGGACAATTTCTCTATATGTGGGCCCTACTGAAGCTTAGAGTTCAAAGTAAGACCCAGAAATACAGTGGTGTCCACAAGGTCCAACTGCTTGCCATTAATGCATACACTGGGCAACATCCGTCTTACGTTAGGTGTAGTAAACCTTATACATTTAGTTTTACTTTCATTTAAAAGTAAGTTGTTTGCATTAAACCAGTGTATCACTTTAAAGAGAGCGCTGTTTACATCGTCAAAAACCATTTGATTGCGTTTAAGTTTAAATAAAAGTGATGTGTCATCTGCAAACAGCACTATCTCGTGATAATCTCCTATTAGATATGGCAAATCGTTTATATATATTAAAAATAAGAATGGGCCTAGAATTGAACCCTGAGAGACTCCCATTGTAACATTGTTGACTTCCACTTTCTGAATCCTATTACCCAGGTACGAAGTAAGAAGATTCAGCGAAGTGTTGCCCATACCATAGTGGCGTAATTTCCTGATCAAAGTTTCATGAATAACACAATCAAATGCCTTAGACAAATCGCAAAACATGCCCAGAGCATCGTGCGATTTCTCCCATGCATCAAAAATATTACCTAAAAGTTCAACACCGGCGTCGGTTGTTGAACGACCCCTGGTAAAGCCAAATTAAAAGATTATTTTTATTAAAGAACCGTTACATTTCATTCATTATCAGCCTATAGCCGTCCACTGCTGAACGTAGGCCTCCCCCAAAGAGCGCCAACCATCCCGGTCTTGGGCAGCTCGCATCCATCCGCTACCAGCCACCTTCTTCAAATCGTCGGTCCATCGTGTCGCAGGTCGTCCTACACTACGTTTGCCCAATGGCGGTCTCCACTCTAACACTTGTCTGCTCCATCGGCTGTCCGTCCGTCTGCAGACATGGCCGGCCCACTTCCACTTCAGCGTGCATATTCTACGAACAATGTCGGTGACTTTAGTTCTTTGGCGAATGACTTCGTTGCGAATTCTATCCACCAAAGAAACCCCAGGCATTGCTCTCTCCATTGCACGCTGAGCAATCTGGAATTTGTGGACCAGTCCTTTGGTCAGTGTCCACGTTTCGGCTCCGTAGGTCATCACGGGTAGGACGCACTGGTTAAAGACTCTGGTCTTCAAAGATTGTGGGATCGACGATTTAAAGATATCACGTAGCCTCCCGAATGCCACCCAGCCCAAGCGTATTCTTCTGGCCGCCTCCTTCTCGAAGTTGTGCCGCCCCAGTTGAATAGTTTGGCCTAGATATATGTACTCCTGCACAACCTCGAGGTAAGCGCCATTCACGTATACAGGTCTCTGGATGACATGCTCATTATACATGACTTTGGTTTTATCCAAGTTCATCCCGAGACCCACCCGCCTTGAAGAATCGCCAAGGCTGTTTAGCATCACCTCCAGCTCCTGCAGATTCTGCCATAATGACAATGTCGTCCGCAAAACGGAGGTGCGAAATGTACTGGCCGTTAATATTTATGCCGCGTCCGTTCCAGTCAAGCGTCTTGAAAACGTCCTCCAACGCGTTTGTAAACAGTTTCGGAGAGATAACGTCTCCCTGTCTTACCCCGCGACGCAGTTGGATTGGTTTTTGCATTTGGTCTAACATTAATTTTTTAAAGATTTTACTAAATGTAGGTAGCACTGAGATAGGTCTATAATTAGTGGGGTCGGATGTGCTGCCAGATTATTTTCACATACACAAGTGCGGGGATCGAGCCCGCAACCCGTGACGCACAAGTCGATCGCTCAGCCACTGCGCCAATCAGGTACGTACAGATCCATGTTGACTCTTGGAAACTGGTTGAGAACGGTTCTATTTACCTACTGGGCACGAAGCTATACCTAGTAAGTAAGTAACTAAGTACGTGTCTTCAGAAGCGAAACAAATGCCTATCTTAGTTATTGTCAGAGTGGGTAGCGGCCCGCCCCGGCTCTGCTTATAAACTTCGAGATTTCATTTTTTATCTAGTTGGTACATACCAGCCTAATATGTCACACAGAGATGATGTAGATAGTAAAGCATTCTAATGGTGAAATAATTATATTATTTTGATTTTGACTTCTTTCGTTACAATTTCGCTCTTTATAATATTAGATTATTAGTATATAGACTAGCGACCCGCCCGACTTCGCACGGGTATGTACTCATGTATTAAATAAGTATATTATGTTCATCACGAATGATTACTACTTACTACCAATAGGTACAATACTTAGTTCTTCCAGATCGTAGATCGTAGTAACCTGTAGCAGCAGCAGTAGTTTTGAAGCGTAACTAACTAAGCGTCATAATTATTTATTAATTTAATTTAATTTATTTATTTAGTACCTCACACCTGCACTCGCAGGGCTCCTCGGCGAGGGTTGTCCCTACACAGCGATACAGTCGCAGTACGTCGCAGTCGGACAATTATATACCTAGTTAGATATGTATGTGCCACACCTACTTACTTACTTCAAAATAAACAATTCAGGTAAATGGCTCCTATTTATTAACGAGCCATTGTATCGTTAGTCACAGAGCTCATGCTAGATATCAAAGGCCCTTACACACCCAGCCGGCTCATTAAGTGATCGTCCAACAGGGAACCTCCACCCGAGGCGAACAGTCCACGGCATCTACCTATATCTACAGCGTCTTATATATACAGTATCGAAGTTCCGTCGTTGAATGTATTGACTTAGGGACGTTACTTATTAGGTACCTACCTACATCGCGAATAAAAAGTATACCTACCTAAGTTACTTAGGTATAATAAGGTAGTAGGTAGGCATATTTAGGCTAAGTAGGTAAAAGCTGCTAAGAACTAAGTAGTTTAGGAAGTGACTTTGATTACGTACCCGATCGACTCCCATCTGATACCTATAAATGTGAGTACTTACGTAGCTATGTAGGTACCTACACGACCTATCCAAATTCCAAATATCCGAAATTGTCAGTAGGTCTAGGTACCTAGGTACATGTCTGTTACAATAGATAGTAGACATCTAGTATTTAAACATGCTCTAGTAGGTATATAGTATAGTATGCATAATTTATGATGTCTTCGTTGGGTTGCATCAAAAACTTAAACAAATTATAAGCACATAATCGGGACACAGGTCACATAGATTCACTGAATTCTGTGCTCGGCGGCAGGCGGAGGCATCAAAAAAAGCGCTGCAGGCAGGGCGGGCGGGGAGGGCGGGGCCTGCGGCCGGGGCGGGGCCTCGCGGCGCGGGGCGGCGCGTGGGCGGAGCGGGCGCGGCGCGGGGGCGGGGCGGGCGCGGCGCGGGCGCTGCGGGCCAGTGATGCGCGCCGCGCTGTCCCGCACGTACCGCCGCGCGAGCACCGCGCGCTTCCGCCTCGCGAGTGCTGTGACCCGCTGTGATACCGGCTAGTGTTGTGACCCCACCGCGCCCTCAGTGTGCCCTCGCCTGGATAACCCATACCGACTCTCATATCGGTCATACTATACCACCAAGTTTTTCATATTGCGTTCAATAACTAAAATGTTTTTTAATAACAAGTGATATTAAAGTGGACAAAAGTGGCGGCGTGCTGACAGTGAACCCCTACTGATTTGTTTATTAAGTATTGTTGAGGTATGATTTATCAAGTGTTGGATTGCAGTTAGAATTAGTTGCGAAATTAGATACTAAAAGGAAAATTATATAAGTAGATACTTACCTACTTGCTGATGTCGGAGCTGTTTACAATGTTCACAATATAAACATGCCGTAACTACGTGTTAGTGTCCGGCGAATATACTGAGTGCAGGGAGGCAATGTTTGCTCCTGAGACAGACTAGTACCTATTCACTGATCATCAAGCATTTTGTGCCACATTTTGTTTTCTTTATCCCCGGAGAGCCTTCCATCGGCTCTAACAAAACAAATGAGATGTCGGTGCGCGTTACTCACTTACGTTGGGCTGGAATTGCGGGGGATATATCTATTATTTGCGCTAACCACAGTGCCTAGGTAAGCACTCATAGCATTTGTCAAGTGGGCTATCATGAATAAGTACATGATATTACAATAATTTAGTACGAATATCTATTAATGATATCACACAATTAGTAATACGACCTAACCCTCCAAATTAATCACAAAGTGCATTTCAAGTTGATTATTTCCTATAGGTAGACTATAACGAGAAACAACCACAGGCAAACTCGCTACATGCAATGTGAAGTGTGTAGGCAGGTCCCTTACCTATAGGTATTTGACTTACCTATAGGTATTTGATAGGTAGGTAGCTATCTACCCAGCTAACTATCTATATTTGTCTATAGGTATAGACAAATATAGATAGTTAGCTGGGCAGATAGCTACCTACGAGGCTGGCCACAAAAAGACGTTCAAACAGCCTCAGTACTTGGTCCTATGTTTAAGTACAATCCCGAGCTCATAGCGTTAGTTTTGCACCTTAAATATGTGTACGTAAAGGCAGAATAAGAATATGATAGAGACGCGACGGTAGACAAACCGGCAGGGCAGGTAGTGTAGGTACACAGACACAGTGAAACAATTCCCCACTGTAGATACGGATACATGTGTACTTATTTATATATTTATTCACAAACAATTTTTACAATGTGTTTGAATTTTTAAAAGAATTTATACTTATATGTTGAGAATTAAATATTAAATTAAGAATTAAATATTAAAAATTAAAAATAGTACTCATAATAAACATACAACCATAATAATAAAATAATGACTAAGTAATATACCTAATACAATACAGAAATATGTCAAATAACTGCAGTATGTCAGAACAAACAATCATTTAGTAGAAAAGCCTTTAACACTGCTTTAAATTTAATGTCATATAGTAACGCTTTTATTTCTCGTGGTAATTGGTTAAATATTATAATGGCTACATTGACTTATAGGTCAATATAGCCATTATAATGCCTACTGTGTGACACTACATTTAGAATAGGCGTATTTTATTACTGAGAGTTTAGCCTACGCGTGCTCTCCCTGTCTTGTCAATCTACGTCTATCTAAAATTCGTGTCCATATTTTGCAAAATTGGTTTGCAATACCAAAATATAGAGACTTAGCACTGTTAATATTTTGACGTCTTTGAAATACCATCTGCATGATATATCTTGTTTTACACATACCATAGTTCTTATTACTCTTTTTTGTAGAACGAAAGCTCTCATAATACTATATGCAAGGCTTCCTCCCCGAAATAAACTGCTGCACCTGAATTTGGACTCTACTAGAGCATAGTAGACCATTTTCAAATGTTGCATAGTAACCTCGTTTGTGTGGCTTCTGAGTACGTAACAAGCAGAACTTATGGGACTGTCAAGGCTATTAAGGTCTTGTTTCAGTAAAGGTACCTACTCATCCACATTAACTCCAAGAAACTTTACATGGCCCACGGTGCTGATTCCCACTCCATTTAATGCACAATGTCTAGTTTATCCTTATTTTTAGATGTGGCACGAAATAGCGTAACATTAGTTTTGCTGGAGTTTAATTTAAGCTATTGACCGTGAATCACTTCTGGAAAATTGGTAGAACTTCATTCACTTTCTGATTAAGAATGTAAGTTGTTTCTTCAGTTATAATAGCATTCGTATCGTCAGCATACATTACCAATTGTATTTCCCCTTGTGATATTTCAGTTACGTAAAAAATTAGATCATTAATGAAAGTGATGAAAAAAATAGAACCCAAAATAGAGCCTTGCGGGACGCCATTCTTAAGTTGAGACAGGGCCCTGTTGGTGCGGATTCACCAGAACCCTCGCAGGTTATTATTGAAATAAGATGTAGTGCAGTAAATAATACGTATCAGTCAGTAGGAACATAAAAAGCATTTTTAATTTCTTGCTACTAAATGTATCTAGGTACTTCTGCACCACGCCTGAAAAATGGGGTGCGCATGATTAGGCAGGTACACAGCTATTCTCATTTTATAGATATTTTCGTTCTTCACTGTTATCGCGCAGTCTAAGCATTGTGTCTCCTTGCGTTCATATTGTCGTACTTCCGTCTTATTCCGGGAGCACATGAAGTTGTGCCGCCTAGCGACCAAGTCGTGGACCATGGCGGTTTGAGCCTGTTGTAAAATAAAGTAAAAATAAACATAAAGTAGTAGCAGGCGGCCTACAGTCACCCCGGGTCTTTGTGACATGGCTCATGGCTCAGTTGACTCGCGGTTGCTGGACCAGCCGATACGGTACAGAAAACACTTGTCCCATTAGGACTTCCTAGTTCCTTCACGTCGCGGATGCGAACCTGCAGCCCGTGACACTGATAAGATGCCGACATTCATAATTAGCTTTTCATACAGGTGGTACATAGATATGGCATTGGTAATACGCATCAGTAGTCTTATACCTAATCTCATAACTGACAAACACTAGCACAATCCATAACGCAAGTCATTTAAATTGATTAGCAACATTGAGGTAGGTCAGTAAGTATAAACTAAGGCTAGCTGCTGATTGTTGCCCAGTCGGAGGAGCATTCTAGTACCTAGATACTGGGGTAAGTAGGGGGGTAATGATATCTGTTGCATAGAATAGTGAGGTAGGTACAGATAGTATTTACTAAGTAATACGGACCTATGTGCTCTTGGTCTGCATCATTATAGAACACAAACATAAATAGTTAGGCGTGCATGATGACGTATGAATGTGGACGAGGCAAAAGTGGTATGCAGGGACCGTAGCGCGTGGCATTCTTTAGTTTCTGCCTACCCCCTTGGGAAAAAGTATGTACCTATCTACATAAATAATTATAAATAAAATATTTGTCAGCAAAAGACTGCACGTACATTACAGAAAGCTCACATAAGCTAGTTCATGTGGTCTGGGATTAGGTGTGGCACTTCAGCCGCGCGCCGGGGAGAAGGTACTTGACGCCGAGAACTGCGCCACCAGACCCGCACTACACTAGACGTGTGCTCGATTATATGAACTTGTCGATGGATGTAAGTCCACCAAAATATATTACTCAATTTGTATATCTGCTTTTTATACAAATTTAGATCAATATAGTGTGTGCTCAGTAGGGGAAAAAAAGTAATATAAAAAGAAACCGGCTTCGGAAAACACAAAAGCAAAACAGTAGTAAATTCGGATTGATTAAAGACCCATGTAGTATCCTTGAACTTAATAATAATAATAGATTGTTTATTAAATAAAAGCGCAACAGGTACCTACATATCTAGGTGTAATAATAGGCACCTACCTATGGTACAATTAAACATAATTCTTCTTAATTTTCTTAATAGCAGTATTCCTGAATTAGGTTCGACCACACATTTATACAGTAGGCATAACTATATTTTATGAAATACCTCTATAATATTATAAATACTTATTTAAATGTTATTAACTGTACCTAGTACCTATATAGTGTAGGATCCGCGGGACATGTGATTAATGGGATAAATCCTTTTTAAATATCGAGCAATATATCATAATAAAATTGGTATAGAATTTAAAAGTAAATATACCTTTGTATTTGATACATTCTGAGTTGAGACGTGAGTGCCCTCAAACCTACTTTACAAGAAGAAATAACATACAAATTTAATGTAGGTAGATTCACTGTGATATACTTGACGACCCAGTTAGTCCAGCGGTAGTTAACACTGCCTTCTGTGCTATGGGTCCCGAGTTCGAATCCCGGTAGGGTCAAATGTTTGTGTGATGAGCATGAACATTTGTATCCGAGTCATGGATGTATCTATCTATAATATGTATGTATTTACAAAAAAAAAAGTATATATGTAGTGTATCAACCAACTAGTATCCGTAACACAAGCCTCGTTGCTTACCACGGAACTAGATGGCGCTGTGTGCCATAATGTCCAGGAATATTTATGTCCAGGAATATTTGTGATATGAACATGTGAAACTCACCGACTTCTTGCTAAACACTGCCGCATGCCGTCCCCTGGACAATTCAATAAAAATATACCTACTGTATGTTACCAACAACCATACGAAGTGGAAATAAAATTTAGGTTTATTTGTATACTAGTTGCCTCCCGCGGCACACATGGTATATAGATAAAAAGTAGCCTATATGTTAATCCAGGTAATAAACGGTATGTAGGTACCTATGCTAAATTTCATGCAAAACTGTTAAGAGGTTTTAGAGTGAAAGTGTTGCAAACATCCATACAAACTAAGAAATTAACAAACATATTACCTACCTAGTAGGACTTCAGTTAAATTCTATTTAGTAAACAAACTAATACTACAGCATATAAACTAGATCCATACATTTAAATTAGATATTACAAAGTCTTTTTTATTTTATTTGTCAGGCACAATAAACCGTGACACGCCAAACTTAACAAAAGATTTGTAAATTAGAACAAGACTTAGATACCCATCTAAAGTAGGTACCTACTACCTACATACAACATTCCAAGCAAAATATTAAAACAGTAAATAGTGTACTTACACTCAATGAAAATATCAATTAACAGTGCCGGGTCTGGGTGTTTGTGTATGTGCACATTTGTTTTGTAAACGCACCCACGACACAGGAGAAAATCCTAGTGAGGGGCTACGCCTTGTAAGAAACAATAAATAATAAATAAGAGATTGTTGGATGTCTGCCTGACCTCCCCATTCTTGTAATTACATGTATCTTCTAAAATTAATAACACTGATAAATAAAATGCTCTTATACCCAAATCACTTACTGCAGAACGCAGCCAGCAGAACCATCAATACTGGTGCACCAGTCGGGCGGAGCAGATTCAGTTTAAGCGAACTTAAATTTCATAGTCACTTGAAGACTTGACTTTATGGTACCAATTATCTTAATTATTACCATTTACCAAGATCAGGTCACAATGGTATTGTCATCCTGTATCCTTATTTTTTAATAAGAGGGTTCAAATAGATGAAAATCGTAAAACAATAGAAGTAGGTAATCCCAGTTTTTTTAGGTAGGTATCAGGCACATATGATGCTAAACTCCAATGGGGCGCTCATGTGTCCTGTCTCGCGGGAAAACTCAGCTCTGCTGCGTATGCGGTGTATTATATTGACGTGGCCACTGCTTGGCTTATTTATTTTAGTTATTGTCATAGCGTTATGTCCATAAAAAGTTATTTTATTTTACTAAAGAGCTGTGCGTTCCATATATCATTAAGTGCTCGAGTTTCGAGGAAACGTTTAAAAGAAATTGGTATTTTGATAGATGTATTGCAGTACCTATATTTATGCCAGCATTATACATATAAGGCAAATTATACATATCTATTGTAAAAACAGTGACATTCATATTATTAATTCACGAAATAAACATAAATTATGCGCCCCGTTACTGTTAATGTAAGGTACCTACATAATTCATTTGAGGGGGTCGGTGGACGTATTTCAAAGTCAAAGTTAAAACATTTATTGCAAACCAAGTGTACATGAAGATATTAATGTATACTTTAAATAGTGAAGGTACTGATTACTTAGTGTCTTTGTCAGACATTGCAATATTTATAATAGAATACCTAGTGAATTTTGGAATCTACTGGCTGTCGAATTCAAACGTAAAATAAAATATTATCTTATTAAGGAGGCTTACTTATTAAGTAGGTATGATTTAAATAACTATTTTAGTAACAATAAAAGATGTTCACCGGATTAATCCAATACGGCTCATTATTAAATTTGTTAAAATATGAAGGTACCTACATGTGAGCATTTGTCTGTATGTGGCCTATATAGATAGACAAATGGCAGCCAAGTGTGTTTTATAACATCATCAACCTATTATTGTCCCACTGCTGGGATCGGTTCATCTCATTTGAGAGCGAGTGGGCTATAATCCACAACGTTAGCCTACTGCGGGTTTGCAGACTTCACATTCAAAGAAAAATTCTCAAGCATGCAGGTTTACTCGGAATGTTTTCCTTCACCATTTGAGCATGCGATATACCTATACCTACGCATATAACTTCCGAGAAGTCAGTGGAGCGGGCCTTGGGTTTGAACTTTGACATCTCAGCTCTTAATATTATATAAAATAATTTAACTAACGGACAGACAGAAATATGTTAGTGGGTGTTTGTTGCGCCGCTTCCTCTTCCCAACAAAAACACTAGGCAGTGGTGAAGGGCGGGCGAACACGGGGACTGTCAAAAAGAGCCAATTAAATTTGGTTTACTTTGAATAAATTATATTTTGACTTGACTTTGACTCAGTAAAATCGGTTGATTTTTTTTTGGGTGACTCTATTGCCGGAGTAGTTGAAAATCTGATTTACGACTGCTGGTTCGATTCATGTTTGGAGAAAGTATTTGTAATACTTTTGGGTTGTAAAGCGGTGGGTTTTAAAGCATTGCATTATGCTGCTGCGAATGTTTAGGTTTTTTTCTAACGAATTGTTAACACATTTTGTGTTAACGTAGCAACGTACTTTTTGCTATTTATTATAATTAATTTTTTAATGACTAGTTTATCATTAATATCATATATCAGAGATAAAAATTCCAAATATCCTTTGTTTGTGGAAGCTTATGTTATGAAATAAAAATTGTTTCATAACAACTATTTAACTAACTTTTGATAATTAATCAATTAATTTATTATTATTAAGGGCCTCCATAATAATAAATTAATTTAATTTAGCCAGATCATAAACGATTTTAAAATGTTGCTTAGATATTTATAAAATGTCACAAACACTTAGCACTTTAAGATTGGGTAGCCTATACGGTGGTTGCGTTTGTAAATACACTTTTCACAACACAACAACAACAACCGCTTTCAAAACAAATATGCCGCGGGGAGCGCGCCTGCGAGCTTATACATAGAGTAGGTTGCTAACGTTTCTAACTCTTACTGACTTTAATCTTAAGAAACTCTCAACTTACAGAAATCATTTAGACTCACATAGAGACTGATTTCGATACAAACGTTATTGAGTCGTAAATGGCAAATGTTATTATTCCATTCTGGTATTGCAATAACTAAAACTTTTACGGATATTGTCGCGGAAAACGTCCGTA
This sequence comes from Craniophora ligustri, assembly GCA_905163465.1. NCBI lineage: Eukaryota > Metazoa > Arthropoda > Insecta > Lepidoptera > Noctuidae > Craniophora > Craniophora ligustri. The sequence goes on along the minus strand of LR990959.1, from coordinate 16,504,613 downwards.
AAAAAATAGTGTTCGCTTTAATTTTACTGTTCGCGTACCCAAGTGTAAGAAATTGGTATATTCTGGCATTTGTTGTCTTAAGGTTTACCTTACTATTGCTGTAGGTAATTCTTTTTTTATAACACATGTTTTATTTGAATAGTTCAGTAATTTGAGCTTCAGCTTGTACAGTGGCGGCGTAAATCCTACTCGGGGTGGTTGTTGAGGAAAATTGTTATCGTAGTTGATGCTAATGACGACGTTGACGACCTCTATGGTCTAGTGGTTCGAGTACCGGACTGCTGATCACGAGGTCGTAGGTTCGATTCCCACAGGACACAAATATTTATGTGATGACTATAAGTGTTTGTTATTCGTCTGGGTGTTTCCTATGTATTATAAGTATATATTTACAAAAAAAAGGATATAAGTATTTATATCCATTGTCTAGTACCCATAGTACAAGCTCTGCTTAGTTTGGGACTAGATGGTGATGTGTAAAATGTCGCAGAATATTTATTTATTTATTTAATCTGGGTTCTCAGATGTAGGGGGAGATAATTTAAGGTTAATTTGTTAGATGTTGCACGTGTCTTATTTGTTATGTCGGGTCCGTCTGCCGAGAATCGCCAGCACCTGACTACCTACCTAATGTGACCTCCGCTACCGCACTGTACCGATGGAGACCGTACCCGTTCTATTACGAGTTAGACGGGCTAAAGCACATCTTCCAACAGTGAAAAGCTTCTGGTTTTGCGCCGGTGATTCTGTCTGTGGGTGTTGCAGGACGTAAAGCTTTAGTTTTCTCTTCTCAATAGACTAGCAGTCACAGAATATGGTCTCAGCTTAAATTATTAAATAATAATTATGATGTATACGAAATATAAAACCTACATATATAACTTATTCCGTTAATTAAACAAATAAATGTTAGTCCAGAAGGTCTAACAGTAGAACGACCACAATTTACAAATTAGGTACTAATACCTAAGTATATTAATATTTTTAGTTCAAACGGTCATTCATACCCTTTATATTATACACATGTTGGTATATCATATAAAAGTTAGCTGCTTATATATAAAATATACCTAGAAATAAAGTATTGTTGACTTTTAGTACAACTTTTAAGTCTACGTGTGGGCAGCGCACGCAAAGAAACCTGAGTGATATTTTTACACAAAACCTATATTTACTCGGCGAAAACTATAATATACTTATAGCTTATTGTAGTTGCCAATATTGCAGCTGTACATGTTGTACATGTTAATTTTGGAGTGTGGCGAAACAAATCACATGCAATAAATTATAACGTCATAATATGCTCGATTTAAACCGTGTGTCATCATAATTGTGATTCAATTGTGCCGTACCGTAACTCTGTGCCATTATACCGCTTCTATGCTGTCCTGTCCACAGCCGAGCAGTAGGTAGGTACACGTTATCGCTTCGTACTAAATAGCAATACCAGATTATAAACAAGTAGCTTTCTAGCATGGTTGGCCATTCCTGAGCATAAACTACAGTATTCACCGAAAGGGGCCGTAATATGGTCTGGGAACATTATGGAGGCGACAATAACACTCCAAGCACTAATTATTTTAACCTTTTCTGTATGTCGGGAGTAAATTCAATGTAGTTTCTTGCCCGCTCTTCTCCATATGAACCGCACTAGTAATATCGTAATTGTGAAAGCAATAACTTGGTATATTTTGATATTGAGGAGGTAGGGCATAGCGAGATTTCTCGCTCAAATTGAGCTGCCCGTCTGGGGAAGTACCTCCGCCTTACAGAAGACCGCAGTGAATCAACAATAGTTGTCTTTCTGCGATTGAGTAAGGTTACCAGAGCTCATTGGGGGAGTGACTATTCTGACAGCATAGGAATTCCGTTTGCTGTCAGTTCAGTAACTCCCTATTTTAAGAAACCTGAACGGTTTCTAAGGGGTTTGGCAACGCATTTGCAAGCCTCTGGTGTTGCAAATGTCCATGGGCGGCGGTCATCACTTACCATCAGGTGAGCCGCCTGCTCGTTTGCCCCCTGATCACCATAAAAAAAAATAAAAAAAAATATTGAGCGACCACAGAGCTATCTTACTCTTTTCACATTCTATGCAGCGGTATAGTATCGGATTACTATCATGGTGATCACTGATAAATCTGATATTTTTATGTCATCCTCGTAGGCCAGATGATAACCAACAAGTCATCGATAAATTTCAAAAACAAGAGAGGACAGGATACGGTCCTTGAGGTAACCCAGAAATTGGAGGTATTGGCAATTGAGGAGTACATTCATAACCGTAAATGCATTGCATTCCCACAGTAGGACCTTAGCTTATAATGATCGTATGTTTCCGAACAATCGGTGTGTCTCTATCGAATGTACTTGCTTTTTCGGATAAAATAATTTACATAAATATTATGTGTAACCAATTAAATGTGTATTAGCCGATATACTGACCCTAAAACTGTAGTGAATTCAAAGTACGTATTTCACATACAGTAGGAGTAGGAACCTAACTTTGAAATGTTTTAGCATAGCAGCTGGGTAGTTACGTAGGTACTTGCCTCTCTTATCAAGCAATTTTAATTCAATAATGCGTTTCTTTAAACTTCAAAATCATCTTCAACACGCCAGATCTAAGTATGTTTTAAAGCACTGATAGTAGAAAATTCTTTAGCTCTGAGTATTGGGAATATTACATCTCTTTTATTATATATCTGTATAGATTATATTTTTTGAGTCTTAAGTATGCCGTTTATCTTGTTTTAAGTTATTTTATTGGGTATCTAGAGAAACATATATGGAAAAGTTAATATTTTGTTCTATAAGTATTCATTCCATTTTAGAACATTTGTTTTTGATTTCCCACACTTACCCGAATTAGCCATTGAAATAAAAAAAAATCTTATGGATTCTAAGCGGTATATTTTTTTAATCTATGAATAAATTTGAATTTTTTACAGCATCCATGGTAAATAACGCAAGTACCTATAGGTTACTAATATTATAAAGAGGAAACATTTGATTGTTTGTTTGCTAGCTAGGCTCAGAAACTACTGGACCGATTTGAATATTTCTTTCACCATTAGAATGTGCTATTCGTGATGAACATAGCGACGGCAAAGTGCCAATAACAACTAACTGACAAAGTCAAAAATTTACATAAAGTGAAAAAAACGTTTTATTTCATGTTAAGTTAAAAAATATATATATTTATTCATTTAGATTAATAATAATGTGTTATTTACATATTATGCTGAATTCCTGTATTTTATGATAGTATAGTAGGTATTTCGGTTACTTTGTAATTATTCTTTTTATGTGATAATCTTATGATATTTAGAAGATAATGGAATTAACAAAACACCTATTTTTATAATCAGAACTTTTAATTTGTCAGATAATCAGAAAATAAACAAAAACAACGTAACAAAGCAATTTTCTGCTAACATAAAACAATTGAACGAATTTACGAATTATTTAACTCAGTACCTACGAGTTAAATAATTAACCAGTTTGTCAGTCGAAAATAATCAACTAACACGTATAGACGTGTCCCATAAAAGTTAGGAGGTAATGCCATAAAAAAGACACGTCGGTTTAGTTAGGAGGTATTTCCAGATTCTAATTTAACGGTGTTGCAACTAAAAATACACTAAGGAGATTTCACTAAAACATGCGAATAACGCCTTTATATTCAAATCAATAGAAAAGTGAATTTCTCGAAAAATGTCAGTTAGGAGGTATTGGCACTTCGCCGTCGATAGGCTATATTTTATTTTTTCATTAATTAGGAATCCGTATGAAAAATTCAATTGGGGTTTATATTTAAAAAAATACTTATATTTAACCGTGCGAAGCTGGGGCGGGCCGCTAGGGTAAAATAAACTATGATCACAGACCTCTCCGTGATCGCGAATGCGATAAATCTTGTTGAACGTATACGAGATAAATTCTGTAAATTGGAGTAATATTTTTGAATACATATTGTTATTGAAGTGAATGTTTGTTACGTGTGGCAGAGGCGGCGGCAGGGCGGGCGGCAGGGCGGGCGGCGGCGCGGCGGCATGGCGCGCGCGCGCGGCCGGCCGGCGGCATGGCGGTGAGCTGTCCCGAGGTGATGTACGGCGCCTACTACCCCTACCTGTACGGGCGCGGGGCCGCGCGCTCCTTCCACCACGCGCCGCACTTCCAGTACGATCGGGTCAGTACCACGCATTGCACGGAGGAGGCTCCACTGCATTTGTGCCTACTCCTACAGACACCAGTACTTCACCTCATACTCCCAATGTCACGTCGGTGTGAATGTGTTCAAAGTTGTTTTCACGAGAAAGGTAAAGATTATTCATTACGCTCTCTCCCAGCTTTCTCTGCACTTTGTTGGAGTTGTATCGAAATTTACAGCAGCGCCATTGCACCCTCGCATCCTAATGGCAGGCAATATTCATATCATAAGGATTAACGAAAGAATCCTTGTAGAAAGTAGCCTATGATTTTTTAATAGTCAAAAAGTTGAAGGCAATCTTTTTGAGGAAACTTGCAGGCCGATTTAACGATTACGATTACGATTTATTTTTTGACTAAACGCGTTTGAAGTCTCTTAACCCGCACTAGACCAGCTTAAAAATGCAAACAAATTTAAAGTTCATGCATGTTCCATATTGTCAGGATTTGCCAGTTACTTTGCCACAGGTACAACCGGGAGGACCTATTTCTATTCTAATGGGAATCTATGTCATATGGAGACTGATCACTGAAAAACCTGTAATATCTCACTACATCATCCCATTTAGCGGTTAGCCAGTATTTTTGGAAGGAGTCCGGTTCACCCCGCTATCTCTGCCTAGCCCTATTCCTGCCTGTATTGCCGCTGCTTTTAAGATTGATTGATCAGCCTGATCAAGATTTGTTAATGACGATGATGACTACAATAATATTCCTCTTGACTAAATTATCTAGTTAACCCAAATTTATATTTACTACTTTAGTGGCTTCCTGTTTACATCGGCATGCGCGACAAACTTACGAGCTACATTCTTTTGCAAAGCTCAGTGCATCAATTCGTTTCTAAAGCTAAGCGAGCTGAGCGGCGACCGACGCCGAACCGAGATTTGTAAAAACACGAATAATATTCCCGGGCGGCGAGCATCAAAATGCCGCGCCGCGCAGCGCCCCGAGGTATCTAATACGGACTGAATTGCTAATGAGAGTCACGTCACGTCGCCTGCCAGCATACATAGCTACCTAGCTAGCGTCTACAGGAACGCCAGTCTGCGCTGTGTGCAAGCTCACACCGACGCACACATGGCCACGCTGTGCATATTATGCATCACAAAAAACCTACACACTATTACGCGTTTTCCCGGAGTTGAAGGCAGAGCAGTACTGACTGGATTAAATATAGACACCCAATAACACAAGATTACTAAAGTTGAATAAGCTTTACAATGCCACCACCAAACTTATTTCATATATAGGATGTATTTCGGTGAGTGCCTTGGAACTTTATTACTTCAGATATCCTTCCCTTTTCCTGAAGGAATGGTAAAGGTGATGTAAAAGTGAACCTTACGATCAAGTAATTTCACTCATATGCACGAAAAGTTTTGCTTAATCTTTCTTAGTGTGAACGGCCAAAGATTGGAATTCTCTACCTGCGTCTGTAGGCCCCGATTCGTATAATTTAGGAATCCTCAAGGCAACAGTGAATGGTCAGTATTTGAGTTGGTCTGCTATGTCCTGGGCTGCATCATCATTTACAATCAGTTGAGATGTTGTTCGTTTTTTAAAAAAAATAGTTTATATTTTTTTATAATTCTAGTCTCTTGAACATTTAGTAGCGCGGCTCTGAGTAGTGTCCACATGACCAACGAAAGATATTCGTTTCGTAACTACATATTTATAAGTATATCAAATAAACACTCGGCGAATGAAGACGGTGCATTTTCTATATTTTGCTATTAGGTGCAATGCGCTATTTTATTGCTCATTCACATCTAGGTATCCGGGAGTTAGTTGGTTGACATACTGTCGTTCATGTGTAGTACCTACAGATGCAACTCTGTTCTTCGATATATTTCAGGTGCCATTTGTCCATTACAACAATAAACTCAGTGACATTGTTAAGAGTTTCCTAAAGCATTCACAGTTAGCAGCAGAAAAATATCAGTTGCAAAATCCTATAAAAATTTAAATGTAATTTGAAGTAGTGTGCCAGGTTCGGTATTACTGTGGCGTGTGTTCGATCGCAATGAATCTGTAGATAGCCATGAAATCGAATGCGAGGTAATAGTTGTTCGGAGGCTCGCGGCGATGCGCGTGTTTTTGCGCGCGTGATATATGGGCCGGTCGGACCGGCCGCGCGCCTCCACACAAAAACTAATTCAACTCTATGAACCGCTTCTGTTTCGCATGCGTGTGACGATTTTTACTTTCGAGATGATCGCACTAGGATCCGTTGACACCGCAACACAAAAACTATGAGAAGCGAAGCTGACAAACCAGCCGAGCCATGCATCGCGTAGGCAATTGTCCGCTAGCGCGCCGAGTGCGGCGACCCACGGATTTAATTATCTACTTCTAATTTTGAATACGAGTACAGCAATGTCCAACGCCAAATCGCCTAATGCGGGACTGTTAAATCTACTTATCCATCATCATACGAGCCAAAGGATGTCCGCTGCTATATCTACGAGGTCCACTTGGTATCCTGAAGCGACCATAACCAGATAGTCTATCAAACCTCAATTAAATGTCCTGCAGTTGAGGACATTGTACGTCGGCTCGTAGAAAGAGTAGAGCAGCGCTGATCGACACGTCATTATTTATTTCATTTGGATGTTGTCAATTGAAAATTATGATAATTCACATCGGCTTATATTTTCAGAATGTATCATTCACATGACACATCCAATAGCATTATTCTTATATTCTTATTCTTAACAAAAATACAATTGAAGCTAATAATTAATACAGAAACGATGTACCTATATTTATATCACGAGTTTCTTGCCGCCTCTACTCTATAAGAGCCACTTTTTTAGGGAGCAACTCCGCAGGTTTAATTGAAATAAAACGTTTAACTTTGAGATCGTTGGAGGCCCTCCCGCCAGACGTCGTGTCTGCCGGTGCGTACTATGCTCTCAAGAATATCACATATTAGGCAACTTAAAATGTTTTAAGAATCTCTTCTTCGGATTTTGAACACTTAATAAATCTCATTGGACCATATGTTAAAAAAGAAGTGGAGCGCATTGATGTTACAAGTTGTATCAAGATATTATACATTGTATCATTACAAGGTGCGCATTGTAATGCTCGGTTCTTCTCCTTTACTAATGTATGCCCGTTTTGTATCATTACAAAGTGCGCATTGTAATGCTCGGTTCTCCTCCTTCACTGATGAAATGCTCAAATCTGTAACGTTACATTACACGCGAATGCTCCCGGTGAGGGAGCACCTTAATAATTTGTAAGAAATAAAGAATGTTGATTAATGAATAATGGAGTAGTAAAGCGATGGTCATTGAACAGATTGATCAAAAGCAGATCGGATAAAAATAAGTTACTTAAATGACTTATTCTACACAGACAAAGTCGCGAGCAATAGCTATTACCTATAGTTCATAGTAATAAGGTATCAAGATGTCAAGAATGTCGGACTAGTGAATTAAGGTAGGGCCGATGATGAATGTAGTTGGATATCAAAGTGTTGAATTGTTTGCAGTTCAACGTGCAGAGTGGTGCGGGCAATGCAGGCAGCGAGGCGTACGGCGGCGCGGGCGGCGCGGCGGCGCTCAGCTCCGGCAGCGCGTCGTCCGGCGCGCAGTCCCCCGCGTCGCCGCCGCACGCGCACCTGCCGCACCACGCGCCGCGCCTGCGCGCCAAGGAGGAGGAGCTCTCCGCGCACGGCCGCGCCAGCGCCGACGGTAACCGCCCGCCCCGCCCGCTCCCCCATCCCCGCCCGCCCCACCCGCCACCCAGTGCTAGCGTGAGCTCGTGTGCAGGCGGCGGCTCCTCCGAGTCGGACGGCGAGTGCGGCGCGGCGCCGGCCCGCGCGCGCGCGCAGTACGTCAGCGCCAACTGCGTCGTGTTCACGCACTACTCGGGCGACGTCGCCGCCGTCGTGGACGAGCACTTCGCGCGGGCGCTGTCGCTCGACAAGCCCAAAGGTCAGTCTCTACCACGTACACCACCTAATGCTCACTCTCGCTCTGTATGCACTGCAGTGTGCTCACTGTATAGACGGGATACACGAACACTGTCTGCCAAGTCGTGACGAGCAAAACATTATACCATGTGCTTGATACAGTTACTAGAATCTCAATACATCAATAGCGAGGATTAGGGTGTACATTCACCGTACTACATACAGCGCTCGTCACTTAGGACCTGTGTTGTTTGTTTAATCTGGCTGTGTGGAGGCCTCCCAAATGTTCAGTTACTCATTATGATGGGCTATGATGAGACTTCCAAAGTCGAACTTCGACAAGAAGTAACGGTCGATATATTGTATGCACTTATCTAAACTAAATGTACATAATTATGTTGGATCGGAATCTCTAAACATTTACTGCGTGTTTCTTGGATTTTTTTATATTATCGCTTGTTGTTTGTCATCGCTATCGCAAACAGCGTAAAGCCATATTAGCATGTTCATTATCACTAATTGATCTTTCGAAATTTAAGGCGCTATGACATGCTACATACATGTAGGTATGATAAGATACAGGCAACAATTGAAAAATACTCCTGTTCATATGTTTAAAGGTCCAAAATGTTTTCGAATTGATTAAAAAAATCAATGGGTAGTAAACTATGAATACATTCGTAAGAATTTGTAACCGTAATCGTTTGTCGTGATTCTTAAAACCCGCGATAACAAGTCATGGTCACCTGACCATGACTTGTTATATGTTAGTATTTTACTCACTCCCTGATTTTGAATTTGGAACATCCAATGTATCTACACCCACATTTCGTCGACATGTTTGAGGTCTATAATGGGGCGAACCTATTGCCATCAAGAGCTGCTACTGAGCAATTCATAGACAAACTTTGCGACCTGGAAATCGAGCCCAAAACCTATGAGCAGTTGCACTTCACCAATGCGGCAGTTTTATTTATGTTTTGCTAAATACATCATTATATGCTTACCTATCATTGTGTACCTAGTCTATAATCGCTTTGTTGTCTCTCTTCAAGAAGGAAACTGTTGTCAACTCATATTTAGTGTTGCGAGATAATAATCATTACTAAGAAATAAATGGAAGAGGGCCTCAGATAAATCCTAAAAAACAGTGAAATTCTTCAAATCTTCATTTAGGTAGGTACGCGCATATAAAACTTGGCGGTTGGTAATATATTTATTAATTTGTTATTATAAATACGGATTATTATAATAAATGTTATTCTGAGCTAAAATCCGAAAGTAATTGTATAAGTATTGTTTAATAACTCAACCGGGTCGTGGGGTGTAAAGTGACATATTATGTAGGTGCGTATTGGCAATAGTGTGGACCATGAGGAGTGTGGCGAGGCGCGGCCGAGTCGCGGTACCGGGAACTGCACGCAAACACGGCGCGCGGTTCGCGGCACAGCGCGGAGATCGCGGCGACCGAACAATGTGGCAGGAGTGGTCGCCGCGCCCTCCCCACTCACTAGGAGTGGTCGCCGCGCCCTCCCCACTCACTAGATAAATCTCTGAACTCATTCTCAGACTCGCCTTAATTAAACCCGACGTTTAATTACAAACTAGAGCCAGTCTCCGCACCGCGCGCCACCTCTCCCCCGCGCCCGCCCCGCTGCTCCCCTGCGCTCGCCACTCTAATCTTATTATTTTCCTCTGCCTCTTACTTCCCCAGCCAGTCTCAGTGTGCTTCATTGAGTGCCTGCCTTTATGTACCTACTGGAGAAGTTTATTGAGGAGTCTCTTAAAAACAGCATCAAATTAATAATTTAATGAACGTTGTAGAATTATTTAATGTCCTCTTTTGCGTTGGGCTACAACTTCTAGAGTCGAGTTCTATGTACTTATGCGCAGTCCGGACATAGAAGAGTGCAGCCAAAGTAACAATGTCAGAAGTATGTTAGCAGGGAGCACAGATAACTCCTTACTGTGGCAGTGAGGCTGCGTGAGCAATGATGACAAGAGCCGACGGCGAGCCGGCGGTGACGCGACTCAAGACCGGTCTCGCCGCAGCGCTCGCGCGGGGGCCGCTACTTACCAAAAAATGGAGCGATGCGAGACCGAACGGCGAACGTCGGTACATAGTTACGCGGCCGTGATTAGATCAGAAAAACTCAAGCCATTACTTAAAAGATGGCCGAAAGGAGCCGCGCGACAAAAACGCATAACGTTGGCATAGTCGCGAGCCCCGGCTTTGTGCCGCGAGCCGCGCCCGTCGCGCCGCGCATACCGCGCCACGCAAAAACACGCGCGACCACTTCTAACCCGCAGCCGACCCCGCACCACCAGCTCATACGCCACCGCTGCCGCCGCCGCGCCGGCCAGCGGCCGCGAGCTGTGCGGCATGCCAGGCCTCGACACTTCCATGCCGTTATCATAGCAAACCACAAAACTATTCGGTTATGCGGCTATGTGACCTTGCCTATATTGATTTAAATGATTAAACGTAGTGCCTTAGGTGTCTAGGCAGGACTTTTACAAAACTTACGTGCGTACGTCGGCATCACATCGTCATTACAGTTAACGACGTTATTGTTTAGAGGTAGGCAGATAGTTTTTGTGTACACATTGTGAGGTGCGGCGGCGGCTGCGTGCGGCTCGGAGGTTCGCTCCCACGCCTCACCTTCTCGGAACAACATCTTGTTTTATTGGACACTATGCACCGATGGGCGAATATTTTAGATTTAAATAGTTTTTAGGTTGAAATTTCGTTATAGGTTCACAAATAAATCTGTATAAAAAATAATACAGTATTCTAAGATATGTGTTTACCAGTAAATTAATTATTTTTATGCTGGATGGCTTTAGAACAAACAACTTCCACAGAATTCAATAACATGATAAAACCTCTGGGAGTGTAATACGAAGTTGAGCGAAAGAGTAATTTTGTATGAACTGACTTCGTTGACGGAATATACTCAGGCCTCATGTAGTTCTATGAGTGATGTATGTAGAGGTCAGGTAGGTCAATTTCTTTATGGCTTTCTGTAGATCAGTTTTAATATATTGTCATCGATCGCAGGTACTGTTAACTAAAACAGTCCAGATATCAAATTGCACAACTTACCGCAAAGATAAAAATATAATGATGTTATAGTGATATAACAACCTACGGTTACCTACGGTTACCTACGAACCTATGTTATAATGAAATATTTTTTTTATGCAATATATTTATTGACATATTAAATTAAATATAAAATACGTTTCATGAAATAAACATCTCGGTGAAGGTCGTTATATAGCGGGATCCTATACTATATGCAGTTATTGCTAAATGAAGGCGTTTCAAGTTCGCACTGATAAATATTCGCATAATTATTAAGTTAAGCAATAATTTAAAAAAACAGCCTGACATTACGCACACCGGCGGTGGCGTGCGCCGCGCGCCGGTCGGGTGTAAGCCGCGTTGCTAATTAAAGTCTTCTGAAATATTTTTTTAGTGTTTCGGCTGTGTCTTTGTATGTCGTCATAGATTAAATATATAGATATATAGATTTCGTGCCACTTCACCTTGCTCCTGATACTCTTGAACACAAAAATGTGCGGTTTATAAGGCATATTCAATAAACTCTACTTTCCGAATTAATATGGAATTAAATTTTGATCCCGTAATTTGCTAACTCTTGCAACTAATATGTCAAACGTTCGTGACACAAGATTGACTCGTTACTGGCTCATCTATTTTGGGACATCTCCTGAGGTGTTGGTTTGTGTGATTGTGTACCTATAATAAGTATGTATGTGTGTAGAAAGCGTGCCGATGGTGTCTCGCAACCTGCCGGCGTCGTTCTTCAACGCGGCGGCGGCGGCGGGCGTGGCCGGCGTGCCGCCCGGCGGCGCGTGCGCCGGCGTGGACATCTACGACTACGACCCCTGGCACCAGCACTACACGGGGTGAGTGGCGACCGGCGGGCTCGCAGCACCGCAGTGCCGCGCCAGCCCCCGAGCCGCTGTAACCGCGCGTTGTGCCGCAGGTACGGGCACGCGGCGCACCGGCACGCGGCGGAGTACCACGCGGCGGCGGCGCACCACAACATGGCGGCGGCGGCGGGCTACGGCGGCCTGCTGCTGGGCCGCGGCGGCCTGCACCACCAGTACAAGCCGGTGGACTGGCCGGCGCAGCACCACGCCTCGCACCACCTCGACCCCGCCGCCTGCTCGCCCTACTCCTACCCCGCAGTACCTGGTGCGTGCACTACACTCAACTAACGTTAACTTAACGCTACACTTGTGACGTCATGTTCAGTAGCAACGTCTGAATTCTGGAGTCTGCCATAATTGATCATAATCATCATCATCAACCCATTTACTGTCCTACTCTTGGCACAGGTCTTCTATTATTTGAGAGAGGTTAAAGTCCTCTCTAGTCTCTAGACTACGTTACACTAGAGTCTACTCTAGTGTTATTTTTCAAATGTCACACGCCTCCCGATGTTCTTCCTCACAATGTCTTCCTGCACCGTTTGAGCATGGTATAAATAAGCTTAACTTCGAAAAATCAGTAGTTCATATCTTGGGGTTGAACTCGAGACCTTTGAGTTCTCAAACTGATAAGTGCTTATAATTTATGTCTATTAATTAATAAACCATCTCCGATATTGATAAGATCACATTAGTACGAAACTAGGTGCGCCGATTTCTTACAAATAGTTTGGGTTACATACTGTTGGGTTCCATTAAGGTGCTGATTAAGAAACTGTATTTAGGTACCTAATAGTGGTAAAGTTAGGATCTCAGCACGACGGTCTAGTGGAATGCAATCACAAGATTCCTGCAGGCGCCGGTGATAGCGTATGTAGGTACATACGCTATCATATATATGTATATATGTATAGGTATACATACACACAAAAAAAATTCCGGCAGCAATCATGTGCTGATGCTTATAACGATAGTTAGTTGTTTATATTTACACTTGTTATTATAACGTGATATTATATCGTGTTGGCATATGTCCCCCCCCCCACTAGCTGTAGGTCGAGCTGGCGGCTGATCGGCGCGGGCGGCATGTGACAGTGACGCCCGCGCCGCTCTGTGGGTGGATATCAAAGGCATTTCTATAATCCGGTCACACTGTAAACGATCAAACGCTACGATAAATAACCGTACATATTACGATGACAAAATGTTTTTCTGATGTTTGCACCTACATGTAGCGCGCTTCGCGGTCGCGTGTATTTTAATTTTCAAAGAGATTCCTCTCGCGCAAATATTTTAATTGCGATGATTTAAGCGCTTTATCCGAATGACAAAACAAAGCATTCCTGCTTTGTAGTACCCAATGCGCCGCTACCGCCACTCCGCGAGTCGGGAGGCACGATGTCTGTCTGCTACCGAGCCTCCGCACTAACGCGAAGGAACAGATGTCCGGTGACGAGTAACAGGAGCTTTGGAGGTGTACGTCGTGTTCGCACGCAGACCCATTTTCAGTTGCAAACCGTTCGCATCGTTAGACAAGTGAGAAAAACCTTTGCGTGATTCGTAATCGTCCCGGAGTCGGAATTTAGAATTGTCTCTAAGGATAGGCATAATTGCGCAGTCGTGGATAAGAAACGATTATAAACGACGGCTGATGCGGTAAAAACGACAGAGGCGGCGAGTTGAAAGGCTCTCTAGTGTCCGTAATGCTCCGGGGGCGCGGAGTGAGGGCTCGGGGAGGGGCGCGGGCGCGCGGGCGTGGGCGGGGGGCGCACTCCCTAATGACGACGATTAAAATTAATTTGCGCGAAGCGCGGGGCCGCGCCCCGCACTCCGCGACCAAATTAAATTCTTGAGTCGCGAATGCGATCGAGGCGCTCCTCGCCCTGCCCCCGCGCCGCGCCCCCGCCGCCCCCGCCGCCCGCGCCACAAGATATGCATCGCGCTCCCTATTGTCTTTACGATCGCACCCGTCCAGTTGACTGATAATGTTTTGCTCGAAGGTTAGGGGAAGCCCTTTCATTATAAACATTTTATTTGTAGATCCTCATCGCAACCATATTTTATAGATACCTACCCATTACTTTTTGTAATAAACAATGAGTTTTCTACTTATTTCTATTAAAACAGTAGGCAGGAACATACAAAACCACTGTGCTGTCAATTGAATCATGTGATGATTACATGACGATCCATAGACATCAGAAAATATTAGAGCGGTACCTACCCCTTTTGGTACCCACGCTACTCCAGTAACTAGACTGTAGGGGGCTTCAAGCAAATATTTATATACTTGCTTATAAATTCAAAATAAATAAATAAAGTCAGTATGTACTTATACCTTATAAAAATAGTTAACATTACATTACATTATAACATTAGTTATTAACTTAGGACGTAGCCGTTACTAATTACGAAAGCACGCACCGGAATTTTATACAGGTATAAAATTTGGACATGGGAATAATTTTGGCTCTACATAGGTATACTAACCCATTTTTTAAAAGTGATCTGTTAAAAGAAATCGATTTGAAAATCGTTATAACGAGGCCTGTCTTACCACTAGATGCTCTACATATTTATTTTAGTAAATAAATACATTATCAATGACTCTATCAATCTATGATACTAGCCGGCCGGCCGGCAGCTGGGTGCAAGTAACTTTACGGATCTATACTACCTAGTGGTTAACATCGCGTGGGATACCGATATTCCTAACTACCAGTGCGATTTAAATTAATGTAAATACTTTAAAACGGATTTTATAAATAACCGTAATATAGATCGTGAAATGAGCTATGTAATTTTGCCATTATTTTATTATACCTACGTAACAATTGGCAATTTGGATTCAATTTCAAGAAGTGCATCATGTCATGGCACGTCCCTTACTTATAGGAAGGAGTGTAGGATCTAGGTACGTGGAAGTAATAAGTAGTTGGTAGCTAGTAGACCCCCATTGAGGGTCCCAGGATGTCACCCGCGGCACCATGTAGGAGGGTCGCGCCACGGGGCGGTGGCGAGTCCCTCTGGCGACGCATTCCACGGCGGGGGGCGGCGCGAGGGGCGGGGAGGGGGTTGTGGTGCTTATTGACAAATACCGCCGCGCGTCACGCACCCCATTGTGACCGACACATCACACACCACACACACACCTACCTATATGCCGTATCAACACATGCTAAGGTATCTTCGTTATATCATAATACCGTGCTGGGCCTTCAGGCTACAGGAGCGGACGAACTAGAGAATAGAGGTCAGTGGACTACGTACCTTGGCAAGTCCTACTAACTTGGGTTGAAAACAAATCTACATTTTTACTACTTGCTTTTGTCTTTGGAGGCCGTTGTAGGTACGTGTCGAACAATTAGGTATTTCATAGGCAATTAAATTAAATGAACTGTCGATAGAGCTGCGAGGGCGAGGACGTTGTCCGTCGGTCAGCGGCGCCCCCTCCCCCCCCCCCTGCGGACGGCGCAGTGAGGTGACGGCGAGGAGGGGAGCTTGGGGGCAAGCGCTCACCAATCGCGGGCCGCTGACCAGTGGGCGCGCGCCACCCCCGCCCACGCCGCGCCACCCTCGCGCCGCCCCGCCCGCGCCCGCGCCCCCCCCACCGCACTAAATCACCAGCCCCATGTCAATTATCCGGCCCGCTGTACCGCACACACACACACCGAGTTACATGATGTAACCTAGACATGTGCCTACACTCGTTTAGCTAGCGACAGCCAGCTCTAATTAGGTTGAAGTGATTTATGTGCTCGTGATCGGCATATTGTTCCTATTATTAAATGGCGACATGCGCAGCTATTATATCTGTATAAACGCACCAACAACTTTTTAAAGTTACGACTTTATGACATGTGTAAATGAGTGGTGAGGGTTTCTCCTCACCACTCGACGAGAAAACCTGATCTGTATCGATCTCCGGGGACACTCGAGCTAAACCGAAAACAAAACTAGTGGCAATTGTCTGATCGATGCACCTCAACTATTTTGATAGAAATCGCAATGAATAGCCTCCTCCATCCACTAACTTGCGCCAATGTAGACCTCATGATTCATGTATTAGCTCGAAGGGATATTTAACAGAATAAGAGATTTGAACAGAATTGCACATTCTTGGGAAAATAAATGAGTTCGGTTCTGGATGCATTATAGCAACGGAATAAACAAAAACACTAAGTATTAAGCTTGCCCTGTTTATCCAATAAAAGCGCTTTTATTCGGAAAAATAATTAATTTGAGTTCACATGCATGTTTTTGATTGAGCATGCATGCATATGGTCTGTGTTTAAATTATCCGCGTACCTCTTACTAGCTGTTATTATTCCTGTTGCTGAAAGGCAGCATCGCTTCAGCCCGTCTTTAACTGACGCATTGCGTTTGTCGGCCGGAGCCGGCGCCGGTGTCTTGATCCTTTGTAGTAGATATTGTCAGAAGCAATGATCATTAGAGTTAGTTAACGTCGACGAAGTCGCGTGCAGTAATGTTCGCTGTCGCGTCGGAGCGGTGCCGTTACTTAAGTTCCTTCGTGTAGATACGGTTCATCGGCTCCACAGTATTATTATTAGGTCCGTCGGCACAGGTCGCGGGCTCGCGGTGGGTGATGCTGTCGCCAGTAGGTATCGCTCCGGTGCGCGGCGCGGGGCTCACAGAGCAGCGATGTACTGTTAGTGTAATGTTAGTGCAATATCACGTGTGACTTCCTCCGTATCAGCAGCACTATGTATTCTGACAAAGCATTGTCGTAGCACGTACAACAATAATATCAGCTACAGCATCCCTACAGCCTGGAGGTCTCATCCATAGATATACTTATCCAAACACCAAACACATGCCATTCGCATCGACCCACGGCTACCATAGTCTGATCGTCTATCTTTCTTGCTAGCGACTGTTTCATGCTGCGTCTTTTGGTCAAGGTCGACTAGTTTCCATTCAAGAACAGTTCTGCCCAAGCGGACATTAGATTTACGAACTATCATATAATAATTGTGTCCTGCCCACATACTAGGTAATAAATGTTAGCTGTTTGTTGAATTCGCCATTCGTTCGTCATTACGTGCCGTACAGTAGGTGTCATTAGATAATGTATGTCGCTTAAATAAATGTTTCGCGTTGTAGGTACGTATTATACATACCGACTATACATAGGTACTTAGAACAATCTGCACTTAAGTAAAATAATCTTGTTTAGCGTATAAATCTTTGACCACCAGGTCAAAGAACCCAGGACCCTCAGGCTTAGGTTATAGCACTACGCTAATAAGGGGTGTAAGTATCTTCTGAGTGACCTGATTTGTACTACATTGTTGAAAATGCTTGATATACTTAATAATAGTTGAATGTCTGTGGACTGTCCTGAAACAATGTCGTCACAATCTTTTGACACACTTACGTATTTTGTAAGTATGTTGGGGAAAATTCTTGGTAAAAATATATATTGAATACAGGAGCAGGAGGGTCTGATATTTTTTTCTTACGTTACGTTACGTTGGCGTTATGGGAAGTAGTGCTAAAACCAATCAAAACAATAACAATCGTGTTGTGTGATGCAGGTCTGGAGGCGCAGGTGCAGGACACGTCCAAGGACCTGTACTGGTTCTGAGCGCCGCGCCCCCCGCGCCCGGGTCCCGCCCGCGCCCCCCGCGCCCCTGTGACCCCCTCACACGTGGGAAGTATAGTGTTCGTTCAAGTTCATCGACAGACAATAAGTGCTGCACGGACATATTAACTGTGGTGACCTGTGAGATGCTGCCGGTGCTCCGTGGTGTTCAGTGACAGCGCTCGCTGCTGCGGACAGATCAATGATGCTAACTAATTAGTTCCATTTGGGAGTGTACCTACAACGAATACTGACGCAATGGGCGTATTGTGAATATATGGTTCAGTACGAGTTAGATGTATATTTGTAAAAGTTGTGTGCGGTCGACACGTCTGCGCGTAGCTATATCGTGAGATACGGTCGCTTTGTTTGTCGCTGTAGTCGTGTCGCGTCGCTCGGTCGGCTGGTGCACGCATGTCCTAATTGTGTTGGACGATGTTTTTGCTGAAGGCATAAATATATGCGTCGACAATGTGTCAGCCGGCGACACGTTTGCTGCTGAATAAAATATAAGCAGGTGTGTGTGCGCCGGCGCCGCGAGCTGTGGAGTGTCACGCCGCCGCCGCTTTGTTCACTCGTGTCGCGGCGAGCGCGACCTCTAGCGAGCACCAACGTGCTTAGGTATATGGAAAAAATATTCTACCAGCCGTCATTTTGTTAACCCTGATTGCGCATAAAAAAACTACCCTCAAATCATTTTTATAAATTCAACGTCCCGCACGATATGTCGGCATAGAGCTAGACGGCGCCGACGACGACGGCGACAAACGAGCACACAACTTACTCGTAGATGAAACAGCTCGCCACGCGACCGAGCGGGCGATGCTAGTGTTATCGCGAACAGACCTAGCTAGTAAGTAGTTGTATCACATATTGTACATAACTAGATATCTCTAGAGTAAATAGCTAATAGTGATTGCAACAGACATTGTAGATAATGTAGAGCCGGCGGCGTCGCGCGCGGCGGCCGCGGGAGCCCGCGCCGCGCCGGCACGCACATGCTATTGTACATAAATATATGTATGTTAAAATATGAGTTTTGTAAGCATTCACGAGGTACTTACCTGCGAGATCAGACGACTAGAATCACATAGAAATTACGCGAATTCGATTTGAAACATTTAAGCTTCACGTGTGTTGGCGAATATTTGTATAAAACTATTGTATTAAAACTACCTAGTGGCATGTGACGTCACCACGCGAGCTGTAAGCACTAGGAGTGTTAATATGTGGAGCTCTCGCTGACGCTGCTCTAACTTGGCACTACTCATTTGGTAGATGCAGGTCAAATAAGTATAATTATGTGACTAAGTAATAAGTAAATGTGACTGGACACATTAACAGTCCACTTGTTTAGTGCTCCGTGCTGTGTGACGTCACCGCCAGGTCGCAGGACCCCGCCCTGTTGTACTCGGCACCTCGCGTGACGGGGGATGCGTCGCCTCCACACGCATACATGAATGAACTTTAAATATAAATTCCATTATCTACCGTGATTGTTTCACTTCTGTTGTTTTATTTATCTGTAAGATCCTCCTGATATCCGACTTCACGGAGATACATGCCTAGTAAATCTATTAAAATATACATTATTATATCCAAAGAACATCTGAATAGGGAGTATATCTAAGGCATCTAAACATTTGTATGCCTACTCATAGTATCAAGAAAAGTAACGCTATAGTCATCTCGACGGTATCAGATATGATATCAGTAAGTAAAGTGTTCTTTAAAAAATACTCGGGTATCTGAAACGCCTGCCGACATTATTCTGTGACGTAATTGTAGGAAACACAAATTTTGGAGTTTTCCGCTGGGATTTAGGTTATTAGGATAACTTGTATTAAATATAATTCCGAGTACATACATGTATTGATGTAATGAAATGGTATCCCTACCTATAATGTGACTATTGCTACTGGGTCATCAGCATCAAACTATTATTGTCCCACTGCTGGACATGGGTCTCCTCTCATATGAGAAGGATTAGGTTATAGTCCACTACGTTAGCCCACTGCGGTTTAGGAGACTTCACATGCCATCGAGAAAATCTCTCAATCATGCAGGTTACCTCACGATGTTTTTCTTCGCCGTTTGGCATGTGATAAATATCGCACATAACTTCCGAAAAGTCAGTGGTGCGCCTAGGGTTTGAACTCGAGACCTTTGACATCTCAACTGAGTATTATCTACCATATTTTCTCTGCCCATATGTCTCTAGCACTGTACCAGTGGTAGGTGTGATGCCTGTGGAGGTAGTCAACATTTATCGCTAGGAGGTATCGACACAAACATTTATCTAATTTATGCGACATTAGCGGCGTTGGAGATAGAGTCACGGTCCTAGTGTAATTGATGCGATTTTGTTATCGCTTTTAATTTAATCCTAACAATGTGCATTATCTTGATGCAACAGCAGTTTTGTAAATAATGATTTATTCGTGACTTCATCCTTTTAACGCTTGAGCACCGCTATGTAATACTTTGAATAGTAGTGGTTTTTCGTGTTCAGACCAATGTAAGAAATGTAAGGAAGGCGAGGCCGCGCCGCGCGCCCCCCGCGTGTGTGACGTCACGGATACCACCACAACTATGTAGTGCTATCTTCCTGCTACAACAACTATAATTATATCACGGAGATTAAAATACTTATCGCATTAAAAGAGCTCAACTAGATGCCCGTGTCGTCACATTACATAACCTGCACTGTATGTGGTAAATAAGTACTGGTACCTACTTACGTCCCGATTATAATAAATTCTGACATCTCAAGTGAGTAGCGGTGTGCATTCTCTGCGATATTGTATGAATGTATCGGACATTCCTGGATAACGTTTATTGGTACTGACACGAATAGCGCTCGGCAGCGCGCAGCGGCTCGCGGCGGCAATAACACGCCACATACCTATACACAGATACACATACAGTAATTAGTGGCACGAAGCCATCATACTAACAAGCTCATTACACCAATATTATTTTCAACTATTATAATCGCGTCATGTTTGGGTAGTTCACTATAAATTGTTACCAGTCCGCAACAACTAGGAACGTCTAAGTGCGTCAGAGATGTGCCAGGGTATAAAGTGGTTCGTTCTGTCCGGAGTTAGGTAGCCCGGTCAGCACCATTAGCCGTACGTCTTACGAGTAAAAAGTCTACAACTCTACATGTCCGTACAACTTCCCGGGAAATATAGAGTGTTGGTATACTTAGTGTTATAACTAGGTGAGTCAACGGTCAGGGCGGCCGCGACATTAAAATGTTGGCTAATTAGAAAAATCTCCGTTTAGTTTGTTGGGACTTCAAAGAATCATTCACATCATCATTATCTGTTGAAACACAGGAAAGGTAATGTTACTTACAAAGGAATATAATAAGTATATAAACTACATTACATAGGTCAAAACAGTTTCCAAAAACAAAATATAACTAGGTACATACACATCCATATTTTATTATGGATAATTTTATTACACTACTTTTATTACATAGTTATTTTCTTTGTAGTTAAACTTTCATGGAATGAGTCGATTAAAGTAAAGCATCCATAATCAAGAGCAAATTGTACTTATTATGATATTAATACACCGCGATAGCATTCGTGTAGGTAGTAGCAGAGATCAGTAAATACGTCGATGTTACTGTATGAGAAGCTTGAGACGTTACCGCGCTACCTGAGTCGCGGCCTGGTCTACAGATCGGTGGCTCGGTGCACAAGGGAGTGGGATACTGAGCTCATTTCAAGGCGATACCGGTGCAGGTCAGAACTCTTATCATCCTATTGTTCCCCAACATTACGCGACACATAATGTGTTAGCAACAGAGTCATATAAGACTCGCACTTATAAAGAGGTACCTCGCTAACTAGACATTAGGTAGATGTGTTTGGTTCTAAAGCTAAAGCATAACTTATGCTTTAGCTGACATATGTACCTAGTTATGCCAAAGTATTGTAGTAAGTATATAACTATACGCTAAAGCTGTTTATTGACATGTCATTCAAATACACTTACATAACTTGAACTGTAGACACGTGTAAGTGCGTGAGTACTTATCTGGAGCAGGTAGTCATAAATAGATTGTTCTGTAACTTTTAATTAGGATAAATGTTCGTGATACAATATATGAATTAATTAATATCGTAAATCTCTAACTATGTAGAGCTATATAAACCAGCAGATGTCGGCGAGCAGCATGTTTTGTTGTTGAGTCGCTTAATGTGTTTCTAAATCGGAACCATTGTGTTGAGTATTCTACTGTATTATTTTGGAGACGCTCGTAAAACGACTGTTAATCAATCCGGGATATGAGTGCGCTTGTAGTGGCGTCGCGTCGAGAGGCGGCACGGTGCGGCACGGTGCGGCGCGGCGCGGCGCGTTGCGGCGCGACGCGGCGCCACGCGGGCACGGAAATAGCGCCATTAGCTGCGGGCGATGTTTGTAAACACGCGACACATTACGCCGCTGAAATAGACGAGCATTGTCACCTCGGGACAATAAGCGCGCTGCCGATCACACAAATAACGCGCCGCCGTACTAATAGTACGCCGGACGGTTTTGGACACATTATACGCATTCCACGGTTGCACGGCGAAAGCACCTAACTAAACATCGGGAACTGAAATAAAACTACGGCGCGTCTCGCGACACGGGGAAATTTGTCGCGACACTTAATTTATGCTAATGGATCGTTAATAGCGACATAAATATTATAATTAGTATCGGTTACGCTCCCCGCTGTAGAGCTGTCGCAGCTCGCGCTCCGGCCGCTCCCGCGGGACCACTTGCCGCTCTCGCCGCGTTAGTATGCGCAGCACACGCCGCCGGGGACCCGCTAACTATTGAGCGATAAACAAGTGCCGTCGGAGAATACAGATTGTGCTCCCAACAATTAAGTACCCCGACGAGCTCTCCCATTAGCTGAAGACGTCACCCGGCGCGGCGGCGGCGCCCCACGTTTGGACGACCGTGGAAATAAATTAAGCGGTTTGCCATCACGCAGTCGTAACGCGACCGGAATCTACCTATGAATTACAGATGAGACAATTCGCTGTTAGTAAATGCAATAAATTATGAGTTATGGGAATGTATCGCTACACAATCAACAGCCGGCGCGGGCGCAGAACAAAGGAACGACTTTGTTTTGCACAAAAACGCGCCGCGGCCAGCACCACGCGCCCGCGCCCTCCATCTACTGGAGTTACATATAATAACACTTTGTTATTGTGATAATCAATAAATAAAATCTGAAAAATTCAAATACATACAACACGTTATTCCACTTGGACTTGCACAGTTGTAGTATATCACGTGCATCGATGTAGGAAATCATTACATTGTAAAGTTACTAGATATGACATCATATGATATACGCAAATAAATGCTTGCAATCAGCTCGCTACATTTAAAGATATAAAACAGAGTAAAACGAGTGCGAAGGTGAGTTGGAATGTGTGCGCGGTGCGTGGGAACCGGCTGCGCCGCGTCTGCGCATGCGCGCCGCCGACACGCGCTGCCTCCACCCGCACATCCAAAGCAGCTTCGTTATTTAATCAAATTATGCTAGTAATACCTATAGCTTGCCAATTCTTCGAGATTCATCTAGTTAGGAAAACTAACGCAGTGTTGAAAATACTTAGTAACAGCGAGTCTTTGATGAGCCGGAGATCATCCAAGTACTCGGTGGTGTGTCGGCGCACACGTGGGCGCTGTCCGGAAGCGCAGCCCTCGGCGGTGTACAGCACACCCCGCACATGTATCCTCACATCGTTTGCCTATACCTATAGGTATATCTATCTATTTCGCGTAAACATAATGAATATTAACATAAACTAGCACTAGCCTAGTAGTATTACCAATGGAATATAGTGTTATACTTATTCTACACGTCAGTCTGGTCGTGACCATGGTTGCTGTAATGGATCTGAAGCGTCGGGTTCAAATAATATAATTATACCTCAATAAAATCCGTTAAAAGTCTTTTTAAATAATATCCTATACATTCTAGGTGCTATATGCTGAGGCCACCGAAGCAAAAACATTTTAAGAGGGCTATACATGTAGCCCTTAAATGATTTAGATCAACAATATATACAGAGACAGTCTGTAGAGAGTGCGAATAACGAACCCATTTGACTAAGCTGCTATCGTAGGAGCCACGAAAAATTCCGATTTGTTCCCGACAAATTCCTGACCAGAACGAAATGAAGCGAAGCTGCTGATCGCAACCGACACACAATATTAAGTATGTATGTTGGCGACGGGTTGTCAACATGACTTGCGTACATCGGCTGATTGCAGTTACTTTTCTGGGAAGGTTGTTATCAATATCACTCATCACCTAGGAGATGAAGGGAGCCGTGTGCAAGAATCGCGGCACACAAAAACCCAGTGACGTCTGAATGCTGCAGTTAGAAGAAGCCCGACTGCACCACGTCGTTCTTCGGCTATCTGATAACGATGATGATGCTGCAATGATATACAATCCCGGAAATTTGCAGTGGATACAAAAATAAACAAGTGAATTTTATTATAATGACCCAATGTACTCATAATATCCTATTATACTCATCAAGTATTGAAGTATACCATCTTACTGGCAGTGTGTTACTGATCGATATTCCAAAGTTTCGACAAACATAGGTATTATATAGGGAACAAATGTTATTATTATACAGTATTTGTTGGTTTGATCTAATGGTCTCATGTCAGGAACTACTTATTGAAAGAATAAGTTTGCATTAGATAGGTTGTTTATTAAGGAAGGTTATAAGTTGGATAATCCAACTATCGAGGCAGGTTATAGGAGCGATGCATACACGCTGCGACCAATAGGAGCGGAGCATAAATCAAGCTTAAAATTAATAAATAAATTTCCACCCGTGCGAAGCCGGGACGGGCCGCTAGTAAGTGTATTAATATAAACTACAACGACGCAGTCTGTAGCGGCGACCGGCGAAGTACGGGCTGACCATCAATGATGTTGAACGACCAACATCGGCCAGAGTTACGCCTGCCGAAATCTTGAGAGGATGGACAGGGATAACAGTCCACCAGATAATTCGGACATCTGTAAGAGACTGACGCTGTTAAATTACCAATTCCAGATGTTTGGTTGGTTTTTATGTTGAATTTATTCAATAGCACACAGTTACCTGTGTTCTACACTGTGTGCCTTAACGAGGGTCGGATCCTGTGTTTCCATTTCCGTAAGTTTTTGCTGTGTTACTGCCACACACGTAATGATAATGTGTTTGTGTATTAGTGCGGCACCACTGATTAGTGTTGCCAGTATGAGGAAGATAATTGGACATAGTGTTGCGTGTTGCCGGAACAGCCATCGATCACCGGCGGCGGCTGCGGCGCACATGCGGCCGGCTCGGCTCGTTGACGCTAACGGTTTGTTTGTTGCCGCCGCCGCAGCACCGCCCCGCGACACACTACATTACACTCTTTATGTCGCATCGCTAGTGTAAAAACTTCACCGATCTCGTGTTACAGAGACGCCGCCGCGATCTCTCACACACTGTGACGTTAATTAGACAAGATGTTCGTTTAATAGATTTAATTGTGAGACACCCATTAGCTAATTATTAGTGAGGGCGCGGAATATGGCCGGCGGTGACACGGTAACTAAACTCTGCTACATAGGTAGGTACTGTACAGTTTTTTATGTTAATAAATAGCTATACAAATCACCGCCGCAGTGCGCGCTGGTACTATGGTCGTCTATGGTATTTCGGAGGCAATTCCATATTACATTTAACCATCTTCACTGATCCGTCTTAATGCTATCTGTCATTTACGTTTTACTACTAGGAGGTATAGGTATAGATGTATCTAACTGACGTAGTACGTTGAATTTTAGAGAAGTTTGACGCAGCGGAACTTTGGCTGGCGCGATAACAGCAACGTCAATCCGTCACGGGACGCGTCGCGGACACTCGCACTCTCGCGGACACTGGCGGCACCTCGCATCACACCACAGTTATCTGTGCGTCACACGTACCTCACTATGCTATCGAACATCGTCGAGTGCCAAAATACTTGAGTTATGTCAACCGGCTTGGGTGACATAACTTTAATTGGAATGTACTTGAGATATTTATTATAATTATAATATACGTATTTATATAACCTATACTTAATATTGTTACAGGTGACATGTTTCGGTCACCTACCTTAAATAGATGTTCGAGTGATTAGAACGATTTTAGTTATTGACAATATATAAATTACCGCGAATCCGCCGTAATTTATAATTTCTTCTAAATTGGCAGTCGACGGCACCGCTCGACTTGATGCCACAACACAGTCGTTTGATGTGGGCACTGAGCTCTACAGGCATTATACGCGACAATCAACACATTGATTGAAGCCTGACACTTGTGTTCTCGACTCTATTATTCAGTTAATTAATTTACTTAAATACAAAAAAAAACAATGGGCTTGCTAGTCAAAAGTCTTAGTGAGAGGTTTTATTGCCTGCGACATGGTTTGGTAGAGTGACAGTCAGGCGCTCTATGTTGAAGCTGTAGAGGTTCTGGTACATTTTATGGCAAAACATTTCTTAGTGAAAGTAATTCTTATTGTGTATTAAAATTAGCTCTCAATCTATTGATATTGTTAGAATGTCTTAGAGTTCTTGCAGATTTTTCTATTAGGTTTAAGACTTATTTTTGGGAGCGTGAGAAAATAGCAGTTGCTAGTTGCAAAGTAGTGTCTCCTTGTGTTCTAATATCTGTAGCCGAGCGCTCGCAGCAGCCTCCCGGCGGCGGCGGCGGGGCGGCGGGCAGGGCGGGGGCGGCGTGCGTTATCGGAATAATTGTCACAGCGATAATATATCTGTGTCGGTGCGCGCGATGGTATCGGCGGCCGCGCGGAATTAACACGTCGCGCGTCGCGCCGCAACGCGACCAAAACGACTCGCGCTTTGTTCGCTATCGGCCCATCGGCTTTGTCTCACTCGCCTACTACGGCTTATTTATGCGGTGCGGAGCGGCAGGGCGCGGCGCGGCGCGGGGCGGGCGCGGCACGCCGCACATTTCACGCGCCGCGCCCGCGCCGGTAATTGCGCGCGCGGCAGTAATGACGCCTCGCTATGTGCCCGCCAGCCCCCGCACAGCCCCGCGCTCCCGACTGCACACAGCTTGCGTATCGTGCTATGACCGCCTCCTCATCTCTGTCTCAAACAATCTTTGCTGTTGGCTAATAGCTCATATATAGACGATCCAATTAGTCCAGCGGTAGTTAACACTGCCTTCTGTGCTATGGGCCATCATGAAAACAAACATGTTACATCCAAGTAAGTAAGTACTTAAGTACACTTAAGATACCTGTATGTATGTAGATTTTTGTTAGTTAAATGTCGCTTAGGTAAAGCGGCTACCTAGTGAAGGCGCTACTTTACTCCAGATGATTACTCCTAATTGGCTATGTTGTTGACGTGAAACCTTTGGGGAGTAGAACGGATATACTTGATTACTTGAGTAAGTAAAGCGGTTGTTAAAACACAACGAACTCTGCAGCACAATAACTAAGTACTGCAGGTTAGAATCTATTGAGGAGTGACAACTGTACAGTTAGCTGGGCGCAGTGCCTAAAGGCTAACTAGCTAAACGTGTTTGTTATCAGCACATCATGGCGGTGGACTAGCAGGCGGCAGCAGCAGCAGCCAGGTCGCACAGCTAGCACTCAGGCGCGGGGCGGGGCGGGGCGGGGCGGGGGCGGGGCGGGGCCCGGCGGAGCCTGCGCACTGCACAGATGCTATCTGCACAATATAATTACGTTTCTTACCGCGCGCGTATAAGGCACGATGGTGTATTGATACGCCGCAAGAAATATCATGCTCTAATGATATCGACACAATTCCCTGAAGCGATCCCGATGGGCCCACCTTATTTATATCTACCGCGTAAAAACTGCCAGCTTATAGTAATGGCAGATATAAAGCTTTTCTATTTATGTTCTCATGTTCGTGCCGCTACTTAAGGACATAAATACGTACTTATTATAAATAATTAACGTTTACTCTACGCCAACACAGACACGAGTGTAATTTATTTATTTATTCGATTTACATGGCTTAAATATATCCAATCGTAAATCGTAAATATAAGGAAAAATAAAAAAAAGAGAAAGCAAACAAATAAAATAAAATGATTTTCACAAAAATGTAGGCACTGAAACAATAAATGTATTAATGCCTCCTAAATAATAGCAATACCAACCTATAGCACCTACTTATGTATAGCATTAAATATATACCTAAATATCAGGACATTATGACACAGCGCTATCTAGTTCTGAGCTAAGCAACGAGGTTTGTATTACGGATACTAGATAGTTGATACACTACATACATAGGTAGATATTTTTCGTAAATACGTACATAGGGATTATGCATAAAAATATCCAGGACCCTTAGGTACCGTAGAAGATACTTATCTACTACCGCTGTACTGAAAACGGGGCGAATGAAGACGAAAGCTGAATGAATAAATAAATACTAATTTATCAAATCAAATCATTTATTTAATTTAGACCAATACAGGTGCTTTTGAATTGTCGAATTTAATTGAATTTAGTTGCACGGTTCCAAAAGGTAGGTCTTATGGAGAAGAACCGGCAAGAAACTCCATAGATACTCTTTTTAAATTAAATACAAAATTACCTAATTGTTGGTTTGGTTTTACAATGATTTTTGTATGTAATATCAATATGAGACTGGTGCAGTTCGATGTGAAATGTATGATTTATGCAGAAAGGAAACAACTAAAACCAATTTAGGTTGCCATTACATGTATGAGCCGACCAGTCCCAACTGATAGCACCCGTTCACGAGCATGACGTGTGTATTAGCGTCTGTCTACTCAATCATGTTGTAGGGAATAAAAACACCCGACACACAACGCGAACGCCACCATCAGCAGGACATTTGAGTGCAGAGCATTACAAGCCCAGACTGCAACCGATAGGCATTTTCAAATAAAAAAAAAACAGCAGTCTCATGTTTTACAAACTATTTTAGTAACTCAGTAAGTAAATTAAATTAATAAATAATTAGCATGTCAATCTGTAAAGGTGTAATACAAGAAACATCATTGTAAAGTTAATACCTACCTACCTATTGCTTACCTAGCTATTTGCTTGTCTTCTGAATCCGGGTGCGCCACACAAAGCGCGGGTACCTACCTACCCAACTCAGGCTACACTTCTCAAATAAAACCCAGTGATACGAGAAATGACATTTTCACGGTTAATGAAACTGTAAAGGCAGTGTGCACCCTTTCGCCACCCCCTCCCCCTATTCGCGCCCGCCCCCCCGGGGCCCCCAGGGCCGGGGCCGGGGGGCGCGCGGCGCACCGCGGCTTCCTCTCACTTCATTTCGCGAATAAATTCATCACGCGCGTCGTTCACGACACGACACGCTAACATTTCACGTTTACCCTACACAGACACACACACACACACATTCGCTCGCTTTCATAATAGTTTACATAGCCACTGATTACAAATTAACATGTCCTAAGCATTAATTTTACTTTATAGTTTTAAGTTTAACAGTTTGGGTTGTTTCATGGACTGCTAAGCCATAGGTCTCGAGTTCGATCCCGAGCAGGCACCTCTGAATTTGTAAAATACGTGAGCGGGTATGATACCCGCATGCTCCATGCGGGTATCATACCCGCTCACGACACAGGAGAAAAACCTTACTGGACATTTTTGTAAAGTAAAATAAGCCTAAAGTAAAGCCTAAAGTAAAGTGAGCCTTTATACAAACGTGTAAATTGCATGGACGTAAAGAAAAATATTTCCTCAATATGTGCAATGCTATCTTGTTCGTTTGGCCGTTTAAAATAGGTAGTCAAATATTTTATACAAATGTGTGCGGCTAGTTCTAAGTAAAAGTACTCTTGGTTTAAAATAAACAGGGCTGCGTTATGCAAAACTCGTGGTAAATCAGTGATCCAGTTGGTGGGCCCCCAGGGACGGCGAGGGCTACCTAATTCCAGCTGTTCACTGCTCGAAGTCCGGACGTTGTTTTTTCATGAAGTCAACGTCTGGGGATTAGGAAATGGACGGTCCATTGTCCGCATTTTTTCATTCTAGCTACTAGCACATAATATGATTGAATCGACTTCGTTGGATTCTTCGTACTCTTCGTATCACGACATCTATCAGGTGGGAACTATTTTAAACGTGTTTTAACTCCTGTATTGAAGTCAGTTGGAACCTAATAACTTCAAGCTACTTGCTGTTGTCTGCGGTGCTTGGTTGCTCAAGGTTCTGTCGCACGACGTATTGTTGAACGGTTGCAGTATAAATATATTTGAGAGTAGGTACCTCACCTAAGTGTCACGATATTGTTAGAGAGAGATCATACCTAACTAGCTACCTGTCGACATGTGAAGTGTCGCGTGTCCCGGGACAGTTAACTGTGAGCGTTGCGCTGCGGGATTACATCGACTAATCCGAGTTCGAGTGGCAACGTAAACAGTCGTCAACTGTCGTGTTTATCTAGCGAACAGATGGCGGCGCGTGCGCCGGGACCGGTACAGTAGACGTGTGGTAATCCCGGGAAGGATTAATGCGCAGATGTGTCCCCGGGCGAGGCGGGGGGAGGGAGAGGGGGGCACCGTGTCGGAGGATTAAGTCGGAGGTGTTAAGCCGGGGCTAAGCCGGCGGCCGGAGTGCGCGTCACTCCGCCTAATGGCCGGCCACCACTTGTGTACGACATCGCTGACAGTCGCTACGTGCCCTTGTTAATGAGCTGAGCGTTAATGAGTTATCGCTCACCATGAGTACGTAGATATAATCATTGTATTGTATGCGTACCGTGTCTGTGTAGAAATGTTTTTATGAATATATTTGATACATTCATATCTAAGTTGGCAGATACTCGTATATTCGCAGATATTATCGATTAGATTATACCTACTTACCTAAACATTACTACTTTATGTGTTTTTTATCATTTTTTTTTGTAATTAATAAATCTCCACGTTTCTATTCATTTCCTCATTTCATGGTCACTAGCAAAGAAACTTATGTGTATTTCAAACCTTCCACATTAATATCATAAATGCGAAAGTATGTCTGTCTGTCTTCTCTGTGTTCTTCACGCGTTCGACGCTGAACTAATTTTGATGACATTTGGTGTGGTCCCGACTCCTGGGAAGCACATTAAATAGGCAAAAAGGGGTATTGAAAGCTTGTCTGCGAATTGATCCTTTCTTAAAAGAATGTACGAAATAAGCAGATAGGTTAAAATGACTATTAGATTGTTTAAACCCCAGGCCGACGTTTGGGACTCCACCAATTCTTTCCATCCGTCCGTGAGCGGCTGGAGAGGACTTGGTTAAGTCAAAGTCAATTTAAATGGCTCTTTTTGAACGTCGACAATAAAGACAGCCCCCAAAAACGCCCGCCCTTCCGGTTGGAGGTGGACCACTGTGTTGCCCAATTCCTTACAGGACACGCCAACTTTAAAAGTAAATTGTTTTCATTTAAGCTTGTCTCCTCACCATTGTGCCCTTGTTCAACGTATAACTGTGAATACGAGCAGTCTGCACATCATATCCTGTGGGAGTGTAGTCTATGGCAAAGTGAACGCAATATTATGCTCGATAGTTTGCAAATTATATCTAGGGTGATTTATTACTTGGACCTTGTTGCGACTAGGATGAATTTCCGTGCGTTTAAGCGTTTTTGCCATACCTATTATTGGAATCAGATATAATAGCTCACATTATTAGGACCCATAACTTATTAATTTATCATCCGTGGTGCCTGGCAACTGGGCTTAACCCAGTTGTAAACATCTGTTCTCATATCAATGACATGTAAATTCTATTCTGTCTCTCGCTTGATAAGGAGGGAAGTGAAAAACTGATATTTTTCTTACTCCCCCTATATAACTTCATGATTAAATTCGCTGCGGGTTTCAAGACAGTTAAAATCATTCCCCTGGGACACGTCGGACTTCGTTGTCTAGACGATTTTCTGGATAGTTACTATTGTTGATCCTGGTTTACAGGAGTTGCAGTAGTAGGGATTTGGGTGGTGCGCAAGGTTAAAATGACTAATTCTACGCTACCGATGTCGCAGGCTAAGAGCTAACGTCTAATATTGGCATAAGTGTAAGAAATCAGTTGTATAAACCTGCTTTTAATCGAATCGATTTCGTATATCCTTTGGATATGACGATGTTATGTTGCAAGCGTGGCATACAGCTCCAATACAAACGAGTAAGTTATTGTTGTGTTGTGTGCGAGCAGTCTTACTGTTGTAGTCTTGAAGGTATATATGTATAAAGTTACAAGGCATATTGCTTACTCACGGCACGTCCGGATATAATCCGGAAGTGTCCGGACAGTCACGGTGCTGTGTCGGAACTGTTGCTCGCGGCGACATTAATCAGGGCCGTAATAGGCGGCGCACCAGTTATTTACAGCTTCCCTGTTGCAGCGGCGCACTGTCACCTAGCGACAGACGCACTCATCAATATATTACTTAGTTAAGTTTACCGTCCAGTTGTACCTACCTACCATATCACTGCAACAATAACCCGCATTCATCAGTCATTTGTATTAAATCGACACCTGTCGCCGCAGTTATTATAAACCTTTGTAGTAGCACAGCTAGGTATATCCTGAAGTGACAGTAACTAGCTGGGTAGCGCGGTGGCACATGCATGAATGGAGGGTTATTTTAGTAACGCCGCACTTAAGCTAACTGGTGTTCTGGTCGCGCCCGCACTTCTCAGCGTCGTAACAAGTAAGTACTTCTACTTTTCATGAAAACCGCAATAGTTCATGAGGTGTGTTGTCATCTAGTTCGTCCCCGCACAATTTGTAGCCGCTCCATGTAAATGGGCCACCTCGGTGTTGCCACTAACTATATTATTATTCAGCTATTCTAAATTTCTAATGTTCGCACTGCATTATGCATCGCGAGAGATGCGCGCCTGTCGTTTTTGCGCACCCTCTATCTGCCTGCACATACCGGCTTCTTCAGCGCGCGTATAATGATTACGCGTTACCATTTAAGACACAATCGATGTCATCTTTATATTGCGGCCGGGCCGGTGCAGGAGGCGAGCGGGTGAGCGGTGAGCGGGTGAGCGGTGAGCGGGTGAGCGGCGGTGATTTACCGCGGCTGGAGTGGCGGTACGCATTAGCCGCGCGACGTAAGTGCAACACTAAAAATATACCGCGCGACATTTACCTTTGTGTTTTAATCCGGGACTAAATCGAGCGGCTCGCAGCGGCCGCCTACAAATAACGCACAATAAATCCCCGAAGAATGCGCGTTTTGTTGCGGCGCGCGTTGTCGCCTCAATCTCCCGAGACCGTTCTACACATTTGGCTATCCGCTGCGCCTATTGAGATATGTGTCGATCGTTAAACGCCCACTCGCACACATTATTTACTATGCACCTAATTTCGTCGACGTCGGTTTTGCTGTGAGCCAAACTCACCGTTCAATACAATTCGATCATTCAATTAAAATGATGTCACACACAGACACGCTGGTACGTGTTGCAGCACTAGACTCCTAGAGCTCACTGATGGAGATAGTCGCAGTCACAATTCATACTTACGTACCTACTGAAACTCACTCAACCCATATTACGATCTAATAATTATGTTTGATGTTTGTTACTGCAAAGCAGCAAGGCAGCGGCCACAGCGAGGAGTGCGGCTGGCGCAGCGGGCTGGTCGGCAGGCGTGCCGGCCGCCGATACATCTCGCCACTGACATGTTTACGAGCTGCCCCCCTCCCCCTCCCCTCCCCGCCCCGCCCCGCGCGCCGCTCGTCCCGCGGCTTCTTATTGCATTGCGCGGGCGCCGCTCGTGAACAAATAAATTAATTTAAATGGAGGAAACGTCGGAGTGCGACACAAAGTGCGCGGCGAGCTGCCCCGCGCCCGGTGTGCCGCCGCCCCGCCCGCGCCTGCTGCCGCCAACTGAGCTGCTGATGTGTTTATCGTAGTATAACTGCTGGACAGACACTTCAAACACGAGGCTGCCCGCCATGGATTTATTGTGACTAATAATCACCGTTGTAAATCTGTTGTTGGTTGCGCGTGCACTGCGTCACTGCGCCGCGTACTGCAGACAATCGCGTCACAGTTTGCTGCCGTGTGCGGCCGGGAGCTGCGGGTGTTGCGTGGTACCCGGCCAGATAAAACTTGCAAACATTGCTTACACTCGATCCGAAGTCTATATACATAGATACATACATTTAAAGTCGCTCAGTCTTCATTTGCCTGTCGTTCCCTAGTAGGTACACTCACAATACGCCGGTATGTTTTAGGTTTCATGTACCTAATAGGGGACGATCTTATTGATAGTAAGTCCATGCACAAATTAAAAATCTGAGTTGCTACTGATTATTTCATAGATAAACGCAATTATAGTTTGTTCGACCTGGGAATCGAACCTTAGACCTCTGGATCGGCAGTCGCACTTACGACCACTAGACCAACGAGGCTGTCAACATTATATGACTTAGCTACAAAGATCAACAACTATTATTTAATAGCAATGGTAAATTTATGGCTCACGTACCTATCATGTTCTCGCGGCTGTTGCGTAGAGCTCGTGACGTCACAACCCTCACGCCCAACTCACACGAGGTTGCGACACTAGTCAGTGCTACTATATGAAGCATCCTGGAGTCTCGCAGCTACACGGGAGGTCGCGTGATGCTACTGCTGTCTGGTTACAAGCTGCTCGGCTTGTTATGGCTCTCCCTATCTTCATTATCTGTATTCCTGTAATGTGGAGATGTAAGTGAAACATGTAGGTATTCTATTTGTTGTGTCGTGCCATGTGCGGGCGCACGTGCGCAGGCGGCGCGTGATAAATCTCGCGCATCACATAAATCCGTCCGCCGCGTAAATATAACTATGTTGAACATTGTCCTGTATTGTTACTGCTGTGCAGCCCCGCGCCGCACCGCGCCTCACCGTGCCGTACTGCTAATCACCACTTCAATGTCTGTCTGAAGGGTTTCTACAACACTGAACTGAACTGCTTGTAGTTTAAGTAGGTTTACCATATACGACATTTAAGATTGACACATTTAAATAACGTGTTGCACAATATAGTACTCGTAGTTCTTGTGTTCATGAAAGATTCGCGAAACAACATATCTTTGACAATTAGGTATTCTTCATCATAGAAAAAATACAAAGTTAAAAGTACACACGTTAGTGGGAAATCCATAAATGGGTGAATTTCAACAAGAGCTTTTTATTTGTCATTTCGGTGGGTTTTTTTTATTTCAATGCTATCTACATATTTTTTGTGACTAATAAAACCTTAGCCTATTTTATACCATTGGGTGTGAGTGGACATCAAATATCATCAAAACTTACATAAATATTTAAGGATGAATTTTTAAACGTCCACTGAAATGAAAAGTAAACCGAAATGATAAAAATTACCACTGAAATGATAATCTGTACACCGGAATGAAATAAATCCACCGAAATGATACAGCTAAGAACAACCGCGCTTGGCAGCCAGGGTTCCGTACTTTGTTAGGTTTGATTTCCATGAATTTTAGATAAACACTGAGACAGGACAGTATTTTAATACTCTTATTTTAATATCAGTACACAGTTATTTTAATATCATCATTTATATACTGATATTACTGTTAGTATTACGATATCAACGTATCATCATCATCATCATCAGCCTATAGCCGTCCACTGCTGAACGTAGGCCTCCCCCAACGTAATACTTATTAATTTAATGTATTGTTTATTGTGATATGAATGAATTGTTTCTTTACTTATATAACCTTTGGTAATTTTTCTTGTTGTGTTGTGTGAAAATGTTGGAAAACTTTATCGTAAATGCTGGTAAACATGAATAAATATTTTCGTTTGTTTTTCAAATACAAACTGATTGATATATTTTCAAAAGAGTGAACGAAGCGCGATTAGAAAGCTTAAAGTTCCTGAATAATATTATGGCTGCATTTATGACATTAATAATAATACATAATGTCTACCTATTGCACTAAGAGAAAAATGCTAGGTAGGTTAAATTGGTAACGAGACGAGAATAGTGTTCTACAGGTATATAAGTAAAACTTCTAAAATTAAACCAACTCTTATATTTTCAAAACACAATAAATGAATAAGAAATATTATAAAAATATCTTAGTAGTAATAGCTTAGTACTTTTAATCCTTTTACATAAACGTTAATCCATGTCTAGATATGTATGGTGCCATTTTTTAACCGACTTCCAAAAGGAGGAGGTTGTCAATTCGACTGTAATTTTTTTTTTATGTTTATTACCTCAGCACTCTCGACTGGGTGAACCGATCTTGATCATTCTTTTTTTATTTGAAAGCTGGTGCTTCCCGTGTGGTCCCATTTCAATTTTGTTCAGTTTGGACAGTGGCATCCATGAGAAAATCATATAAGTCTTAAATTTGCATTAAATAATAATATGTGAGTGACAAATGGACGAATAATTCATTATCACGCCAACTGATTTCGATGATTCTTTTATTATATGAAAGTGATGCTTCCCGTGTGGTCCCATAAAATGGGAAGGAAATGGTGAGGATCTGATGAGTGGATCCTTGGGAAATTGAGAGAAACCCTCAAATTTTCTACGTAGATGACGCGTTTATTGTTCAACCCATTACATACCATCACGCTTGTCATCCCCAAAAGGTTAGGCAGAGGTGTACTAATGTACATCCACGTTTTGCCGGTATGTTTTAGGTCCCATGTAATAGGGGGCGAGCCTATTTCCATTAACCGGGCACGAATCCAAACTCCGAGCTGCTATTGAGAATTTCACATAAAAACCCAATAACACTTTGCTCGACCTGGGAATCGAACCCAGGACATCTTGTTCGGCAGTCGCACTGAACATCCACTAGACCAACGAGACCTATTACTACAAACCTATTGCAGACACTAAAAAGTAAAAAATAAAATAAAAAACAGCCCTTCCGAGAATTCGATTTTTTTTCTTATCAGGTTTTATGAGTTTTACTGCTGGTTTGGTAAATACAAATATTATACAGCAAATACACCTGAATAATCTAATCTACACTCTAGGTAAAAGTACATTACAAAACTTACAAGACTTTGTATTTGACACAAGGATCTCTAAAACTTTGTGGTTTTATCATTTCGGGTATAACTGTCCACCGAATCCACTGAAATGATAACACTGAGATGATAAAATAGAGGTTAGTTCTACATTTAACACCAAAATAAAATTATTAAAAAAATATGAACACTACTCAAACAAAAGAGTACTTACGGCGATATTATATACAATTTTGAAACAAATCAAAGAAATCTAGCACGAGTTATAACAGCCACCGAAATGAAAATATTTTTGTCCCCATATTACTGAAATGATAAACTTACTTCTTTGGCGGGTAACCGCAAGACGTTAGGACCGGTGCATTCGTGCCGAGAGCTTGACCCGGGCTGATCCAAAGTGAGGAAAGGTGAGAGGTGCGTAACAACGCAATGTTGACGTGGCTATTTTACTAAAACTTACTGTCCTCTGAAATGATAACTTTTTTCCAGACAAAAGTTGACTGCCTGTCAAATCCATGAGAAAGAAGATAAACAAACAAAAATAGTTTTATTTGATCGGATATATTATAATTTAATGATAACAAAACCTACTTAAATCCATATTACGAATGTATTTGCAGGGGAAGGTATTTTATGAGCGGAACTGGGTTCGGGACAGGCCACTGTGATGATAAAATAACACTTTATAATTATTTTTTTGATTAATTAGAGGGTAGAAATCAATGATATTTTTTGCCCAGGTAGAGGAGCACTTACGTTGTTAAGAAAATATATATAAAATTAAAAATCAGCACATTGCACTACCGTTCTCAGCTTTGCCGTGTATTTTTCTTGCTTGTGCAATTCACCCAAATAGTTCTGACAATGAATACTAAGGAATGTATAAATGCATGATGTTTTCTGATGGAATATATAACATTCACGTCCAAGCGAAAAGTCATTTGAGTTGACAATAATTTGGCATCGGCGCAACAAGCTTCCGACACATCTGTCAGTAATACACTCCAGTTTAGTAAAATAAAATGATCTACTAATGAATTATCTGCAGATCTAGCGATGTGGCGGTGAGGTGCGAGATAGA
The DNA here is from genome assembly GCA_905163465.1 of Craniophora ligustri. NCBI lineage: Eukaryota > Metazoa > Arthropoda > Insecta > Lepidoptera > Noctuidae > Craniophora > Craniophora ligustri. The sequence continues at coordinate 16,466,737 of LR990959.1, read as the reverse complement.
GCCGATGACCTTTCGCTACACAAGTGGCGACAGTGGAGGCTAACCATCTGTGAGATGCGACGCCTTCACGCTGCAACATGGTGTATGTAGCAGCTGCATATATGTGTATGTGCAGTAAGTACGTCAGTGATGTGACATACCATCATACCATCAAGTCTGTTGTCCCCGAAAGGTTAGACAGAGGTGTACCAACGTTTCGCCGGCACGTTTTTGGTCTCATGTAATAGGTGGCGAGCCAATTGCCATTAACTAGGCACGAATCCAAACTCCGAGCTGCTACTGAAAATTTCGAAGAAAAACCTAATAACATTTTGGGAATCGAACTCAAGACCTCTTGCTTGGCAGTTGTACTGTAAGACCACTAGACCAACGAGGCAGGCCAGTGATGTGTTAGTTTAAAGTGCCCTAATGGACGAATAGTATGGTAGCTTCCAGTATTTCTGCGGGTAGGTAGTACATCCATGCAAGCCATCATGTTGACAAAAACGCAAATCAACTTCATAATGTTATTACCTAGGTACTTGTAATAGTTAGAGGGCTGCGTGATACCCTAGTGGCGTGACCAGTGGGCTGTAAAAGTCAAAGGTTTCGAGTTCGATTCCAAGACACGCTCCGCTGACCGGAATGGTGTGCATATTTATCACATGCTCACATCACAAACACATCGCGAGAAAACCTCCACACTTGAGAGATTTTCTCGATTGCGTCCGAAGTCTGCCAACACGCACTATAATCTCTCAAATGAGAGGAGACCCGTGCCCAGCAGTGGGACAATAATTGGGTTGATGATGACGAGATAACTATATAATGTAAAGCGCAATAATTTCCTTCATTCTATACCGACAAGAATTTATTTACAATATCCGCCCACAATGAAGTGTTGACTTAAATTTCAAAATGTGTTTGATTTGACAACAACTTAATCAACCGCTCGCCGCGGCGCGATCACACGCGAGCCGGGCGGCGCGCGGCGGCGGCGTCCCGAGCTGCGCGTCGCGGCGCCCTCCTCGCTTCTACCGACCACGACAGTTCACTTGGACGCCGGTTCGAGCCCAAATGATCAACATCATTTATTGTTGCTATGGTTATACCTAACTTAAGAAATAAAATAACCTTTACAGGTAGGGAGTCTAGGGAGGTACACCCATTTATCTTGACACAAGTTACATAATCATAATGATATGATTTTTCATTAATTAGAACATTCAATTTGTTCAAGTGGACACTGACACTATGACTAGAGTCGATGAGAGCACAGTGAGAGCTAGTTTATCAATGTATCTCTTTAAAAGGAAAAGGATGATCAAAGTGACTTTGAAACTTTAAGGGAATAATGACACGTCATCCAGATATATATAATGGTGTGTATCAAAAGGTTAAGGAGAGAGAGAAATAAGTTAGTGATGTTGTTCCGCGGGGCTCATTAATTAGTCCGCGGTGTGTCGGGGGGGCGCGGCGGGGGCGGGGAGGGGGGGGGGCAGAGTTATGACACTAAGTAATGGGTGCTGTTAGAAAGATGTCAAACAAAGTGTCGGCGGGAAGCGGCGGCGGCGCCGCGTGCGGACATTAGTCACGCGCCCCGAGCAGTAGATACCTACGCGGCGGAGGAGCTATACAAATGGTTAGACATTCGAGTCCGCCAATACAGCTCTCGCTGCTAAGTAGGTACTAGGTACACTAATATCAAACGTCTAAACTATCTTGGCGACAACGAATTAGACTTCACTAGTGTGGTGGAGCCATTGCAATTAATTTTAGTGTACCTGAGTACTTACTTATTAAAGCCGCTTATTACGTGATCAGGCAAGTATTTGTTATGAAGAGGGAACTCCAGCCGTCGCACCAATACCTAACACCGTGTAGGTACCAGAAGTCGGTCAGTGCATAAGTACAAAAATGCACAGCTAGAAAATAATACCTAATCTATGTTGTTTACGTCATCATGACAAAGAGAAGTCTAGCCAGTGTGGATGGTGCCTAGTTTCTCGTGATTGGTTTTGATTCTCATTGTTTGGATATGTCCTTCAGGCTAGTTTTGTTATCTGAACAGTGGAAGTACGGCAGCGAGGCGCGGCGCGGTCGGGCGCGCTCCACTGCCTCCGCGCTGCAGCTAATTAGCAGGCCGATAAAATTAGCTCGCTCATTTACACAGCTCCTAATTACGTGGCCTCGCCGCCACGACTCGGCAGCGAGCCGACAGCGAGCCGGCAGCGCCGCGGCACACAGTGCGAACGCGTTTCACCCGCATACCGACCATACAAATGCAACAATAAAAATATTTGTACTTAATGAGTTTTCATTATGAATAGCTCATAAAAATTAAATGGCCTAGTCCACCGCGTATAAATATTTATACTTCTATAGTCATTTTAGGTATTATTTACAGACACTAACTAGCTGCCGTGTAATATTCAAACGCTGTAATTAATTTGACGTCACAGGGGCTGGTCGGGCGCCGCTCACCGCTCGGACCGTGCGTCGCCGTCGCTGTGTACTGACTGTGTCAGTGCGGAGGTGTCCGCGTGAATAAAACTCAATCATATCTGAAAATTCCGGAAAGCACTCCGCAGTGACTTTGTACACGCGTCGACACACGATTTCTAGTTACCCTTAGGATCGCACAGTGGAGCCTTACGGCGCGGCGGCGCTACGTATTGCGTCGCCGCATGGAGCCTACAATTTGTTAGCGATTGTATGTATTATCAAAAAAATTAAAAAGGCTATTATGCTCCTTTTAGGTAATTAAAAACATTAAAAAAAATTCTCGGCCGGTCGGAGCGACGGCTTGTGCAAGGCAGCTGACAGCGACTGGAGGACAAGAGCCAAGATCGAGCTCAGTGGCGTTCACTAGGCGAGGCCTACGTCCAGCAGTGGACGAGTATAGGCTGATGATGATGATGAAAAGCATTTGAATAACTATCTAAAAATTCGTGATTATCATGATGTCTATTGTTTTCGATTTTGGCATGATAGGTACGTATGTTATACCGTTATTGCTCGGGCGCCAGTGTCAGATTGTGAAAACAATCGTAATTCAACTCTATTAATTTAATCGTTAAATTGAAACTATAGGACGTCAAAATTGGAAGTGCATAATTAACAAATACAACGGAACCAATCATGTACTGTTAATTCAGATATTTTAAACATTGGGCTACGTAGTCATTATAAATTTTATGATAATTTTGAAATACATATTTGTGTAAAAAGTGTAATTCGGATTATCCCGAAGTGGGGCGGACGGAAAATCGATCCAAGATAGCCGCCACAAAATATTTCAAGGGTTTTTAAAATGTTTACTTTATAATTCAATTTTATTATGCTAAATCAGTATACTATTTAAACAACCTACAAATGCGCAATGAGGTTACTAGGTACCACAAGGTTTACCTTATTTAGTTAACTGTAGTGCACCTACACATGGGACTTGTGAAGACGCGTGACATCTAACAAGTCGTCAGCGCCAGCATGCGTATTATTCCATTACTTCTGCAGTGTCTGCTCTCAAGAACCTACTATTACAGATTTGGGAAAGTCATAAGTGAAATATTCCCGAGTTCTTTTTAAGCAACGTATATGTAAAATGGAGGGCAAGGCAATATACTATAATAATATAATAAATTATGTTCAGCCATCTATCGACAAGGGAAGTTACTATGTCACTTCTATCTAAATTTATGATTGTTTGGTTTTAAACAGTTTGTTACTAGATGGCGATGTGCATTTTTTATTGTTTTCTGAATCGCGATGTCAAGATTCTCCGTCGTTGATAGGGGTTCGCGAGTGTAAATATTTTCTGTGTGTGTCTAGGTTGGGTCGCATAGACGGTGACTTAATGTCGTACCTAACGTAGAACAAGGTAATAAACTTGGACTGAGGTGTTGTTGCTCAGCATCGCATCTTAGTCATAAAAGGTTACTTTTTGTTTTATTGCCCCGACCTTCCACTCCAACCCAAGCCCTCCAGGACACGAGGGTTTGACATGGTCCTTCGAGCCGGATAAGTGCTGCGACACAAGGTTCTGTGTGCGCATCAGGTGTGTTACTCCATTGTGGACGGAGTAAGCATCAACCCCTTACGTTCCTGCCAAGTGGTCTGTGAGATGCTGAGATAGCGGTGCCAGATCCAGTAGCGGTGAAGTAAGGTGGTAGGAGCACATCATCAGCAGCAAAGTGAGCTGCAGACGACCAAACAACGGTCGTAAGGAATTTCGGGAATTAAGGTGGAAGAAGCACATCATCAGCAGCAAGGGAGCTGCAGACGACCAAACGAAGGTCGTAAGGAATTGTGTAATATATTAGTGATTTGGATAGTGCCATACAAACTGTAAGTACTTGTAATTTCTTAGTTGCCAAGCAAAAGTGAGCTTTAAATTCAAAGGCATCGAAACGTTGTAAATTTATTCAAAATTGATCTTTATTGCCTAGAGGATTATAACTTTAACTTTTCGGGAGTAAAACTGGACTTAGAATAATTTCATGTGTGTATGTTTAGACATAGTTAGATTTAAGCCAAATTGTGTTCAGACGGGGAACCTATGCCCGATTTCAGTTTGAGCTAATGTTTAATTTGAAACACTTAGAAAATTTTATGGTTTACATTGACTTGTAAAATTTTCGGAATTTTTAGGACTTGTAAAATTTTTAGAAATTTCGACTTGTATTTTTTTGTGATTTTCTTGGTTTGTTTATTGACTCGTAATTTCTTGGACTTTAAAGTATTTGTTACATTTGATAATAATATTATAACTAATTATCTTCAAAAATGTCTTTGCAATCTTTAGTTCAAATACAAGACGACATTTTCGCTCGATTGAAAAGAGCTACAACTAATTTTAAAAAGTCGCCTAAAGATAGGATTACTCAGCAATATGTACTAACCAGATTAGAAAATGCTGAAGACTTGTGGGCGCAATTTAATGTAACTCATAAAGAAATTATCAAGAATTTTGAATATAAAGAATTGTTAGCTTCGCCGTATACTGTAAACCAAATTTATTTTAATACCGAGGATTTGTACTTGGAATTTAAGTGTGAATTAAAAACTGTTCTAAATAAATTTAAAAACAATGATGTTTCTCCAGTTTCAGGGTCAGCATCCCATCATGGTTCTGAAGGTAAAAATAATATGTCATTCAAATTGCCTAGAATAACGATCCCAACCTTTTCTGGTAAATACACGGAATGGCCAACCTTTCGTGATTTGTTTTTATCTGCCATTCATAAAAATATTGTTATAGACAAAGTGCAAAAATTGCACTATCTGAAAGGTTATTTAACTGGAGAAGCCGAACAGCTTATCCGTCACATACCAATTTCAGATGCTAATTATGATAGATGCTGGTCGCAATTGGAATCTAGATACAATAATAAAAAGTATCTATCACATTGTATTTTGCAGAGATTACTTAGTCAGAAGAATATTGTTAATGAGTCAGCTACCAGTTTAAAACAATTAATGGATACTACCACAGACTGTTTAAATGCACTTGTTAACTTGGAAATTGATGTAAAATCATGGGACATTTTAATAATACATTTACTTACTTTAAAACTAGATCCAGACAGTAGGAAAGAATGGGAGTTAAAGGTTACTAACAATACAGAGTCAGATCAATTACCTACATATGAACAATTTAAAAACTTTTTAACTAGTAGGTACAGAGCATTCGAATTCTTACCTTCTAAAAATCAAAATGTAACTTTTAATAAAACGAAAACATTTCACACAGTTAGTTTACTATGTCAATTATGCAACGGTGAGCATAAGATAGGCACTTGCAAACAATTTATTAAGGAAGATGTGGATACTCGGCGAAGGATTGTGCAGGATCACAATATATGCTTTAACTGCTTGGGGCATAATCACTCTGCCAGGTTCTGCAAATGTACAGTGGGATGTCGTGTTTGTAAACGCAGACATCACTCCTTGTTACATCCGCAGGGTGAACAGGAGTCTTCCAGGGATAAGGGAAGTTCGACTTCATCTGTCGATAAGGTTCAAACAAATACTCATACTGTAGGGGTAAACGATGAAACAGAGGTGGTTGCTTGTTTTTCGAAGGGTTCAGCTAATAACCAAGTTTTATTAGCCACAGCTCTAGTGAGGGCTGTATCGAAAAACGGGCTTATATATACAGTAAGGGCTTTGTTTGACCAAGGTTCACAAGCGTCTTTTGTGACAGAGAATATCGTTCAGAGTTTGGGGTTAAAGAAAAAACCGGTTAAAGGGTTAATAACGGGTATAGATGCAAATAGAAAATTATCTTCTAGTTCAATTGTGGAGGTTCGAGTACAGTCCAGGATCGACCCGTTGGTTGAACTTGTGGTCCAAGCATATGTTATCAAGGCAATAACTTCATTATTACCTGTTAGGGAAACCACATATTTAGATTGGACACAAGTTAGTGACATACAGTTGGCCGATCCTAAATATTATCAACCGGATAGAATAGATATGTTATTCGGAGCAGAAGTTTATAGCCAGGTTTTACAAGACGGAGTGAAGAAGGCACCTGATGGTAGCACTGTGGCACAGCGCACGTCCCTAGGTTGGATTTTATCAGGGACTGTAGCTTCTGCTAGTCAGTGCTATTCAGAGATTGCCGTGATGCACGCCCGCGTAGGTGATGATGAAATCCTGAAAAATATCTGGGAATTAGAAAAGGAACCAGATCAAATTAAGCAACATATACTTACCGAAGAAGAACCCAAATGTGAGGATATATTTAAATCTACATCTACAAAAGATAGTAGAGATCATTATGTGGTGAACTTACCTTTACGTAGTGAGGGTCCAAACTGTAAATATGGAAAATCAAGAAACATGGTTTGTAAGCGATTGCAAGGACTAGAGACTAAACTAGATAAAAATACGGACTTGAAGTGTAAATACACCAAGATTATTGACGAGTACTTACAACCAGGTCATATGAAGCCAATATCTGCGGTTGAAAGAAACGATAGAACGATAGAACCGAAAAAGGTCCGTGTTGTATTCGATGCATTCTATAAGGAGATTAAGGGGATATTTTTCAACGACGACCAAATGTTTGGTCCTGAGTTGCAATCTGATTTGCGACATTTATCGATTCGTTGGAGAATTCATTACATCTGCCTAATATCAGACATTATCAAAATGTCTCGCATGGTCCGCGTGGCCGATGAGCATACCGATTTTCAACACATCGTGTGGAAAGACAAAGATTCTGCAATCAAATATTGTAAATTACTTACAGTATTCCTTACCTTCGGCACAACTGCTAGTCCGTTATTGGTGGTTCGAGCGAAGCAGCAAGCGGCGTTCCATGCAGGAAAAACCTATCGAATTGCAACTAAAAGAGTTTTGATAGATTACAAGGATACTCTCATGACTGGATGTGACACAATACAAGAAGGCATGTTATTTCGAAAAACTTATGAGCTCTTATGGAAAACTGGATTCTGCTTACAAAAATGTTCAACTAACAGTAATGAGGTACTACAAACGATGATTGGTGGAACGAAACGAGATCGTGGGGAAAAACAGATCAACATAAAACGGGATAAGAAAGTAAAAGCACTTACCTGGAACCGAAGCCGCTACACTCTCCAGTATGATGCTCAGCTACCTTCGGTGCAGGAACCTGTAACTAAAAGAAAGGTATTATCAAACATAGTAAGATTATTTGAACCTTTGGGAAGGGTCGCTCCCGTTATTGTATTAACAAAACTAAAAAGGTTCAAATTCAAAAAAAGGTTTATAAAATCATCAAATCCTTACCTGGATACTGTCAAGATCCTCAGGGTGGGCGGTAGACTTGAGCGTTCTTGACACTGAATATAAACATCCAATTATACTAAGGTGATAGGCACTTCAACTTTAACATAGTTCATCGACACTAACGGTCCAAGTAAACATCTGAACCAGGTATAGGCGACATGGTTTTCATCAAGGAGGACAAGCTGTCTCCTCGTCGCTGGTTGCTTGGTAGAGTGATTGGAGTGATTGAGAAGCATCAGGGGTTAGATAACCTTACACGAGTAGTCACACTTCATAGTAATGGTTCAACGTTTAAAGGACCTAGGTATATCGAAGCTCTGTGTCCTATTACCTAAAATTGGGTTATTGTTATTAATTTTAAGGTGTTAATAATAAGTTTTATGTTTGTAAGGCGAGGGTAAGGTTAATTTTTTTTGTTTGTTGTATTATCGGATCTATTGTAACGATTAGAGTTATAATTTTATTCTATTGTTAACATGTGAAGGACATAATGTTGCACAAAATGTCCTTGGTGGGCGGTATGTTCAGCCATCTATCGACAAGGGAAGTTACTATGTCACTTCTATCTAAATTTATGATTGTTTGGTTTTAAACAGTTTGTTACTAGATGGCGATGTGCATTTTTTATTGTTTTCTGAATCGCGATGTCAAGATTCTCCGTCGTTGATAGGGGTTCGCGAGTGTAAATATTTTCTGTGTGTGTCTAGGTTGGGTCGCATAGACGGTGACATAATGTCGTACCTAACGTAGAACAAGGTAATAAACTGGGACTGAGGTGTTGTTGCTCAGCATCGCACCTTAGTCATAAGGTTACTTTTTGTTTTATTGCCCCGACCTTCCACTCCAACCCAAGCCCTCCAGGACACGAGGGTTTGACAAATTATATAATCTATTTAAATAAAACTACTTTTTACGGATTTTATTGCGGTATATTCAAACAATCCGTAAAAAGTAGTTTTATTTAAATGTCTAATATTCGCGTAAGTGTACGAAATCAATATAATCTATACCTAAATCTGTTGTTAATGCCAATGACGCGCACAATTCAAGTGCAGCTTGTACGTTCGATATTGAACGTACGTATAAGCCTAATAATTGGTATGTGCGTCGGATATGGAAACTAATCATTATGCGAAATGAAAAATGAATGTTTTGTGATCCAGACATAGGGGATAATGATGTGCAACTGGGACTCATCTGCATATCGCGACTAGTTTTTGCAATCCGCCCGCATCCGCCCGCCGCCGCCGCCGCCCAGCGACACCGCACTAACCGAATTGCTGGAATACTAATGTGCTAATGGTGGCATATGCGTCACACGGATAGCCGACGCGTCAATCGCTACCATCATATTGTGTCGCGTTCCGATTGGCATGCCTATGACATTTTTACATTTGATTACTATTCAGCTCGAAAGAATATTTTACAACTTATTCCAGTACAATTTGGACGAAAATATTAGACTATCAGTTTAAAAATATTTCAATTATTCTGTCAGGCTGATCACGTAACTCGTTCACGATTGTCGTCGACAAGCATTTCCGCGCCTTCGCACTATTAAGTCGCAGGTAATATGATCATGTAGTATCCTAGTACCAGTAAAGCTATTCATTTCGCTCTACGTGATTTGATTCCATCGTCGAGCAACCCCACAATCAATATGATTACAATCGGTTGCTACGATATCAGGAGGGTCTACGGTGCTACGCTGTAGCCGGTTCCGTGTTCCGTGGCACTTTGCTCGTAGTGCGTAGCGTTGCTTTATCTCGTATTAAACAACAGCAGCTGATTTGCATGGCTTTTTTAACTTTTACTCGCCCACACACATATAATCAGCGTGTCGGTACTTGCACCGTTGCATGTGTCTGTGTGCAAGAGGGCGGCCGCGCGTTCGCCACGCCCACCGCCACCAAGTGTCGCCTGGCGCAAACCCACACGTATCATATTCGGTTCGTTTATCTAAAAGACAACTAGTTTCATGTTCGAAGAGAATAGTCTTAACGACCGTCACGCAGACGTGCAGACACGTCTGCGCCATTCTATGCTTTATGAACCGTAAACAGATCAAGTAAGATAATGAGCTCGTTTAATTGCCGCATGTGAGCGGCGCCGCGCCGAGCCACGGGGCAGTGCTAGTTTATACAACTCGCAGATAATAAAGTGATCATAATAACTGATGACCAAGTCAGGTGGTGTCATTCCTGTTAATGGCAATAATGATATTAGGTAGAGCGCGGGGCGCGGGGCGGGGGGCGCGGGGGACTCGAATGTTTCACGGAATTGTGTAACCGTTTGCACGAAACCTATTTAAGAGTGTGAACACATAACATGGCGGGGCCTATTAACGTATCTATGAAATGTGCTCGCCATAGCCGGCGCATTGCTACAGATTGCCTAGTTGGGGCGGCGGCGACTTCGCGCAATTCGAGACCACTTTCCTAATATTGCCTCCCTCAAACCGATTGGCTTATTTAGATATCTAAATGTAGAGGCTTGTAAAATGCAGTCGCTGACCATAGTTAACAGCCTGTATGGTGGCCTATTAGCTAGTAGGAGCCAAACCTCCACAGCACTGACAGCTGCCGGCTATGTGTAGGTATTATAGTTTCAATAAGCTTTCAACATATACTAGAATGTTTGCAGTGCGGGGTATGGCGTCCGAACTAAATTTTCGGTGGCAGACGTTTTACTTACAGCGCGTGACTCCATAGACTGGCTAGAGTGCGGGCCGCTGCCCCACTCTAGCCAGTCTGCGAGCTAGCGAGCTGCTGCTGGCTTTTCAAAGAGGCGTTTGTAGTCACATGCGTCGTAACTCCCAGTTTGGCATGAGACAGTAACAACAAAAATTAAAAATGGTCTTAAGTTTTAGGCTCCATTGAGACTAAGCTGCAAGACTTGCAGACAATGCCTGTCAGTATATTGTGCTAAAATAGTGCTAGGGGTTGAAGAGCGATGTGCATTTGTGGAACAAAGAAGTATTAATTAATTACACTACAGACTGGTGAGTAGCGACACGTGGGCTGATCGCCTGTTGTGTGTAGGTATCACACGAGATAATTTCCAAGAATTACAAGATTTTTTGTCCTGGCTGATTCATTATTTATGTAAATAATACGTACAAGGAATGAGTTCTGTAACTAGTATTGCCGGAGTGTAGCTTCGCGCCGCGGGCATTAGAGTCAGTTTGTGACCAGATGTGGTGAATTACCTGGCGGTATGCTAATCATATCAGCAATCAAACATATTTGAATGTTCTGGTGGCTAATGAATCACTAGCGGAGCTCGTTAGCAGCCGGAGCGCCGCCGCCGCCGCCGCCGCCCCGGCCGGGCCGGGCCGGGCTCCGCCCCGCGTGCCGCGCATACCTACTTGATATATTACATTTGAGCTACATTTATTATACTTTATTTAAATTATGTCATGTAAGTGCCGCGCCGAATGACTTGCTCATGATTGTTAAATATAAAAATAAACACAATGGGGTTCCACACACAAGCGGGATCCGGAAGCTGTGTCTGTGAGCACGTGACGCACGCGAGCGCGGCACATGTAACGTATCTATATCGCAACTGCTGCTCTCGTAACGTTTGATTGCGTGCACTAAACATGCAATGCTGCTGCCTGCGGCCCTGTCATAATAAGGGCTCTCCTAGCATAATAGGTTCTCAGACATGCATGTTATCTCGTTCATGGATTAACATGTCTAAGTGGAAATTGACTTATAGTAGAGTCAGTGAGGGTGCGGTCCGGAGTGTCGCGAGCACGTTCATTAGCAGTCGTACTGGTTCATAACTATTTAATAATACTCTAGTAAATCAAGCGACGGCGGATTCTAGGAACAGGAGAGCGGCAGTTCCTCGAACAGGCCGCGCTAGTATCCGAACTGCGCCGAATCCGAGCCGCATACCGGCGCGGCGCGGCGCGCGGGCCGGCCGGGCACTCGCCCGCTGTGTGCTACACGCGACCTCGGCCACTTACGCCGAACTTCTGCAATACTTGTAGAAGGCTGGCCACTTACTTCATGCCCTCATTACTCTCTGAAGTACGTTCCTACCTATTATCTACAGTTCACACAGGTAAACTAGGCCTAAGTACAGGTAACGTAACGTTAAACGATATCCCCGCAGTAGTGAACTTCCACATATGGCCGGTATGTTTTCGGCACAAATCACAATTTTGACTTTTACTTAAGTCTGCAGTCGCGTTTGCGGCCATAAATTATAAAGACAGTTAAATGATTACCTAATAAACTTTTTGTACGCCTGTGCTACCTCACACCAGAAATTTCTCTTGTGTCGTGGGTGCGATAACAAACACAAATATTCACAATGTACCTACAAACACATAAACCCGTCAAAACTATCTGCACCTAGGCCATACATACATTTAATCCGGGCGGAGATGGAACCCGCGACACGCGGATATCAACTCTGCAACCACCATGTTATCATTTGCGTCACTGATTGTAACGTTGTCCGCAAGGCGCGCGGTAAAGTAAAGTAGAGTAATAAGTACAAGCAACGTACATATCAACAACAACATGAGCCGAGCATTGACTTTGCTATAAGGTTTTAAGTTAAGTTTTTTGTACATGTTAAGATAACTTGTTTATAGATTGGCTTTTATTAAATTCGGTTTTTTGTTATTCATTTACTAAGATTAGCATAATTTATTTGATTAAAGCGTAATATTTATATTATATTAGGGATAACATCCTTAGAAATGCTATTATCTTAGAAATGCTATTATCTTGAACTAAAGAAATCCGTCAAATGGTCGCCTACTGATGCTGGTCGCAAACCGGCGCAACGACCCTACATCCTAGTAACGTGTATGAGTCGTCGTGTTGTCTGAATGGAACAGAGCTATCAGAGCACTCGTATGATGCAGAGGAGACATGTTGGGCACGGAATGCGACAGCGGCGCGGCACCCGCCCTCGGCGATGCTACTGGAATGGACAACATTGCACATTGCGCCGCCACTACAGGGAGCCAGATACTCTATTTGCGTACTCTGTATGTACCCTCCATTCCATATCGAAAGAAAACGGTACCTAGTATCTATTTGACAATGCCTTTTCTTGTCAGCATCAAAGAGCTTCAAAAGAGCTTTACAATATTATTATAAGGGTGTGCTATAAGTACTCGTACCTACTAGATTGAGTAATTCGATCAATTTGTGCTACATTCCTTACCTAGAGCGATGCAGCATTCAGATCGGGCCTCGGTACTCCACACGTTTTTCTAAGTAAGTATGTTGTCTTTGTAAACCCAAAGTTTGTCAAAACAATTGATAAAATATTGGGTTTAAATCAGGTACTAAGCAGTAAGCACAGGATTTATTCACTTACTGTCAAATTATCAATTTCATACAATGAACGGTAAAAAGTACAAAGTAACCTATCACCACTCATAACATAAAGCACCCTATTATTACATAATTGACAGATCTGTCCACCAAATATCTAATCTATTGGATTATATACCTACTGTGATTATGTATCATGTTCACTGTACAGTGAATATCAGAGCGAGCAAGCTCAGGGTAGCACTTCACTAGTTACTATTGTCTTTAATGATTTGTATAGTAAGTGACATGGGAGTCCTGCGATAGTTGTTCTAACTACACATGAGAGTGTGTGTGTTGGATATAAATCTGCCGTCCATCACAAGGTTAGGAGCTAATCATGGGGGACAGGAGGCGGTCCGCGGCGACTGCCGGCGGGCGGGCGGCGGGGCGCGGGGGGCGTCTAATTGCACCGCGCCGCTGTTTTTGCGGGCGCCGCGCTTCAATCTGTATGCGGCCCGCAGCGGTTTCCACGAAAGCAATTACCGCATCCGCTGCGGCCATCTTGTGTGGACACCAGCACGCCGCCGCGCCCTCCGCTGACTTACGAGCCCGCCGGACAATTATCGGCAATTAACATAAACCGCGGCGGCCCATTCACGCGACGACACCACAATTAGCTAGCTAACCGGCGCTGAATTAGCTAATAGCTCATCATGTGTTTTGGTGACGACCGCATACTCCTCAGTGAGTGCCTCCGCGGCAGGCACTCGCCAGGCATAAGAATTAAATAACCGCTCTCGGGAATGCTCCGCCACAGAACATGTTTAATTCCCTTTCATGCACCGTACTCGAATACCTATAGTCATTAAGGGACTATACGCACCGAATACAGTCACATTTAATACAAACTTAGGGTTTTTTATAATAACTTTAAACAGCCGCAACGAATGCCATAGAAAATGGAAATCTCAGATTATGTTTGTTCTTGCGTTTCAATAAAAACAAACTGTGTAAGGTATTTACATAAAAAAAAGGTTTAAATAATTTAAAAAGATTTTTCAATAATTAAAATCGTTATAGTATTGCTCGGTGTTCTGTGTCGAAATACTACATTGAATGGCTCATCACAACTCCAGTAACCCTCCGATAGTGTTTGTTGAAGAAATAATTGTATTTAACAGAGCATATTAAAAAAATTGCCAGTTGCCAAATGATATTCCGCCATATTGTTATGTTAATACTGACCAAAGAAATTAGGCATGTGTAAAGCGTGGCCCCGCAGGCTGCCGTCAGACGAGTCGCCGCCTAATTAGTTAGGATTCGTTATTAAGTGGACACTTCGATAACGCTTAATGGGTTCGAGGAGCCCGTCGATACCCAGCCGTTTGTTTTTACGATGTGCACGGGAGGACGCTCGGTCTTGACACTGTGTCGTTCGAGAATCAACCTTATTTCATTCAGTTAGAGTCAAGTGCGAACGTATTGTAGTGACGTAGTTGGGGACGCGTGGACATTAAAGAGCTGCTTTTAATGTCGTAGATAAGATAAGTGGAGGTGCGGAGTGGCCGGTAGCCGCCGGTAGCCGCGCGATACACATCGTGTCCGCTTACATGCACTATGTAAATCGACACAGTTACCACTGCTCACTAATAACAATCTGGAGATATCCGCCGATACTCTCGCTGTGCCACAGCACCACTGACGCTGGGGTACTCGCGCGCTGGTGGGTGGTCTGGTTAATAAAAATAAAAGGGTCATGATTCCTAAAAATCTGCGAATATGAGTACTTTAAAATTTCATGTTCATGTATCTTATTAACCTGCACACATAAGTTAGTCGGTCTCCCTGTCACAGTCTACTGCTGCGTATGGGCTTAATAAAAACATTTATTTCGTGTCATGATATCATAATAATACTGCCAGCTCCGCCGCGCCGCAGCCAGTCACACCTAGGGAGTCGAACACTTTACTCGAATGTTTCCATTTCGTACCAATTTATATAAAATGCATCCCTAATTATTTGTATAACGCTGGCCGAAACGTGTATAATAAATTAGCACTAATTAGGCTACTGTGAAAAATGGACAGAAATCACGCAGCGGCCGGCGCGCGGCGGGCCCCGGCCGCCGCCGCCTGCTCGTGTCGTGCTGATATATATGCACTGTCTAATGCCCACACAAACCAAGCGGAGGAAATGCCTTATACTCGCTGTTATCGATGGCATCGCTCAGATACCGCGGCGGGTACAGTACTGGTACACGCCGAGCGGCTGCCGGCGCGGCCGCACTCTACAATTCCGTATTGTTCAGCGCTGGCGACTTGGAAACAATAACCAACCACGTGGAGTTACTAAACATCGGAAAACTTAAGTATAATAATCGTAAGAAGAGGAAATAATCGTCGCAATAATATATTCTACCAATTACCTACCTACCAAGGTGTTAAATTTTTTTTTATGTTCCACAGTTTTTCAAAAAGATCTCAATTCGAGGAAAATGCATAGCTTTATAAAGTTAACTATATATTTTATAATAAATAATCTCATTTATGATAATAACTTCGGTGCTAATTATGGTTACCGCTTAATTTTAATTAATTAATTATTATTATATCAAAGTATAATCTTTCAATAGTTATGCTTATTACCAGACACATGCCGTCGACAAAAACAGGTATCACGAAAACAATTTTAATTAACCGTTGCAGCGCCACTGACAACTGCTATTATATTAACTGTTAAGATTAAAGTTTGAAATATTTTTATCTCGTATCTTTATCGTCCCTGATATTATAATAAATAAATATAATGTGGACTATATATTGTCGCCGTTATGCGCCATCTAGTTGCGATAATATATATGCGGCTTTGTTAATACGTAGGTACTTACATATTACACATAGAAGCATGTACAAGTGTGTCATCACACGAACATTTGCCCTGCCGGGATTCGAAGCGAATTCCTTGCCACAGAAGATACATTTAAACAACAACATATGTGGTCTAATGGTTCGAGTACCGGACTGCTGATCACGAGGTCGTGGATTCGAGTCCCACGGCACACAAATATTTATGTGATTAATATAAGAGTTTGTGTTCGTCTGGGTATTTCCTATGTATTATAAGAATGTATTAACAAAAAAAAGTATATAAGTATTATATCCGTTGTCTAGTGCCCATAGTACAAGCTCTGCTTAGTTTGATGTGTAAAATGTCGCAGAATGTCTTAATCCTTTATCTTTGAGTAGCTGAACCAATATCAATAACGACGAGCAAAGATTTATGGTTTTTTAGGGTTCCGTACCTCAAGAGGAAAAATCGGAACCCTTATAATATCACTTTGTTGTCCGTCTGTCTGTCTGTCTGTCCGTCTGTCTGTCAAGACCTTTTATTTCGGAAATACGTGTAGGTATCGAGTTGAAATTTAAACAGTATACTCAGGTCTACGGTCCCATCAAGTTGTGAAAGAATCAAGCTTCTAAGTTTACGCAAAAAAAAGATACGGCCGTTTAATCAGCAAAAAACGCATTTTTCGACACGCTCAAGGGAATCAAAACTCATAGGGTACTTCCCGTTGACCTAGACCTATGAAATTTGGCATTTAACATCGTTATAGACCAACAATACAAGGAAAAATCCCAAAACTGTACATTTGTATTTGGATCTTAAAATATAAGGGGTCTGAATATTGTTATAGAAATCTGAATTTCAAATTGAAGCTACTAGTTCCAATGGGGTATCACATGTAAGGGCTTAATTTGCGCATTGCAAAATAAATTTAATTTATTTTTTTCGACGCATTATTAATATATTTTATATCATCATTATTAATAGTCGATAGGATTTATCACTATCAGCATTATGCTGAGACAGGGCCGATTTATAGAATACACCTGGGTGCCACAGAATATTGTATAGATTAGTTCGTAAGGTTTTTATCATTATTTTTTATTTTATCTGTGTACTCGGGTGTCCTTTATAAATAAATTTTGTTTTCTTTTCTTTCTTTCTTTCTTTCTTTCTTATTTATCAATCTGATTGATAAATGATGACAGCAATCCGCCATGATAAGTCAAATAGTGTCAGTTTTTAGACACCTACGTCGAGTACTGATTGTTTGATTTTTACTTCCGTTTAGGGATAAGGCAAAGGAATGTAGGCAATACAGCCAAGTATTGTATTCCAGTAATTTTATAATTTATTTATGATAATGATTTTTTTGTGTGGAACGTAAATATATAATTTGTTGAGAGTTGTAATTGATGTATTATTATACCTATTGCATTGGGGGGCCGCGTGCCACTTATATAATTTAGAGTTCATATTTAACACACAAAATATATAAGCACCTAATGTTTAGTGTCGACATGCATAGAAATGACTTCAAAGGCAGACGCGATGACATCAGCGAGCGTTTTGGCGTGAATTTTGAACATAAAAATAAAATGTCAATTTCTTTAATATTAAAAATATCAAATAAGATGAATCGATTGTTTAAAATCTTAATCAGTACGGGTACCACGTCCTGATAAAGATTTTAATAAAATTATATAAAGGCTAGTCGAAACGGACTAGGTAAGTAACATTGAAAAGTTAAAATGGTGCCGTCTTCTTTTGCAGGATCCAACGATTTCAATCCAAGTTTCCTCCAAAACTTGCTATGTTAAGATTTTAGCGTCCTTTTAAAAACAGTTACAACTTAAATCTATTTTAAAAATGTCAACTTGATGATAAATTCATTAAAATAAACAGCTTATAGGCATGTGCTCGTTTTTCGTTTAAGATATCCTCTGCGCCCACTTTGATGATCTTATATTTACATTAGGTAGGTACGGAACCCTCGGTGGGCGACTCCGACTCGCACTTGTCCGGTTTTTTTTCTATGAAATTCCCAGTAGCAGCTCGGAGTTAGGATTCATGCCCGGTTGTCCTCGCTCCCTATTACGTGGGAGAAACCATACCAACTTATATAACTAACTTAACCAAAACATTTATTTTTATATTTAATACCGGCGAAATATGGGCGAAATTACGGTAGTACAATTCTGCCGAGCCCTACTAAAAGAACCCAAGATCTCTCGCTCAGCAGTCGCACTTACAGCCACCAGGCCAACGAGGCAGCTTAGCGTCTTTCAATAAAATTATTTTATAGTTTTAAGTTTTGTATGCGCTAATTATAAGGTGCTGCATTCATTAAAGTAACGCCATAAACAACGAGTCATGTTGTGAAGGCCCAGGACATAGAGTTATTAATAAATGAGTCGCTGGTATACACACGTGTTTTCAAAGCCAAAATATTTTTTTTTCAAATTAGGCTAAATTTAATTGGCTCTTTTTGGACGTTGACAATAAAGATAGCCTCCAAAAACACCCCGTCCTTGCATTAAAGCCTGTTGCTGGCGTGAATCGTAGTTGGAAGAAACTGACGTCAGTCTACAGAATGTTCCTGATTAATAAAGTGGAGTTCCATTCACTCATCGGCACTCAACATTTAGTAGGTGACAGGCGGCCATTAGCGACCTCAGCGTCGCGTATAATGAGCGGTAATGGGGTCTATTTGGGACTAAATATATATGATGACTACAGAGGTGCGAGCGCGACATAACAGATTTATAGCTAGTGGTACAGTCAGGCTGCGCAGATGCTGATCTACGAGTAGTCCATCAGTAGCTATTACCGAAGATCTGTTCACATGCGTCTGCGCAAGTGAACATATAATTGGCCAGGTCAGCTTGACGGCACCTCGTTATGAATCCGCTGAATATTTGAGACAACATTACAGACTGCGCGGTAATTAACTTTTTAATTGTATTCTTAAGTCACGCGCAGAATGTTCTAATAGCGGTCGCATCATTATACTCGCATTATACGATTCAGTCCTTCTGTGTTTATATACGTCCGGCCATAAACGAACTGTGAATGCGAGTCTATGAAATAAATTAAGTTGCAATTAGTGTTCAAACTGTTTTTACTTAGACGGATGGAATATGAGGCGACAGGCGAGCGCCGAGCTCACGCGAGGCACAACTGCTAGGGAGTCGCGTGGCTTAATAGTTCGTTCTTGATTCTTGACTAACAGGTAACCCGTAAGATGTGGGTCATCGTAGTCAGTTAGGTAATCGATATGTGAGCTTGTTCTAAAACTATAGTGATTGCTGGTCCTCTGCCGGGATTATGTGAGCGTGATGACGGCGGCTCGTCGGGACACGAGCAGCACCGAGCAGTCGCCGGTACTCCCAGTTATCAATCGCCATCGATAGTTGTAAATCAATAAGGGTTCCGTTGTTTTTTCCTCTCATCTCAAATCTCGTGTATTACCAATGCTTAGTGGGTATACGTCGACCGATAGGATTTGATACTTGGAGTTTGATATCAGATATTTGATCTGGTTTCAAATAATTTACATTGATTTATAGTTATGTATATATTTTTAAAAGGTTAGGAATCAATTGAGAATTAAAATAAAAACAATCAGACCTCCGAGACAAGTTGCAATTTTAAATTTAGAATCATCAATAATTCGATTTTTTTTATGAAAATTACATTTATTAAGGCCCAAATTCTATTCTATCGAGTCTAGAATTGCTAAAACTTAAACTGAGCTAGTATATTACATATTAAATTATTGATCCATTGCTAACATAACATCTTGATACGACTCGATTCTCACTTTTTCCTTCACTTGGTCAACGAAACTTTGTCTAGGTGGCGATTGCTCCACCGACAAGAACGGAGCTCTTAAATTAATAATAATAATAATAACATAACATCAAATAATCTTAATAGATGATAGCATTGTTTTATGTTACTACCTATGTTTAATTAATAATTACAGGTTTACGATTATAAGCTACGGTAACACTAAGGAAGCAGAGCTTGTTAATTAAATATTAAAAAGAGCGGTCGCAGTATAAGAAACATTTCATAGAATTCTCGTTAGGTATCTCTGTTTCGCTCGGCATTAATCAAAAACTACTAAGTAGATACATTTTCATTTAGTTTTCACTGTTACATAACCTATGAAGTAACATAAAATGGAGGAATTTCAAGATAATTGTATGAGTAGATCTGGACACATCGATTGTATCCATACGATGACTTATTCGATTAGTTTTGAAAGTGAGTTTGCCTATATGGTTATACGAGTCATGGATGTATCTATGTATAATATGTATGTATTTACAAAAAAAAATAGTATATATGTAGTATATCAACCATTTAGTATCCGTAACACAAGCCTCGTAGCTTACCACGGAACTAGATGGCGCTGTGTAATAATGTCCGGAAATATTTATTTATTTATTTATTTATTTACCTAATAGTTTGTCTGTAAATTCTCCTAGCTTGTCGCTGGCAAGCTAGCATCAAGACGGCTGCGAGTGCTCGGCGGCGGCGCGGCGGCGCGGCGGCGGACAGATCGCTCGGCGGCCGATATCATCTAACTCTTGTATAATTCGTGCTGGCGGGCGAGGCGCGGCGCGGCGCGGCGCGGGGCTGCCGCGGCGATGTCGCGATAGTGCCGCGACCCGCCGCCACTTTTTGTGTCCGCCAGGCGGTCTCCACTCATTTAAATTAATTAGCGACTCATCTTTATAGCGGTGCGGGCAGGTATGTGCGATACTATCACCAGCGACGGGAGCACCGCGATTAATCAATTATTAAACGTCATTATTTATGTCCGGGCGGCTCCCGGGGCGCCACCCCGTGCGCTCCCGCCGCTCCCGCCGCTCCCACCGCTCCCGCCGCTCCCACCGCGCCGACACACATAAATCCTAGACAAATGTCCAGCGATCGTCCGATACTGATAGAGACATAATTTACTTCCGAATATTACAACGTGAATGTTTCCAGAAGTCGGGAAACGATTAAGGTCACTCTTCGATGGCTTTTTAATAAAAGTTAAATTAATCATGGGTTTGATATCAATAAATACTGCTTGTTTTCGGCCCGCTCGCTGATCGGTGGCGCGATAAGCGTTTATTATTGGTTAGTTTCGTTTAAAGCATTCCCAGTAGGTAGGCAGGCTGCATTCTCCCGCGTGTGGCTGTGCTGCTGCGCCGCTAGACACGTCTGGTGCCGCGCGCCCAACTAACGACAATAGCGGACCATCTTCACACAGGACATTTTCCTTTACTCCCCTCACTATTTCAACCCGTATGGTATATTTGCCGTATTATTAGCAGTAGGAACATTCGGCTGGTTTACAAACATTTCCCCGAGTGTGTCCAGCGAGCAGTTCTCATACAAGTTTATTACGACAGTTAGATTATCATCTCGTATTGGAAATGGAATTCGTTCGTCGAATCAATACACATACCACACTTAACTAATGAGCTTCAGTTGTCGACCAAACCGACGGCGGTTCTCAGAAACGTCGAAAAATGTTTACAAGTGGGTAGTAATAAAATTAGAGAGCTATCTATTCAGATATGCCAGATATGGGGAAGTGTTGGTGGGACATCTGCCGGCTCCCGGCGCGCGGCGCTGCGCTAATAAACATATCAGGCGAGAGGGCGCGCTGCACCGCCTGCTCACCGGCAGGGGCTGCACGCAGAAGTGCCGGCCGGGTCACGCAACTACACCACCTCCAGACACAACCTAACGGGACCGCGGATGTCTGTAGAGTTGACTCTAGTTTGTTATACTGTTTTAGCAGCTCAGCCGAGCGGTCAGTAGGGTCGAGTTGCCAAGCGGTGCTGTAGCGGAGTGGGTCTACTGCGCTCAGGTCCGTGCCAGTGGCCGGCGGGCAGGCCGCTGCGCTCGCGCCGCATTCCAGGCTGTGCCCGAGTGCGCACAATGGATGTGTCATCTGCCGCAACTTGCCGCTGATTAGCATAACGTAACTCATTTCTCTGCCACACCCACATTATAATGTATAATGTTGGGTGATCAGGATAGTTTCTAAGTTTTATTGTTTCAGTTTAGAGTTTTTTCATTGTCAATAAGTGAATTACTCGAATTCTTATGGCTTCACATAACCAGCTAGACTAACATAGATATGCGTATATTATGGATATAGGTATAATGAAATGAATACTTATAAGATTTATTTATTCTATGGAAAAAGATGATTAGATGTATAAATGTATCTATAGCTAGGACCTACCTAGCTACATGTAAATATTTTTTGGATGTTTTTTTACTCAGAAGTTTCGGATATTCCAGTTCTGAAGGATTATGTTAGATGAGTTCTGAAGGAGTTGGTATTTTGTTAGATGATATGATATGCTAGAAAGATGACTAATGATGCGCGGGAGAGGGAGACGGCTGCACGGAGGGGGGCACCTCGCTGTCACCTACTGTGACTGTGACTGGGCCAGCCGGATACCAGAACACGTGTAGCTAATCGAGCTGTCACTGTAGTGCGAATACCTTACATGTTATAACATGTAAGGCCTCTCGGACTAATATAATTTGCAACAGTTCCACGTCATAACTAAAGCTCCAGATCGTGAATTACCGTCTCTGCAACTTTCTTTACTGTTAACATGAAGTTTATTATTTATTGAAACCAATTTACATGTACCGTGTGTATTGTAACTGTACTTATTGTTTAAATAACTTTTCCTTTGATTTCACTTAACTTTGTGATTGCTTATTGTAGCTTAGTGTTAGTAATCGCAGTGATGTACCTTATTCTGCAATCGGGTACACATTTTAGGCAACTTTGATATGACCAGTCTATTCATAATGATATGCGTATGAATTAGGAGTCCTAGTCAATATTAATCAAAACATCGTTTATAGTTTGTATATTACATCATACTGATGTAATGTTGTGGCCGTGTCTCGTTTTGTAATGTCGATACATACAAAACCATTTTAAGAATTCGGTGTATCGAAGCAATTCGAAAATTGAATGCATTTCCGAATGAACCTGACAGGCACGTTGTAAAACTATACATTGTTGGACCGAGCGCAGTAGTGGCTTATAAAACAATCGGCAGCGCAGCCGAGCGGGCGCGGTGTCCGGCCGACGCGATGTCCGGTGCGCTGTCCGGCGCGGCTCCTGTCCGAGTTCGGGGACGTATTTTTTGCGCAACCTTGTGAAGCGACGTCTTTGTGGAGCCGCCGCACTTAATTAATACAAGTGGACCGAACTCAGCACCAAACAAATTTGCCTGCCCTCGGCACTCAGGGCTGTCCGACTCGCGTCCGAGCGCCCCGCCCCGCTCGCCGCGCGCCCCCCGCCGCCCTCTGCCGTGAGACCACTCTGAGACATTTAATTAAATTTATCGAGCTTATCTGTGGACATCTCACACAAGCCGATGGGAATCGAATGCGAAAGCTCGCTCGAGGACATTTTTAAAATTGTGGTTTTCTGTGAGAACTTACCGTTGTGTCGCCGGCCGGTTGAATTACACGGCGGACTAATGCGCGCGACGAAATAAAGCGATGCAGTGCAGACAGGTAAACAATTGAACAAATTGCAACAAAAACTGGTGACGTCACACGCTGCAGTCTCAGTCGGCGACAGTCCTTTGTTCCCGATGTCGCGAGCGCGACCAGCTGGCCCGCTGGCCGGCTCGCCAACTCGCGGTACTGCTCGGAAGCCTACCTACCTTGGTTGAAATTCGATAAATTAATAAGGAGATTTTGATTTATATTATTTTTAACACGTATTTACTCCTCCAAACAACTAACTAAATCTCACAGTCCTTCGAGCACGCAATACGCTTAAAATGTGACCCACAGTTTTTTTTTATTTAAATGCTTAGTTAGTAGGATGTATGTCGCTAGTTTATGGAATTATTGACCAGTTAACTTTATATTTATTATGATGGTATGATTGAATTGTTATTGTTACATGTAGCAGTCTTGGAGGTAGGCCCTTTATCACTCTTATTATTATATTTAAACACAGGTAAGGTGAAATTGATTTCTACGCCGTGTGCCCACATATGCTCATTGCACATATGAATTCATTCATATGTAATTATTTTGTGTATTTACTGCTTTTTCAGTACGGCAGTACCTAAATAAGAAATAGCGACTTACTAAAGCCTTGTTTTATAATTGGCTCCACCGCCTGCCCGCCTGCCCGCCAGCTGCAGGTCCGAGGGACGTGGATAAATGTAAAGAGCAGTGTGACGCCCGCGTCCAGCATGATGAAGCAATCCGCTGTATGTTTGGGAGATCAGTCGTGTTTGTTGTCATTATTCAATCATTATTTATATGCACAAGTGACAAACGATCGGCTGTCTTGTTACCAGGGGTGAGGCGCGGCACGGAGCGGGCGGGGGGCACAAGTGAAGATTGATGTGTGGCTGGTAGATACAGATCTAGGAGTTTTTGTGCGCGCTCGGTTCCCAGGCCGCGCGCCGGCCGCGCCGCGGGGCGCCGCGCTCTCCGCATTCGTCTTACACTGTCACCACGTCTACCGAAATCACGGAAACCTACAGAAACTCCAACAGAAACAAATGTCGTACACCTGAACCAGTTGCGGTTCTCAATGATCATTTGATTATTTATTGCAAATATACCTGCATTACTGCAAGAATATACATAATATTATAAATAATTCAATATGGATATGAGACAACATGAGGAGACACTTGTGTAGTAGTACTTACATACTAATGTTCAAAGGGCGACTTACTCTTTGTGCTCAACTCTACCCTATTGTCCGAAAGTTAATAAAATTCAATAATGTCGACATTACAGCGTGCGTCACGCACTCGCAATAAATCCAGCTATCATATTAATAAGTTTCAATGAGTGGTGGATCTAATGAGTACGGCAGGGGCTGCACCCCTGGGACCCCTGTCGGCCTGTTTGCTCTGCAATTACTCGGAGCATCACCACGTGCTGGGCTTGCCAAACTATTGCCTTATTGTATTTGAACAATGGTTGAATACTCGGTTATTCATGATTTATTCCGTACACACTAGTCCTCACTAAGTCACTCATTTAAGTGTTGATTCTCGACGATTTATTTATTCCATAAGCGAAAAGTTAGTGTAGTAGTTAGTAGGTACTAACATGTTTAATAGTCATGTTGCTACGTTAGATTTTCGAAATAATAATAATAATAAATAATTTATATGACACAAACACAGGTAAATATAAAGGGGTTACAATAATTATAAAAGTCCACTATGTTTTTTCATAGGGTACCAGTAAGGTAGATGGCCTACCTGAACACAACAACTACTTTTTTACATAAAATAAAAAAAAACATGACATTAGTATTTTCTCATAGAGAGATGATCACTAGAGAGTAGAGACTTTCTCTGACGTGTTGAATAAAAAATATGTCTGAATTTAAGTCACTTTTTAATGATCACGGACTTGACGTTGTGAGGGACTAGCGGTAACCGTCAAAGGACGTCTACTGTTGGATAAAGATTTCCCATATAATTTTTCACAAAGACCGTCTTCTTGTAATAAAAATGTAGAGCTTGAGTGGTCAAATAACCTTACTGACTAACTGCGTCATCAGTTCTGATATGTGTCCCCCCCCCATCGACTATTAAATCGGCGCACTAATCCTATTAGCGTGGAGAACTAATCACATTAAAATACTTGTGTATGTCATGTTGCCCTAGTACGGCAACTCCCGACCCGGTAGCGTTACATTGTAAACTCCGTGTTCATGATAAATAACACTGAGTCACACACACATCACTAAATTATTGTGTTGAGTAACATCATCGTCATTGTCATCACTTGGTTAACATCAATGTAAATGACATTGATGTTGTACATACAACAATAATGACACGGTTACAAGACAAGACAACGTGATACCATTACGAAAACGGAACCCTTAAATGTTCACATCGTGAATATAATGTCCAGAAAAATACTTAAATCTATGGATCTAGGTTGATACCTATCTCGATATCTTAAAACTGTTAAAAAACAATGTACACTAAAGCTTTAAAATCCCATTAAAACTAGTAAAAAATTATAACCAGGGTACTTTTTCAGTTTCAGGGTCCCTTAGCACAAGTATAGGAATACTTGCAAAATTGATAATGTATATTGATATCGTAAGGATTTTAATATTTTTTTACAATTTGGAACATTTGCGTACAGTTGGGGAGCGTTTCTATCAATTGCAAACTTGTTTGTCATTCAAATCAAATAATATATTCGTTACAATATCAAATGCATGTGTATTTCATGACGAGTAGGTACGCAATCCTAGGTGCGCGAGTACGACTCGCTTTGTCCGTTTTTAGGGTTCCGTACCCAAAGGGTAAAAGCGGAACCCTATTACTAAGACTTCGCTGTCCGTCCGTCCGGCCGTCTTTCTGTCACCGGGCTGTATCTCAAGAACCGCAATAGCTAGACAGTTGAAATTTTCACAAATTATGTATTTCTGTTGCCGCTATAACAACAAATACTAAAAATAAAATAAATATTTAGGGGAGGCTCTCATACAACAAACGCTTTTTTGGCCTTTTTCGCTCGCAATTGCAATAATGGCAACAGGTAGGCATTTGAAATATTCAGAAATTACTTATTTGTATTTTTACTTTAATAATAAATAATAAAATGTTGCAAATATTTAATTGGTAACTATTAATAAAAGTACAGTTATGATAATTATACAAGAGTAAAACGGGAAACGATATGATTTTACACTATAACGGTATTAAAGCGTGTTTACAAACAATATTAGTAAAACACAAAACGCACGGATGAAGAATCCAGCTTAATATTTGTGCATTTAACGGTTTAGTCGACTGTATGAAACGTACTGTACGCAGGGTCGTCACCGCCGCGCGCCGCCCGCGCGACTGAGCGGCTGTGAGTCGCGCACTCGCCGCCGATTATCTGGCACGTGTCATCTGTTTAATACAAAATACATCATTTCCAACCCACGGACGTATTGACAACCCTCCTCATCCACTTGATGAGGTAGGTACCTACTCTACTCAATGGATTTGATTTATCCGATTTCAATAAGATGGCTGTTATTCTCACGTAGGAATGAAGAGTTATAAATGCAATATACCTAGCTTCTACTTTACACCGTCTACTAGCCATATGTACGTAGGCATAAGTTTGGTTTGATAGGGACCTACTCAGTAAGGGCCTAGAGTGACTGGTTCGGGTTATCAGACTGTTCCCTATTCCGAGTCAATACCAGTACGTACCTATAAGATACAAATAATTCAATGAAACATAAAGTTCTCGTAAAATCACAAATGACATGAATGAAACCTTCCATCACGGTTACCGCTAAACTGAACAGATAATAAATACTCAGTAGCGCCCCTGCTCACCCCTGGGAGATGTCGTTGAGTCATAGCGAGTCGCGGCTCGAGTCTCAATAATGTCCTCAAGACGCTTTTCATTAATACAATCATTGGGTCGCGCTCCATTTCACGCTCAGCGAGCGTCGCGGCGTCGCGACACCGCGCCGAGCTCCAGCCGGAGACACCCTCGCCCTCACTGTGCTGTGTGCACACGGCTGGTGTGCCTATTGTCACTGCTCGCTGCCTATGAAATTGTCAGTATTAGCCTCATCCAACACTGTCTGTCAATTTTTTGCTCGATTACAAGCGAGAAATTAATTTATGAAAGGTAATTTGCTTCAGATTGGGGTTCTCTAGGAGTTGGAATTATTAAGACGAGTTTCCCTTCAATGATGTAGGAAAAATACTGTCTGTAGATATAAGTGAAGTAACAAGTATGCCACATTGCACAACAAGATACATATAATGATTCATTACAATTACAAAGTAATGGTTGACATTTTGTATTATTCATTAGATAATTACGTGTCGCATTTCCTGCAATGCCGTATATCGCGCAAAGCTGACAAGTGTCTAATCTCTTTGTGCAGCGTTAGAGCGAGTGTCCACGTGTCGTACCGTCGCCAATCAATTACGAGCAGCGCACACAATGGCACCAGCCGTCTCCGGCACGTCCCCGGCTCGTTCCCGGTACCGGAACATCCCGCATTACATCGGCCGCACTTTACAAATAGTCGCGCGAGACGCTCCGCCGGGCGCCGAGCACTCCCGGGACAATATTAATTCGGTTTTATGACATGCGAAATTGCTCTCAATAAATTGTGCATTGAGAGATAACGTGGAGAGGGTGCGCGGGGCGCACACGTGTTTCACGTTATTAAACTTTTCATTAGCCGCGCGGACATATTCCGGAGCGGGCGCGGGCGCGGGCCACCTGACCCTTGCACTTGTTCAACTATGAATTAGGGCTGCGACCCAAACCGCTTTTTCATTACGCAGGGTTCGCTACCTGCTTTTGTTTTGATGTTAGATACATACCAGTATCTATAGTGACTTATACGTACATATACCCACTTCAGTTTACCTCCCGGTAGGCAATACTTGCATACCAACCACATTAGTGGAATGTTTAGGTACGTTTATTTCATTGCTAATACATAGGTAGATCATTTATCTTCCTTTGAATGTAAGTAAGTAGGTGATATAAATAATAAATATTAATATGGATACGCAGAAAAAATGCTGTTTACAATTTATAATAAATAACAAGCACATGATTAATAATATGCTTCAAATTGTGTTCAACCCTACGCTCGCAGTTGGCGGGTGCTTCTCTCCTAATTCGCTATACACAACACAACATTATTTGATTTTTGATTCGGCGCGGTGCAAGCGGAATGCGCTTATTGACTCACTCGAATGCGGAGCGCCCCCAACACCACCACCGACTGAACCTGTGAACTGCCGCTACCTAAGTGTATACTATTAAATGTTAGGGCACAGGACGCGTACTTCTAGTATTTATTCCTATATCTGTAACTAGGATGTGGATGATACTTAATGTGGCAGCTGAAATTCAGCGGAGCTATAACGTGTCGCCCGGGGTCCACGTGACATGCGTGGCACGCGGAGCACGGGGGCGCGGGGGGCGCGGGGCCCTCTCTCGGCTTGAGCGATATATTTGCGCGTGTAATATTGCCTTTTATTAGTTTTTTCGCGGCGACAGAGATCCGCATACTTGCTTTGATGGCGCGCGGCGGGAGCGGGCGGCGCGCCCTCTCGCCGCGGAGACAATCGCCCGCCTTTGTTGTCATTCATCTTCCTCCCGGGTGCGCATCCCTTTCCCTCTGATCTCCTATTATATTCTTTACGTTACAAATTAAACTACAAACAAGCTACACCGACAAATCCCCGCGAGCGTTACAGTTGATAGCGGAATGTCGGAAATGGCATCCGACGAATGCTCTCAATTAACATTGTTATTCGAGTGTTTGGCAAATTTCTAATTGAAATGGTGAATATTTAAAACGGTTAGTGTGCGACGTCACATGACGTACGGCGGCGCGCGCCGGAAGGCGTCGCCGTCGTCGCCGCGCTGCGGATTGTTGGCGCGGCGCCAGCGCGCGCGGCCCGCGGCGGCGGCGGCGCGGCGGCGGCACCGCGCTGGACATGCACACACTACCGAAAAATTCTCCACGTAACCATGTGCATCGCTACACCTGCATTCGTAATTCGCGGAGCACAATTAGCGGGTCGTGGGCGGCGTGGGAACGGCCGGAAAACAGAATCGTTTGGCGACAGGCGGCGGCCGCGGCCGGGCCCGGTTCCAGGAACGCGTCGCCTGTCTCTGTTATAATGTGTCGTTAGTCACTCATTTGCCGCATTCGAGACCAACGAGGCACTGTTCTAGTGTCGAAAGCCGTCGAAATTTCTACCTAACCAGATACAGTCATAGGACCGCAGCTACTCGAGTACCTACCTATAGATATTAGTGGACCGCTCGGCCGATCTGCGAGGCTGTAGAGTTCCGCGAAAGGCATGAAATACTACCGCCTCGATAGCAGTTAGCATCAGTTAGCCCCTCCATAAATCTGTCACAGAATGAAATCACAGTTCGTTGCCCCGGAGGCGAGCTTTGTTCTATCTAGTTTATTGGAAGCTTTTAGTCATATCAATTTTATTTCTAAGTCGTTCCTGGAACGGCAAAGGTAGTGTAACATGTATAGAGACACGGCGACGTGTGTTTAGATACATAGAGGCGATCGGAACAGTAAGTATGTATATACAGTATGTCAGATGTGGATCTATAAATAATTGGCAATGCGTTATTGTAAATGAAGTGCGCAGTCCATCAATATGTCAGTGGCGACGGCGGCGGTGCGGCGGTGCGGCGGGGCCCGGCGGGGGCGGGACGTGCACGTAACGTGTCGGCGCGCGGGAGCCGAGGACGCCACGCGGCCGCTCCGCCACATGATCGCCACTCATTACTTACAACTAATTCGTTTGTAAGCACTCACTATGCGGCACTCACGCCTATTGAAACAAGGAGACACCGTGTTACTAATAGATTACACTATTAATCATGCACTGGTACTGTTCCTGTTACAACAGAAACTAGCCATACTTATGCACCTAGTGCATAAGTATGGCTAAGTATGGCTGGCGAAGCTACCAAGTACAGGGCGCCCTTTAAACCTACTTACAGGGAGATTCCCGACAAGTTTCAACTTTTATTCCCAAACCTACTCAGAATCGATAATTAAAGCAAGGTAACAAAATAATGATACAATATGTAGTGCTAGAATGCAACCTGACAGGAGCGTAACTGTTCCATACAATTCCAGTTACTTAGTTTTCCATTACCTATTTATTTTATTTCCAAAACGACAAAGTACAAATTGACAGCAGATTACGCATTCATTATACGTTCCTCTCATATCTCTTTAGGTACCACTTTCCTGCTGTGGTAACGTACACAACAGTTACCTCATTTTTACGTTACACCAGCTGGTATTGGTAAGCTGTTGATAAGTTACGTATATTACGTATGTTGAGTATCATAGGCAATCTATGTATATTGTATGTGCATACATATGTTTTATGTAAGATATGTACCTACCTACTTAAGTATGCATTCATCAAGCACTCAAGCAGGCGACGCCGATGGCGCTATCTACATTTAATTTACCCTCGTTGGCGTTGGTAACAATCTCGTATAAGATAATGTTCTGTGAACATCGGATCATATTAACGTCTGTTATAAAGAAGTTATAAATACAGACATTACAATATTCTAGAAGCAAACTTACTTTGTCCTCACTGCTCGCGCTACTCTTATCACACATTATGTATTAAGAATCATTACACCACTACAAGCAACGTTATTATGGCTGATGTCAGCAAAACATAACTGATAACATATTGATGAACGTCATGAGTTGTCAGTGTTGTTGTATGAGCTTCATTTTCCTTTAGAGCAGCGATTTTTTCTTCTATTTGAGCAGTATCTAACTCAGTAGACTTTGTTCGAAGCGTGTTTGGGAGGAAATTGTATGTTAAATTGACAATCCTGTTGATGGAGGTGTCTAACGTTGGAATCGTGAATTTATAGTCCATGTCCATATGGCTCTGGTATAGACGATGAGCATAAATAGTCAGATCTTTAGATTGTAAAACACACCCTTGAGATAACGTCACTATACTTGATGTTGATATGTCATATGACGAGAGGTCATTGCCACATATTGTGCGTAGCGAACACTTATCGCAGCATATTACTAACCAGCTGTTTGGAGTATGTAATTCAATCCATGCTTCCTTACATGACGCTCTTGTTACGTCGCAAGGCGCGGTGTTTTGATGTGACAGCAATTTTGCTTCACACGGCGCATTGTGGCTATGCAAGTCATAAGATGGTAAGTTTCTCTTACACATAAAGTTGTTCGACCTCTGTTCCATACACTGCTTAAAATCATCGTCAGCAAACGAGATGTAGGTATTTTTCCTAAAGTTTACAGCAATGTATTTGGTTGTTGTCTGTACATAGGTAGCTCCTGTCTTAGTAATAACCGGCAAAGGAATGACCCGGTACAAAATAAAATCATCGGTGGAAACAAGTGGAATTTGTGCTTCAAAGAGAAAGTAGTTTTGAGTTACTCGTGCTTTCACGGTGATCAGTTTGTAAATATCCTTTATATTTTCTTTATAGTTTTCAACTGGCAAGGCTACGGTCTTTGGAAGGCTTCCAGATATTTCATTTAACTGTTGAATCAAATGAATAGGTGTTATTAAATGTACGTCTATATGGCCTTGATACACGTTGGTGAGCGTATTGAATAGCATTTCTTGAAATGTTCTCAAGCTATTAATCAGTAAGTATGCTGTTAACGAGGCTGAATTAATGTAGGTGGTAGCTGAAATAATTTCCATTTCCGATTCAATTGATCCCATGTTTAAGTTAGTTTGGTTGACCAGACTTTCAATTAAGTCAAATTGATGTTGTATGTTCGTCTCACTTTTCTTCAAAACCTTATTTTCGAGTTCTACAATAGTTGTTTGGTTTTTTATTAAATCCATCATATAGTTCTCGTTGCTTTGAAGAGCTTGAATGTCCTGTTGGTATTTGTCAGCGAAATTTTGATCTAAGATGCCAAAGAGACTGTTAGCCACATAACCAACTCCATCTATTAATCCACGTCTCTTTCTGTTACTTAGATGCTTGCGTGGGTTTATTAGCACGGAGTTGTAGTAGCTGAGAAGCTCCATTTCATGACTAAGCTGTTCCATCGTTGCTCTACAGTGATCTAGTTTCGTTTGATAGCACATAATTTTCACATTTTCGAAGTAACTGTTAATCCGACGAGTGCCTTGCCAATAGTTAGTTAAATTATAGTACATAATAAGCATCCAATCATCATGAACTGTTTGCATTTTCCCAAGAGTGTCATAGTATATTGGCCGCACACGCTCCAAACCCGTAACCTGAGCGCCAAGTGCAGGCCGCACGCGCCCGGCGTCGCTAGTGCAATATGATCCCGGTACAATTGTAAACAAGGTAATTAATGTTGTTAATAGTGTTGAAATTATGTTTGACCCTTTCTTCCGTGTTTTTATTTCTGAATGTTGTTTATGACAATTTTGAGTCTGTTTATCAATTTCACATTCAGAGTCCAGGGGTAGTGGTGACAGCTTCACTACAGGTCGTTTTATGACTCCGGTTTGAGTTTTAATTGTAGTGACCCGGACATAGCCATCGGATCCGGGATGAGTCTCCAGCACTCGTCCCATAGCCCATTTTCCTGGTGGTAGATTATCCTCTTTTACCAGTACTATGTCACCTTCTCTTATGTTTCGGGTAGGATTATTCCACTTGCTGCGTGTTTGTAATGTACTGAGATACTCGTTGGACCAATTTTTCCAATATTGGTGAAAAATGTGTTCAGTAAGTTGCCACCTGCGACGTAAGTCGATGCTGTTTGTGTCATTGTAATCCGATAGTGGTAATGACAGTATCGGACTTCCTGTCAAAAAATGTCCAGGTGTTAGGCAGTTATAGAATTCTTCGGGATCTTCAGTGAGGGGACACAGAGGCCTTGAGTTTAGGCAGGCTTCTATTTTAGCCAAAAGTGTTGTTAACTCTTCAAATGTTAACTTCTGGTCGCCTAACACTCGTCTCAGATGGTGCTTCATCGATTTTACGGCGGCTTCCCACAGACCGCCTCCAGTGGGCCAAGCTGGGGCATTAAAATGCCACTCGACCTCCAGTTTACCTAGTTCGTTGAAGAATTCTGGCTTCAGTAGTTGTTTGAAATCCTCGAATTCTTGCCGCATAACTTTTGCAGCGCCCACAAAGTTTGTTCCACAGTCTGAATACATATGCTTGGGGGTCCCGCGTCTAGCGCACAGCCTCTGAAAAGCAGAAATAAACGTTTCTGTGCTCAGGTCTGATGCAAGCTCGATATGGACTGCTTTTGTAACCATGCATATAAATATCGCTATGTATCCCTTTGATGTTTTGACGCCTCTACCTTTGTTGAGTTTGATTTCAATATGCCCAGTGAAATCAACCCCTGTATGAGTGAATGGCCTAGCAGGAATAATTCTCTGTTGAGGTAGATTGCCCATCAGTTGGTGGTTGTCCCTTCTCTTGAAACGATGGCATCGAACACATCCTTTAATACAGGTCTTGACTGCTCTGTTTCCACCAACTATCCAATATCTCTGTCTAAGGTAAGTTAATGTTAACCGAGCCCCTCCATGAAGTGTTGTGGAATGAGCTTGTTCAATTAGGAGTTTAGTGTATCGGCCCTTATGTGGTATTATGACCGGATTTTTCATCTCCGGAGACAAGTTGCTGTTTTTAAGACGGCCTCCGACACGAATAATTCCTTTGTCATCCATAAAGGGGTTTAGTTTAAATATCAAACTTGTTCTGGAAATGCTTTCATTCTTCATAAGTTGTCTGTATTCGGAATCGAACTGTGTACATTGCACATGAATGATAATAGTTTTGTTCGCTGCACTTAACTCAGTTGTTGTTAAGTAGGCACTTGTGAATTTTGTCTTGCTATGCATATTTGTAATAAAGCGACGGATCCATGCGACGACTCGTGTTACGCGTGTCAATGAACTATATTTATTCAATAATGCAGTTAATAAATTATTGCTATGTTTTGATAACTTATGTTCTGTGTTAATATGAAGTATGCGGCCAAAACTTGTTTCGTATGTACCAGGAATGTTTTCAGCGCTTTCTTGTTGTGGTGAAAATATGGGTCCTTGCCACCATAGTTTGAAATTCAGTAGTTTGCTGGGTAACATGCCTCTAGAAGCACAGTCCGCGGGATTTTGCTCAGATTTTACATAGCGCCAAGCAACTGCAGGAATAATCCGTTTGATCTTCGTAACCCTGTTACTCACATACGTTTCCCACCTCGTCGCGTCACCTTGAATCCACGCTAGTACTACTTGCGAATCAGACCAAGCCTTTATTGATATGTTATGCCCTGCTAAAGTTTCTTTTGTCTTCTCTATCAGATCGGCTAACAGTTGAGCTCCACATAGCTCGAGTCTGGGTAGTGTAATTTTTTGAGTCAGTGGGGCTACTCTCGTTTTTGCGGCTAGTAAGGTTGTTACCGGTAGACCAGAGTCATTAATTACTCGACTGTATATAACGCATGCATAAGCCTTTTCGCTTGCGTCACAGAATCCTAGCAATTCTATTTGTTGTTGTGAATCTCCGATCCACCTATTTACCGTCATGGTTTTAATAAGTGGCAGTTCTGTTTTGATTTTCAACCACTCGTTTTCTAATTCGCTGGGTACTTCATCATCCCAGCTGAGTTTGGCCATCCAGAGTTTCTGAAATAATAGTTTTGCCATGACTGTTACTGGTGAGAGCCAGCCGAGCGGATCGTATAATTTTGATATGTCTGAAAGTAGTGATCTCTTAGTCAGTCGTTTTGAGTGTTCTACTGGCCAGTTTAAATGAAAGTCATCGCTCTCAGCATTCCAAAAGAGTCCTAAGGTCTTCATAGGCTCTTCAGTTTTAAAATGAAAATTGTCTTGTGGTGAAATTTGATCTGCTCGTAGGTTTTGGTATAATGCCTGGTGATTGCCCGTCCATTTTCGTAAATTCATGCCCCCACCTTCTAGCAATTTTATCAATGATAGTTGTAAATTTTGAGCCTCCTTAATATCGTTATGACCGCTAATGACGTCGTCGACGTAACATTCCGTATTTAGCACGTTCGCAGCTTCCGGATGCTTGTGGCCGTCGTCAAAAGCCAATTGCCTCAGTGTGCGCATAGCAAGCCAAGGTGCTGCTTTAGTTCCATAAGTTACCGTACATAGCTGAAATTCCAGAAGTTTGTCATCACGCGAGTCCCGCCAAATTATTTTTTGAAGGTGTTGTTGTTCCTCGGCGATCCATATACATCGGTACATCTTTTCAATGTCTGCGGTAAAAGCGTATTTATATGTTCTCCATTTTAGGATTAGAGCCTGGATGTCTTTTTGTAGATTGGCACCTTTTTCCATAAGGCTATTTAGACTGTGACCGCTCGTAGTCCTTTGTGAAGCATTAAATACCACTCTTAATTTTGTTGTTGCAGAATTTTCTTTCAGGATACCGTGGTGAGGTAAATAATAACTGTAACTTGATCTGGGAGACGCCGGTTTCAAATGGCCGAGATCTGCATATTCTTCTATGAATTCTCTATACATAGTTGAAAGTCTTTTGTTTTTGTGCAGCCGTTTTTCCAATTGTAAGTATTGCGAAACGGCTATGGGTTTCGATTTTCCTAACTTTTTTTCAAAATCGGGAGTCAATGGCATCTTTACTATGTACCGCCCATCCTGCGTGCGTTGTACGGTTTGCTGATAAAATTGTTCACAGTTCTCATCTTTATTGGTATCATCAGACCTTTGAATGTCTTCAGTTTCCCAGAATTTTGATAAATCCTCCATGTTAAATAAAGTTGCGTGGCAGTTAAAGGTTTTCATTTTTCCACATAGAATCCATCCCAATTGTGTTTGTTGCGCAACTGGGCTCTGATTATCTCCCTTTAAGACTCCATCTAGGATAATTTCTGAGTATACGTCAGCTCCCAGTAAGAGGTCTATTTGACGTGATACGTTAAATTCAGGATCCGCCAGTTTCAAATTCCCCAGATGCGTCCATTGAGTTTTTTGGAATGTTGTAGTAGGTAAGTTGTTAGTCAGCTTCTTCATGATAAGTACTTGAGTTTGAAAGCTATAATCAGAGTGGATCGATCTACAGGTAAGCTCAAGCTGTCCTCTACAGTCTCCTGAAACCGCACCGATTCCAGTTACAGATGCTTGTATACCTTTCCTTTGAAGTCTCAACATTTGTGCTGCATTTTCTGTAATCAAGTTCACCTGCGAGCCTTGATCAAGAAGAGCGCGCAGTATAATATAGGTGCCATCAACTGATTTAATTTTTAGTTGGACTGTTGTCAATAGAACTTCTACGTCGTTTGAGTATAAGTGGTTGGTGGTTACTTGTTGCGAAGAAGCAGGATGTTGAGATGATGAAGGCCGTTGCCAAAAGTTACCCTTTCTATCCGTTGTTGTTGTGTTTTTCTTGTCAGGGTTATGCAATAGAGTATGGTGTTTTAAATTACATTCTTTGCAAGTTTTTGTTGATTTGCATTCATCACGCCCGTGGCAGAATAGACAGTTTTTACAAAGTTGTAATTTCGAAACGATGTTATATCGTTTACCGAAGTCCATTTCAAGGAATTTGTCACATTGCATTAATACATGATTTCCGTTGCAATGAGGACACTTTCCGTATGTTGCGTGATAGTTATAAGTTCTGTTGTAGTTGTAATTATAATAAGGTTTTTTCATCGGGTTTTGGTTGTTAGATTTAGTAATAGTTTTCTCTTGAGAGGCTGGGCTTCCTTTCTTTGTAGATTTCATTGTCTCATACGCCATGAATTGAGTTTCAATGAAATAAAGAAAGTCAGACAAACTTTGCAGCTCACGATGATCCCGCAGTTCTTTCATATAGTCACTTAATGTGCTGGAATCCAGTTTCTGTGACATTATATGTACGATGATCGGGTCCCATGATGAAGTATCGATACCAATGTTAGAGATACCACTTAAACACTCAGTTATGACGTCATGCATCTTCTTCAAATTAAATGAATCTGCATTTTGTATGACTGGTAGATTAAGCATAGTGTTCATGAAAGACGTAAACTGTAAACGACGATTATCATAACGCTGGTTTAGTATGTCCCAGCAGGAGTTGTAATTCTCAGTGCTGATAGTAAGATGTTGTACCAGTCGTTCAGCTTCACCTCGCAGTTTAGTCTTAAGATGTTGCATTTTTTGCGCATTGTTAATCGTTGGATTTTTGTGTATTGCTTCCAGAAACAAGTCCTTGAATGAAGTCCATTGGCTATAACTGCCTGAAAATTCAGGAATTTCAATCCTGGGTGCCGATTTCTGGTAGTGTGCAGTATTCCAAATTTTTGAGTTAAGAGAGTTTTTTAACTCGTCGTATTTTTGTTCCACTTCTCTGAACATGTTGTAATATTGTTCGTTGGATCCTTTTAGATGAAAGTCAATTTCCCAATGCAATTTATCGATAGGTTCCCATTTACCTTTCAAGGTAGATACATTATCGTCTAGTTCCCACTTCTCAAAGATGGAGGCGCTGTTAATTTTGGATATGACACGGTATATGGCGTTAAAATTGCATTGTTGCTTGTTCAAAAGCAGTTGAATGTTGTCACCACTCTCCGACTGCAGATCTAAGTCAGCTAAATCAAACTTTACGTTCTGCTTACGTTTCTGCAAATCTGATAATCTGTTATTGATATCCGATTTAGTAGTAGCGTACATCTCTTTAGTCTTTTCATAGACTTCATCCACGAAATAGTTGATGTTCTTATCTTCTAGTTCTAGGACTAACATAGCATGCCTGTTGTCGA
Source organism: Craniophora ligustri (assembly GCA_905163465.1). Classification (NCBI taxonomy): domain Eukaryota; kingdom Metazoa; phylum Arthropoda; class Insecta; order Lepidoptera; family Noctuidae; genus Craniophora; species Craniophora ligustri. The sequence goes on along the minus strand of LR990959.1, from coordinate 16,428,514 downwards.
AATCCATCCATTGACTTTCCAACGAGGACAAACGCTTGTTTAAGTAGTCCAAAGTTTTCCTTGCTGAAGAATCCTTGCGGTAGTTGACACACAAGGTCTTGATGTTTTCGAAGCATGACGACTGCAGTTCCAGTTTCTCCATCGTAATGCTTTTAGTTAATTAGATATTAGTAAGTTTAGTTAGTTAGGTTTGGTAGTTAAGTTGGCACTTACGTAGCTGACAGACTGATGACCGTAGTGTTGGCTCCAAGCAACTAAGGAGATTACAGTTTTGTTACTCTTTCCTCTAGTCGCTTCTAGATATTCCGTATTCGTATTCTATTTTCGATATGTGCGCCGTCTCAATTCAACTAGGGCGACCCGCTTCTGGGAACCAGCTGAACCGATTCGCGATCGTAGACAGAAACACTAAACACTGAAAATATCCGGCTCGAAGGACCATTAAATGTACGGTTTCGTACACTTGCACAAAGTTATAGTTCAAGTTGAAGTTAGGTTGAGATGAGAGCGGAGAGAAAGAAGAACACAATTATTTCACTGAGTTAGTTATAATAATTAAATGTTACACGTAGGATAGGATAGGCAATTCCTTTCTCTAATAACGTTAGTTGTTATTGCATCCACTTTTGCTCACACACTAAAACGTTTTTCTGTAATTATTAATATGTAAAGTAAACCAAACAAAATGACGCACGCGCTATGTAGGCCGCAGCGTCAGCAGAACATGTACGATTAGGATCGTACAGAAATGTATGATTAAAAAAAAGTGTTGATGTTATTTGAGGATTGTTAGCTTGTTATTTTCTAGATTTAAAATGATGTAAGAAATTGGTAACCTTTCATAGTAGATAGGTGCCTATCGGGAAAGATGTTTAAAATAAGAACGTTGAACTTTGAACGACGGCGCAGATGCAATAAATTTGCCAAATTCTATTTGTATCTAAATCAGGTGACTTTGATGGAGTACGGCATTGGTATTGTTATAGACTGTGATGTGATGCGCACGATGCACAAGGCGCACGACGCAGTATCATCAGCCGCCAATAATCGACTCGAGTGCGCATCCACTGCTCCGGGATGCTACAGGTTGCTCTATTGCAACACAAGTCCGTGTCAAATTCCAAAACATCAATCAAACCATCATCACTGCGCCAGGCTGAGATCTAGTGGCGAGATTTGATGTAATAAAAGTGTCAAGTTTTAATGATAGTTGTCTTCATAAGTAATGTATTAGTTGCATTTTGGTTTCCCACTGGATCAATGGTCGCCTGGAGATTTCGCTGAGGGCATCGGAATACCCTCAATGAGTTTAGCTCACGCTGTGGTACATCCGGTTGGGTCCCGAGAGAGTCGTCAACATTTACTGAGAAACTTCCGTTAACCATATTTGTCCATAACTTCTTGAGATTGTTATGCATTTCTTAACTGCTTAATAATATCAGATTATGGTGCATCTTGTTCATATTCTTCAGTGTTATATCCGCAAGTTTATAGAGTTATATACGTTTGTTTACATTCCATCACGTTGGCCGTCTCCCATAGGGTAGGCAGAGAAAAACACAATAACACTGCTTGCCCTGGGAATAGAATTCAAGACCTCTTTTTTATATAAAATATGGGTTATTCCACCACAGTTTTACGTGATGGTAAGCGAAGATGTGGTCTAGGATGAAGCACGGTTACCTAGAAGATACCTATTTACTCGTGACTTGAAGACCTCTTGCGCAGAAGTGGCACATACGACCACTAGACTAAGGGAGGAGTTGTATTTCTTTGCTCTGATTAATTAGGTTAACTAGTACGTTACAGTAGGCCACTATACCATTAAAAAATACATAGTTATAATAATGTCTTTAGCAACACTTCTCCACAGCGCTTTTGACTTTGGTAGGATTATCGACTTCGGCACAGTTTGCTAAAATTGCCAAAATTAAATTTAATTGAAGTGATATTTATCTATCTTGCCAATAGGAAATATAATTATAAATTACAAATGGAATTTTAAAGAGGTAATTCCTTGAACGGTTTTTACACAGCACAGGTATAAGACGAATTAAATCTTAAATTTAGATCCAGAAACAATAGAAAATAAAGTTTATCGGGAGTCGATAGTCGGATAAGACTTAGCAAAGTGATTGACGAGGCCTAATAATGAACGAACACCGACGCGGCCTAGTGTAGTGGAATCTTAGCTTCTCGAGAATGCACGCGACTTATTTGAAGCAGAATGAAAGATGTAATATTGTATTCCTAATAGATATGGACAGCGTGTCCGCCCCAGCATGCGACGTCGTGCGCTAGCGCCACTTTGTTGTCGTCGAGTGAGTCACATCAATCACGAGCGGCAGCGGGAGCGGGGGCGGGAGAGGAGCGGGCGGCGGCAAGTGTCGCGGAGACAATGCACCAGCAAGACGGTCGCCAGCGCCGCGCACTAGAATCCCAGCGACGCGTGTTTGAAGTCGTCGGTCGGTCCTTCAAGTCCATTGAGCAGTGAGCGTAATTATAGCCGTGCCGTCCCGCGCCCGCTCGCGCCGCGCCGCGCCCGCTCGCGCCGCGCCGCCGCATGCCGCGCTCGAACACCGCCGATTGATTTACGACCACAATGTAATTTATGCACGTTTAATTAAAGTACCAGCAGCCGGAAGAGTCGTTGTCGCACGCCGTCTTAACTAAACTATACGTGTATTACTGTTTTCAGATTGATGAGTCACTCCGCGGACGCCGGCGTGTCGCGCAGCGGCCGCGACGCTACGTTCGCAGCTGGCGGGAGGCTGGATGCTGCACGCAGCGGCCACGCGGCGGGTCGTTAACATAAGCCACGTAACAGAGAGTGCGGGCTCGGCGACGCGGCCGCATACCTGCGCCCTACTAGGCGATGCTGAGGAGGGCCCGTAAGTCATAACAACATGTCGCGTTGCCATGTTAGCGATGTTGCTCGCATAAACACCATATACGCGTGTCATTAGTTAGGGTAATTACCGACCGTCGACCGGTCCCCGCGTGCTCGATATCTTATTTACATGCCGCGAGGTGGACGATTTCCGCTTGTCATAGAAAGCGCTCGCCCGCTATGCCAACGTCGTCGTCAATGTGCCGCAGCCTCGCAGCGACCGCGACTGAACTAATCAAACGGGAAGAACACAACTCGAGGAGTTCGCTGTGCATCGATTTTAATATCTTTCACACAAACAGTACGAGGTATGTAAGTAGGTACTACGAAGCGGAAAAAGAAAAATGGAACGAACTCTTATTTAACATCGTTTGGCGGGGCACAGGGAAATTGTTCGATAACTGTGAAAAATTGAGGCCGCGCCGCTAACGGCGCAAATTGAGTGAAGTTACTTGCAACCTCGCTCAACTTGCCATAATATAGCAGGAGGGGAATATGAAATGCCACGTCGATGAGTGGAACGATACCTGCTATTAGGTATAATATCTACTGTGTCTACTGCGCATAATTTGCCACAGACTATTTTTTGGTAAAGTTTAAGTTGGGCTTGCTGCATAATGCAGCGAGTTCACGCTACTTAAATATTTATGCTGTGGTGAGAAAGTGGTGGCGTTGTTGTATTCCGTGCATGTATCGTGGTTCGTCGGTCGGGGGAAGGGGGGCAGCGAGGGCGGCAGCTTTGAGCGGCGGCTGTGAAATTGATCCGTTCATACTTCATAATCATTGGTGGGAGACGGGAACTCACGCGAGCTGTGGCACGTCGCGCCTCACTGCGGCCGCGCCGCGCCGCGCCGTGCCGCGCCGTGCTAGTCGGTTAGCGCCGACTGATGTGTGTCAGTAGTATGTCCTTACGCTGGTGGTTATGTGGTGTACGCATCACCTGTACATTATGTAGTACTACAGCGTTATTATAATGAGCGAAAGCTTCAAGTTAACATAATGATAATACAATCGACAACTGCAACTGGCACGTTAAACAACTTAAAAAAATTGTCCGACACTTGAGTGACATCGTGGATCGAAGGGTGACGTTAAACGTTATAGAAATTTATATATTCATGGATTCGCAAGTAGCGCGACGCGAGACGCACAAAAACTGTCCGCTGGCGGAAAGTCGCCGCGAGGTCCGAGCGGCGACCGGCGCGCGGTCACCCTACTGCCCCGCGCCGCGCCGTGTCGTGCAAACATGAGTCGTATCATTACACACAGATCATAGATGCACACAGTAGATACGCATAACTGATTCCAAAAAGCGCTAATTGATTGAGAGCGTAGTTTTGATTACCCATGTAGGTAATAGAGTCAAAATGATTCCTGAACTTGACACACACATTCATACATAACGTGTTGAGATGCATGAGACACCTAGTGCGCTCAAATTTTTTGCCGATAAACGAGATTGAAGAATGTCAAAAGTATACGTATGTACATATATTATATAGGTTCGGCACCTGCAACTCGTGGGACAACATTTTTCACTTTTAACAATAAATTACTACTACTGTTGGCAACAATTACTGTACTATTGAGCTGTTTAGAAAACCGCAAATAACAGTAGGTGTAGTGGTCGACGCGAGGCACAGCTAGGCTCTAGGCTCGCGTTGGTTTGTTAGCCGCGTGCGTCATTAACATTATTTATACGTTGATCGTACAATAAATAAGCTTCAAATAAGTTAAGTTTGTCCAATCGTAAATTAATATGTGTGTGCGGCGGCCGGTCGCGCCGGTCGCGCCGGCTACTGATCTGATAACTAAGGGCCAGCTGTCGGCCGCTATTGTATGCTAATACGACCAAACTGCGAACACACCTAACACCGACCGAAGATTTGAAACGAGCAAAAAGTAACACGTGCTGAGTGTACTACATACCCGTCACCGCGCCGCACCCGCACCGCTTCACGCCGCACCGCATCGGCAGCGCCGGGAGCTGGCAGGGAGCTGCTCCAGCCGCGCTTATTTAGCGCTGCAGCTGTCTGCGCCGCGCGGGTGCCGCCATGAAAATGTCGGTTGCGACACCAAGCTCTCAATGAGTGTCGACTAGACAAAACCTCGCGGTTAAAAATCTGTCACCGCGCGGCTCGTGACAAAAATACACACGATACCTACTCACCCGCTACAATGTGACTAAATGACTAGGTGCGTCGCGCTGACAGCCCGGACAGTTGCCGCACAATGGCGCGCGAGGAACTCCGCGTCAAAATTATATTAGCGGTTTTTGAAATACCGCACGGAGTTGAGATGTCGACGGATTGTACGGGCAGCGAGATAATATTATACTTTGTATATTTTATTTGTACACATATCGAATTATTGTAATCGAAGTTGTAGGAAGTAAGTGGTTTACTTTAGTGCGGCGGGTAACAGGTCGCCAAGTGCGTCGGTTTGCGGCGGCAGGTGGGTGACGCGCATAAATAACGCATGCGAACGCGCGGCACGCCGCGCGCGCCGCCGCGCCGGGCCGGACCAGCGCAGAAGAAAGTTCAATGTTTTATACTTTCGTCAGTAGACAATTTAAAGAAAATTATCCATTTATTATAGTAGGCTGTAGGTACCTACGTGGACACCGACAGACAATCGCGGGACATTACAGGCACAGTATAAATACAGGCGATGATGTTTGTGTATGGCTAGAGTTGTTAGCACGAGCTGTGTGGGTTTACATAATATGTATACCTGTCGCATGGCGGTGCAGTGCGGCTGCAAAGCGGTTGCAGCGCGACAGCGGGGCGGTTGCCGCTCCATTTAAAAACAATAGAGTTCCGGTTCCGGCGCGCGCAGACCACGCGGCGCCGCAACAGCTGAGTGACGTCACTGGACACATGTGGACAGCGCGCCGGCCACGCGAAAGTCGTTGGTTACATTAATAACAATATTGCATAGTTTAATCACCCCACGCAGAAACAGCTTTTGTTATGACTTATAAATACAATTGAATACTAAATCAACCCACTAGTTCATTTACGGAAGTACCTATAGGTAAAATTATGATGAAAACAGTACTAGGAGTTAACAAAACTTATTTGGCTCTGCCGTATACCGACTGCGCTTTATACCTTCAGCCGTAGTAATTATAAGTTCTACTGGAGTTTCCATCACAACTGCGTGATCACATGAGTACCTATAGGTATGATATGCGTAGGTGTGGCACGCTCCTCTCCACGAGAGGCTGAACTTCGCTAATGGAGTGCGCGATTAACTGAAGAGTTCCAGGAGCCGTGTTAATTACATACTGCGCACGTTTTTAACGTGAGACTCACTTGAGATGTTCTACTTAAACTTTAATTTGACGGCATATGAAGGGGATGACGAGAGGAAAAGTTGCGAGCGAGTCAGCGACCCCGCGGCGGGCGGTGTGTAGGTACATTACACGCGTGAAATTAAGTAAAATATTGCGCACCTGGTACGTTCTTTAAATGTTAGCACAAATTAAACTAATTCGGTAATTTTTCTTTGTACAAAGAAACAATTTATTTATGAGGTTTTAATTTACGTAAAGTTTAATCATCACATTGTTGGTTCGGCCTTCACATTGTTTGCGTCAGAAATCACTAAAATAGCCTGAAATATGCGGCACTGTAGCAATATATTATTTCAATTATATCTAATTATTTTGTTGTAAAATCAGGTCATTAAAATTTTTGATAAAATTCCTTCGGCGTTTGTGTTGAATGATGTGATTTCCTCCAGTTACGTGTGGGTAGGTCGGCGCGGGAGCGGTTGCAGTTGCGCAACATGACATTCCACCTATGACTAATTACTGTTAATTAAAATACTTGCTAATGCGATCTTAATCGCGGGGCGGCCGCGCGCGGCTCACTTCCCGCGATTTCACCGCGTCACCGCGTCACGGCGCGGCGCGGCGCGGGGTGGCGCGGCGGATGAACTCGCGAATTTGTCTGTTATTATCATACAAACAGCTCATTGTGCGCCTCCCTCGGCGACAATTACCTTCCCTCTTTATTGTTCACTCGCGGGAACTGTGCGGAAGAGATTACCTTACAATTGTTTGTCGAGCTGTACGCACTTAATGAGCCGAATGGTTCGTGGTCTCTATTTAAACGCTTTCCTTAGATAACTTGTTGATACTGAGACGGCAATAGGTACTAACTCCTCCCCAGTTAAATTAAACAAAAAAAACTTTACTCAGGTAAATATTATATTTAGGTTTAATCTAATTACAATAATAATATACTTGTATTGACTAAACTAATTAACTAATACTATTAATAATAAGTATACGTTAGTTAGTTCAGCTGAGTAGAAACTTGTATTTGGGAACCAACTGCAAGTCTCAGAGAGCATCGCAGTTGGCAGGAGGCGGGCAGTCGGCAGGAGGTGGGCAGTCTTTTTGAGGGCAATCATTATCCTCGTTCCCGGTTAGTTTTCATACGATATTTGCACGATTAAAGAATTAAGTAAAAAAGCCCGGCGCTTGAGCCGTACCACACGCGAGTACCCGGAAAGTACACAGTTGTAATAGAGTGAGGGTTACTAGACCAGCTGCGGTTTAGTGCTAACCTAGTGTTTAGTGTAATGGTTACGTGTAATCACTAATTGTTGCGTGCGCTTTGAAGTTCTGCCGACGTATTATGTTTCAATTGTATTTAAGTTTGCTGATGTTTGACGAGGAATTTCACCAATGTTTTAGCTATGAATATTACATATACCTATATATAGATATAGGATGGAAGTATTCTTGATGGATAATTTTCGAACGCTTTGGTTAAGAAATGAAGGTGCCGCGGACAAGATTATGTATTTAACCTCGCGGTGTGCGTATAACTAGCTCTACCATAGATGGTAAAATATCACCATATTTAGCTACTAGCTTTTATACAGATTTCTTAAACATGCGCGAATAAGGATTTGCGGATTTTATCGCAGTAGGTATATTGGTTTTATTTAAATTCAACGATTCGTATCCTTTACAGTATCTATGGTCTAAAATTACTTTTTACGGATTTTAGCGCGATATATTGATATTATTTTAACCCGACATTTCGGATCCTTTGCAGCATCCATGGTCACGGGCTGACTGAGGTATTTTGAAGGTCGTTTTGAAGAGCTCATCATAGTTGTAGGTACAGATGTACAGATGTACAGATGATGAACAGAGAGCATATGGGATATGTGATGCAACACCTGGATGCAGAGCTAAGACATATCAAGCAAGTACTGCATGACAACAAGCTCCAAACACCGCATCCTCATCATAGAAACCGCGTGAAACGTGCCACGGTTGAGCGTTTACCTGCTGTACTACCATATGTGAGAGGAGTCACAGACAAGATTGGCTACATCTTGAAGCGTGCTTCAATCAAAACCTACTTCAAGCCGCTGAAGAAGATTAATCATTTTTTACCATCGGTCAAGTGTCACATACCTCTACAAGATGCAGGTGTATACAAGCTCGACTGTGATTGCGGTCTTTCATACATAGGCCAAACGAAAAGGAGCTATGCTCCTTTTCGTTTGGCCCGCGTAAAAGAACACATCGCTGATGTTAAACACCGCCGTGCCAAGAAGTCAGCAGTTTGTGAACACACCATAGACAAACCCCAGCATTATATCAGATTTGATAAACACCAACTCCTTGCAAAAGAAAACCGATTCCTACCCAGGATGGTTCGTGAGGCCATTGAAAGACTGAAGGACACAGTGAGCTCGTTCTGTGTAAATGGGATTGTCAATAATAATTAAAAATGTAAGGTAGCTGTTAGTATATATATATTATATATATTATAACTTCAAGACGACCAACACCTTAGTCAGCCCGTGACCATGGACGCTGTAAAGGATCCGAAACGTCGGGTTAAAATAATGTCAATATGCGGTATATTGACATAAAATCCGTTAAAACTGGTTTTATTTCAATGTCTAATATTCGTGTAAGTGTAAGAAATCATTAAGCTCCATAGCTGTTATTGGGGTTTTCAATGAAAGTCTTAGTAGCAGTTGACCCTCCGGGCTCGACAGGCGTGGTGTGTAAGTGTAATTTTATTTCAATATTAGCTTTCAATACTACCATTTGGAGCCTCTCTAATCGCTGCTCATTGAAGAAACATACGATATTTTTAAGTCTCACTCGTATTTAAGTTTTATTCAGTCGTAAAGTAACCATTTATGACAGACCGTGTATTTACAACACATCTAAGTAAGTAACATTAGAAGCAGGAAATATTTTGAATCGCGCGACCGGCTTCGCCGCCTCCGCCGCGCCGCCGCCGCCGCCGCCGCGCCGGCCCGGCTAGCTGGCTCTCCGACTTGCGGCTTCATTTTCAAACTTAACGACTTGTACAAACATCTCAAAAATGACACGTTATGACCACTTCATTATAACTTAATGTAGTAGCAATAAAATTATGTAAATTAATTAGTCGCCAGAGACTTTAATGTCAAGTATTAACATACGCCGGTAGTTACGCGCGATCCTACGTTTAACGCGCCGCGCCGCGCCGCGCCGCTCCCGGCCGCAGATATAAACCTGTGACATTTGTTTTATCCTACTGATACAAGTTTATGTAGTGAGTACACTATTAGCCAGAGTTAAATGTCCTAAATATAGCTGTGAAACAACCGGTACGGCTAGACCTTAGACGAGATGGTGATAGTTGGATGACTAGCATTCCACTGCTTCCAGAGAAGTGGATTAAATCAAACTTATAAATATTTATAATTTAAATAATTTGGGGCGAGTCATGTTCCTCAACTGAGTTGCTTTATCGTTGATTGATAATGATTTCATTATTATTATTGTAATCTGATAATAAATTATCAGGGATTAATTAATTAATTATACTCTGTGTTATAACGTATATTACTTATATACCTACAAGTATTATGTATTACGGCACATGTCATATAATAATATCGCCATAAATATTAAGAACAACAGGTTCGTGAATTGTTCATCCCAATACGGGTAAGATATTGGGAACAACTCCTCATGGTTTCCAAAATACATATTTATACATACTTAGTCGATATTTTTATTACCCAGCAATTAATAAATATGAAGGGCTAGGAGCGCATTATACGCATATAAAGATTTCTGTACATTGTTATTTTACAGCTTGTATTATAAAGATTTATTTATTTATTTATTTTTATTTATTTATTTTAAAGTATGGAAGACTTACAGCTAGGATATCACAGTAACAACATCATCTAGTCAGCAGGACGCCAATAACAAGTCTTCGCTTATAGAAATATAGTAAGTTAAATTGTATTGAGAGCGAGTAGGTATACTACCATGTTAAAGTATATTAACAATTACAACTACAAATCACTATTACAACTACAAATGGTTATTTACATTATGATTTAAATTGCTGTCTGTATTAAATAGAGGAAAAAATTGATAGAATAGATTGGTTTAATAATACTTTAGGAGATTAAACTATATTGTTTTAATCGGTGCTAGAGCAAAATAATGAATCCATGAATCCTTTTGTTTTTTACTTAATCCTACTAATATTATAAACGCGAAAGTTTGTAAGAATGGATGGATGTTTGTTACTCTTTCATGCAAAAACCGCTTAACAGATTTGAATAAAATTTAGCATACATATAGTTTATTACCTGGATTAACACATAGACTACTTTTTATCTATATACCATGCGGGCAAAGCCGCGGGAGGCAGCTAGTAGGTAATAAAATTATTTAAAGGTATTCATAATTATATCCAAGCAGTGATCTGATCTGTCTATGTGGTGCCTACCCGTCTGGGTAGTCCACCACGCCCAAGCAAGTATACCTATTCTTGAAAAATGTACAATGATAGTAGGTATACGGAACATCAATTATATTATAATATTGTTCATTGAACACGTACGTACGTACACAGTTACATCACTATAACGTGTTACTGTAACTTGTTGTTTTGTCTCCGTGGCGTTACAATATGATGTTGTCATGTTATAACTCATGATAATGTTAAGGAGGACAAGTGCTCCCACTGAGCGGCCGGCTCGGGACGCGCCGGGCAGGCACGTGTTGGTTTGATAGAGACAGACTATATCAGAATCAGTGACAAGAAGAGTGACGAGCAGAGTAGGTATTCTTGTTTAATAGATGGCAAAAAGTGATCATTTATACACCTTTGCCTAACCCTTCGGGAACGACGGGCGTGATGGTATGTGTTGTAGACGTAAACGGCCCGGCCGCCACCTGTAAATAAAATAAAAATTGTATAAACTTATAAGTACGTAGAATAAAAATTATAGGTACTTACCTTTGTATATTCCGGCCGCGCCGCTATCCTGCGGGCGGCGCGGGCAGTTGCGTTCCGGCGTTCACGCTGAAATCACGCGCACACACGCGTCTGTGTCCCGTCCGATACTTACCATTTTTCAAAATAAACTTTTATACTACATTCATCGTGTTTTACTTCTCGTATGCTCACCCATCCGCCATAGTATGATAGTCAATGGATGCGTACTATTTCTGGTAACAGAGTGAGTGCAAAACGCCAAACTGGTGTCACGTCTTATTAATACCTATAGGTATCTTGAATGTTCTGGTGATTCTTGATACGTAAGTGAAGTGAACGTAAGCCCTACAAACATCACGTTACAGCGTCACCGTCAACCGAAATAATAATAAACTTTCCCAGCTCCGTTGAACATAAATAATAACGAAATAATTAATGATAGGTACGGTACATCCTTGTTTTTGCAAAAATATAATTAATCTAGATATAAAACGCGAAGTTACATAATTCAATTCACTTGTAATATGAAGCTTCAAAATATAATAATTTGTGCCGCGTTCTGAGCATCTTTTATTTAACAAATGAAGTACCTACCTCGCTTATGAGAAAATAAAACCTCCCTAACTGTAGCCTACCTATGCACTAATAAGGTTGAAGATACCTATAGTATATTTTAATGGAATGTGTCTAGAATTAGATACAGGGACAACAATCAAAGATCCTCGAATTTTGATGTAGGATGATATAATTGGTTGCTTACACAGCCTCAGGTCACTGTACAAATTAATAGGTAAGTATCTTAAATTTACTAAATTGATATCCCTTTGATGCTATAAATTAATATGCCTTATGTTTATATATCTGTAAATAATGACAACTTCGCCGAGTGAAACGATAGCGAGTGCGACCAAATTCGATAAAACAGAAGCTATAATTTTGAAAAAAAAAACGCAATCGGTTGCCAAATTCTATTAAGAAAAGCTTCAGAAATATTATGGTGGTTTGTATAAATAAAATAAAAGCAAGTAACACCACGAGACTAAAGTTATATGATTTACAAATGATTTCTTACATGATACATGGAGGCTCGACGAAAATCTCTACATTTTTGGTGGACAGTGATTAATGAACGTAATAAACTCTTTAATAGACTATAATAAACTTTAAGTACTCTTATATTAAATTTTATTTAAGTTATTTGCATAATTATATTAAAATAATAATTATGTTTAAGTGAGCATGTAAATTTATTGAGGCAATTAATTGCTACGGGCACCGTAGTAGTACGTAGCAGCACGTAGCCGTACGTAGTACCACGTAGCAGATTTATTTATTTATCATAACTTCAGGATCAAAAACATTTGTAATGATGTTCCTGTGAGTGTGTTTAAAGTACCCCATTAGATTGTGTGGTTACCAGACGAACAAATGTATGAGGAAGTGATGCAATTCATTGCTTCGGTCATAGTAGAAATGCGTAACGATTTACGTTTCGATGATAATGATAATTGTCATGATTGCTTAAGTAAAAGCATTTGTTATGTTCCATGTCCTTTAAAATGTTAAAGGTCATGATCGTTGGATTGCTTCTGATTCTCAGCTAATCAGTGACGTAGTTAAAGCGATACCGTCCATTAACATTGTGTTGTCGGTATTTCCTACAGTTGTCTTTGTCAGTGACCGGCCGCGGCTGGCGACGCGGGCCCTTTGTCGGCGAGCGTGTGGGGAGGGGTGAGGGGGCGCGCGGGGCGGGCGGGGCGGGGCGCAGGCGGGGCGGCGCGTGTGATCTCGCCGCGCCACGCCCCCGCCAGTAACACGCCACATAGCTACGCGCGTATAGTACGGAGCAGCTTCCCAGAACAATGGTCGCGCACACATCATTATTTGTTCCGATAAGTCATTTAGTGGTGAAACTACAAGATTTACTTGTGTTGTGCGCCCGTACAATGTGGTGTGCTATTACGTATAGTCTGTAGGTACCGGGTAGGGGTCGGCGCGAGGTTATACCACAAATCAGTTCACCCCAGTAGAGCGGGTGGAAATTAATAGTCTAGTGTTTATGCTTAGGAGATACCTACTGAGGTAGCATGATACGCAGAAATAAAAGAAACCATTTGATTTATGACCTCTAGCTACGAGAAATACATATATCACTCAGTTGAACTTGGTCCTAAATTTATCGATGATAGAGTTCCGTATAATTTTACTGTTATTGAGGGGTTTTTATAACGGTGCCTCGAGACGTGAACACAGAACTATGTGGGCGTAGATATTTTCTATTAACTGTTGTTAAAAGAAAGGATAAATATACTTAAATATTATTTAGAAGGTATACGTAATGTGCGTAAGCACCTAATTCTATTGAAATTAGGTGTGTATGGGGAGGGCAGCAGTGAATTAAACGATTGTAGGTACCTACTTACCTCTTTAATTGGAACAGAAAGTGACTGCAAAAGTGAGGTCCCCACTTAATTGTCTATTATTCAGGTACCGTGTGGATCAGTGGAGTTCAGCGAATGTTATTTCCGTAGGTAGTTAATTTGCTATCGGTACCTACATTGTGACTGGTACATATGAATACTGAATGTACCGGTTTTGTGTCAAATTTGGGAAAAACATTTTGTTTTTTATTGTTTTCTAAAAATAAAAACAGGAAATAAATTCAATTCGGGGAAAATTTCCAGATGAAAAAAATAGTATTTAGTAAGGAAGTCGCCAGTTTTTGTATCTGTTCTTTGAAGTTTAGGTAATTTGTATGTTTCTAATACAATCATATCAATAAAAAAATATCAGGGTGTCACTAAACACATTTTTATTTCTTCATTTAGGCAGGGCAGGGCAGGTACGTGCCCCACTGCTGGATATGTTTATAACTCCTACATACATTTGGGAGATAGGTAGAATGTATTAAAATACTTACAAATATTCTGACGGCACGATTAGTGGAGTATTTGAGCGGCTTCTGTACGACGCACGTGGGTTCAACTCAGGTACGGAACAAATGAAGATTGTTCTGGATTTGGGTATTTTTATCTATATTTCGGCGAACGTAGTGTAGGATGGCTAGGTGGAGCGACGACTTGCGCAAGGCAGCTGGCAGTGACTGGAGGAAAAGAGCCGAAGATCGAGCTCTGTGGCGTTCACTAGGGGAGGCCTACGTCCAGCAGTGGACGAATATAGGCTGGTGATGATGATCTATATTTATATGTTCTCATATGAGGATTTATAAACGAATACAAGAGAAAATCTTTATTTCCTTGAATAGTTGTAACTAGGTACTTACATATTTAAATAGAGAGTATATTATTATCATCTTTATATAGAGTCTTGACCTAAGTTCATTATTATTGAAATGATTCTATCTTTAATCAAACAATTTGAGGTTACCAACAGTCGATACCTACCTACCTATATATAATGTGTTTTCAGTTTGATTTAATTCCCGGCGGTACGGACGCAGATTCTGTTCTGTTTTATCTTCAAAACGAGTTCAGTTTAGTTTTAAACGGCGACATTTGTGTAAGATTTACCGCGGTTTAAATGTGCAGTATTTAACTGTGTAGCGTTTATGTGCATTCCTCCGGCGACACGGTGGAAACAGGACTAGTTCAGTTATATTTAAACTTTTAACATCGACGACTGAAACGTTACACACACGCCGCAATTATTTAATGATCCGATTGTTGAGCCGCCTTTGGCCGAGACATTAATAAAACCTAACTGAAACCTATAAGGTATAATTGTTACTGAAACCTATAAGATAGTTCACTGAAATTCAGCTATAAGGAATTTATTTCTACTTACGAAGTACATCAAGACTGTTTGCATTCTGTTTTTACATGATCATTTTTATAATTTAAGATAGGTACTCAAAAAGTGGTGTTTTCTGGTCGTTTTCTTTTATATTTCACGTAGGTACTTACCTATTCATTCTTTCTTACAAACTCGTGTATAAAACAGATTAATAAGTGGTCTGTTACTTACATCCCTTAGTAAACAATGCAATATTTTTCGAATATTTTTAGATAGGTACCATGACGCGGGCGAGGTATTGCTTTTAGAACCAGAAACAATCGCTATTTATGGTTTTTTGGTTAGGAGTGTTCTTAGTTGTCTTATGTCTGACGACCCAATTAGTCCAGCGGTAGTTTACACTGCCTTCTGTGCCGGGTTCGAATCCCGGTAGGGACAAATGTTTGTGTGATGAGCATAAATATTTGTATCCGAGTCATGGATGTATCTATGTATATATCTAGTATATCAACCGACTAGTATCCGTAACACAAGCCTCGTTGCTTAGCTCGGAACTAGATGGCGCTGTGTCATAATGTCCGGGAAAAAATATTTATTTATTTATGTTTACATATTTGTGAAGCGAAATTAGTTAGACTACAAAAAAAACTGCTGTTATTGATTAGGTCAGTTTTTTTTGTTAATTGCCTATAAATACAATTGCTGCAATATATAGCAAAAGTAAACGTTAATAAACCGTTAAATCAGCAGATTGATAGCAAACACTAAAAACAAGCAAATACAAGCAGTTAGCTTTTCTCCTAAATGACATAAATGTGAAGTCGCAGTGTCATAGCGGACTATCGCGCATCTAACATAACATAACATAATTTAGTTTCGATGGCTAATGAGTGCACATCGGCGAGCCCCCGCCCGTGGCTAATGACTCGTGGAGGTCGCGGCCGCCGCACCTGCCGCCGCCGCGCCGCACGCCCACTGCAGAAACTCCACTGACATCTATACTACCTACACAGTACATGATGACAGGACATTGGGAAAATTTCGACAACCATATGATCAAAAACACAAAATTTTCTCTTTAAACAGATATGATAGGCTGTCTACTTTCGAGAAAAAGAACTAGGTACTTAATAGTAGTTTTCTTCACGCGTCATTTGACGTGGGTCTTCTGCGTTAGGTTATAGTGGCAGCTAAACGTCTGCCCGCTGACATGTCGTACATCGGACGGTAATGAAGTGGTTACTGAATGTGTTAACACTTGCGCCACACGCTATCCATTACACTGTACTTGAAAGTGTGGCCTCAGCTTTTTTCTACACTTTAATTAGAAATTCGACGATAACAATGAGGATTATGCTATTCTTGACAAAAAGTATTCGCTGTGTGAGTACTCGGTGACCCGGACGTGGCGGAGCGCAGACTGTCGATAAACTCTTAATTTATTTGTCACTCACTACCATTAGGTGTTGGGAATTGCGAGCGAGGAACAATTCTACTTTGAGAACTCGATAGGTACTTATACTTAGTCCCTATTTCAAGAATATCATAGATACTGAACAAAAAGATAATGCATATTTCATGTGATGTCATGTCATCGCGAACGCTATACATTATTTATTCTAAAACCTATTTTTGTTTATTTCAATAAATAATCAGTTGCGATTTGTATAGGTAGGTATATGCCTTTATAATTTATAAAAAATGAATGGTAATGGTGACGAGCTGTGGTAGCCTAGTGGTGTGACCGGTGGACTGACATGTCAAAGGTCTCAAGTTCAAACCCGGGCACGCACCACTGACTTTTCGGAAGTTATGTGCGTATTACAAGCTCAAACGGTGAAGGAAAACATCGTGAGGAAACCTGCATGCTTGAGAGATTTGTCTCGATGGCATGTGAAGTCTGCCAACCCGCAGTAGCGTGGTGAACTATAGCCTAATCCCTCTCAAATGAGAGGAGACCCATGCCCAGCAGTGGGACGTTAACGGGTTGATGATGATGAAATGGTAAGTAATAACTTCGTATACTTTGATTATTATGAAGAAGTACAGAGATGTGATATTCAAAATACACCAAAAATCAGTGATTCAAATCAAAATCAATCAAAAGGTTTTTATTTCATATGAACTTTTTCAAGCATTTATAAAACGTTATGACTCTAGTTGCACGGTTCCAAGAAGTTGATCTCATGGAGAAGAACCGGCAAGAAACTCCATAGACACTCTTTTAAAAAGAAGGTATTGTTACATTATTTTGGTAATAATTATGCGAGGTCAATGTAAAAAATTCATGTCTTGAGATGTCAATGGTCAAAGATATAAAAAAAAAGTGATATGGTAAGTATAATTCTCTAGACTGAACAATACACTGAACTCACATTTACAAAATTATAACAATTGAATAGGGGCGTGAAATACGCCATAATAAAATGCTACAAGCTATGTCTTTAAAAAGACAACGTTTTTGTAATAGAAACAACCTCACGGTACCAGGGAGGCCACATGCACAACAGTATCTACATCCACACATTCCTATCGTCAACATAGTCCTTGATTTTATAATAGGCTTTCTTGACAAGAACAGATTTCACATGATTTTTAAATTTCTTGCCGGTGAGATCGGTGACACATTTAGGTAGTTTATTATAAAAGCGTATACAATTCCCTAGAAATGATTTATTAGTTTTTGTAAGTCTATATTTAGGCACTACTAATTTATGTTTATTCCTAGTATTAATGTTATGATAGTCACTATTGATGTTAAACTGTAGATGGTTTTTCCGGACGTACATAATATTTTCAAGTATATAGAGTGACGGAAGTGTGAGTATATTAATATTTTTAAAGACTTCTCTTAAGGATTCGCGGGGGCCCATGTCGTAGATTGCGCGGATGGCCCTTTTCTGTAAGATAAAAATAGAATCCACGTCCGCAGCTGAACCCCACAGAATGATGCCATATGACATGATGCTGTGAAAGTATGCGAAGTATACCAATCTAGCTGTAGGTATGTCAGTGACTTGTTTAATTTTTCTTACTGCATAGGCAGCAGAACTTAACCTACTAGAAAGAGCTGAGATATGAGGCCCCCACTGTAATTTGTAATCCACTGTAATACCAAGGAATATAGTTTCGTTAACTAACTCGAGTTTGCTGCCTTCGAGCATTAAATTAGTTTCGCCTTGAGGAACGTTCGGTAACGCGAATCTTAAACATTTTGTTTTACTAGCATTTAGAAGTAAGTTATTCGCATCAAACCATTTAGATAGCGTTGCTAGGCTCTTATTAACATCTAGAAGTACGCGATCTTTCCTATTGATTTTAAAGATTAGTGAGGTGTCGTCAGCAAACAATACAATATTAGACAAATCTGACATCATGTAGGGAAGATCATTTATGTACGCCAGAAAGAGAAAAGGACCTAAAATTGAACCTTGGGGAACACCCATTTTAACAATAGACCCTAAGGAAGTGACTCCGTCTATACTAACTTTCTGACGTCTTTCTGAAAGGTAGGAAGAGACAAGCTCTAGAGAAAGCCCTCGTACTCCGTAGTAGCCGAGTTTACGGACAAGCGTGTTGTGATCAACGCAATCGAAAGCTTTAGAAAGATCACAGAAGATACCTATAGCATCCTGCGATCCCTCCCAAGCATCTAAAATGTGAGAGACTAGCTTCGTGCCTGCATCAGACGTCGATCTACCTTTGGTGAAGCCGTACTGTCTGTCATGCAAAATATTATATTTCTGAAAATGTGCTACCATTTGCTCGAGCATCAGTTTCTCAAAGACTTTACTTAACGTTGGAAGAACAGAAATCGGCCTATAGTTTGAGGGATTCATCTTGCAACCTGATTTAAAAATTGGAATAACTTTACTTTCTTTCATTAAATCAGGGAAGGTTCCCGACTTGACGCTAACATTAAATATATTTGCAAGTATTGGAGCAATATTGTCTATGATTGAATTAATTACTTTAACAGATATGCCCCATAGGTCTTCCGTTTTTTTCATATTTATACTTTTAAATGCTTTTTTTACCATATGAGCTGAAACTTGAAAGAAATCAAAATTTGGTATATCTCTAGCAACAAATTGTTTCACTAGAGATTCAGCTAATACAGACGACGAGTGCAATGACTTTGTCACCTCGATGGGAATATTGGTAAAATATTGTTCGAGCGAATTTACGACTTCAATTTTATCTGAGACTACTTTATTGTTTATTTTAAGAATCAGATCGGAGCCCTGTTTTTTCCCCCTTCCAGTCTCCGTGTTAATGATATTCCACACAGCTTTAATTTTATTATCAGATTTATTAATTTTATTACTAATAAGTTTTGATTTAGCTAGCGTACATACTTTTTTAAAGCATTTAGAATATTTCCGAACATAATTATGAAAATTGGGGTCGGAGGTCAATGACTTATCATAATATAGCTTATAAAGCACATCTCTACTTTTCCTAATACCTGTAGTGGCCCATTGATTAAATTTAGTTTTATTGCGTAATGGAGCCTTTATTATGGGGCATGATTTATTAAATGCTTCACATATTATATGGAATAATTTACAGTACATTTTATCGGGGGTATTCAATGTGAATTTTGTGTTGAGTAATTTAATTTTAATAGCATTTTGCAGAGAGTCTAATTTATTTTCCGTTAAAGGTCTAACTGATATAGTTTTACTCAGCCGCGTATTTTTAACATTTTCTACCGAAATTAACTGTCCCATATGATCCGACCTAACACCGCTAACTAAAGAAGAGCCTTGGACTGCGCAATTCACAAAAATATTATCAATACAAGTGCGAGTAGTGGGGGTAATTCTAGTGGGTTTATCAAAAATATGCTTTAAATTAAAAGAATTAAATTATTAAAATCCCCACAAACAACAATATGTTTCTTACATTTAAAAACTTTTCTGAAAACTTCTTCCATTACTAACAAGAATGTAGCAAAGTTTGAGGCCGGCGGTCTATACACAAATATAATAATATAGTTACCTACTTCTGCACATGCTACCTCACAAAGGCGATCAACAGAGCAAGAGGTGATGTCCTTGCGTTCTTTAAACTTAAAATTATTCTTACAAAGTATTAGAGTTCCACCACCCATGGCTGAAAGTCTATTGTATGCACTGGCCACCGTGAAGTCATTTACATTAAATTGCATGGTATCTGGTTTCAACCAGGTTTCACAAAAACACAATATATCTATAGAATATTTATCCACTAAAAGTTCAATATCTAATATTTTGCCAGGGAAGCGATTTATGTTCTGGTGATATAATAAAATATGATTATATTGAATTGATTATTATATCAATGAATAATTATAGTCCCTTTCCATCACATGCGGCGAAGAAGGTCAAGGGACCTCCTTATTCCAACAAAAAACTTCAGTCCCACAAGTGGCATATTATGCTCACGGAACTAACATTTTTATGGCCTACGTACATGGTGGTTAGAGTAGTTGTTTTAGATCTCGGCGCTTATGTTTGTGAATATTTGTATTTTTATTAACGCATGCAAAATACAGGACAATAGAGTAGAAAATGCCATGACGTTTTTAAAGAACTAAATCCATTTGTTGGAGATAGTTAGTTTAGCAAAGTAAACTAACTATCTCCAACGACTCAGTATGGTAATGCATAGCCATTACCATATTGAGTTGATGGATATAGTTAGATGGAAGGCGGAGTCTCGTGAGTTGTGAGCACTCTCTTAGACTACAATGTTGCTGAGCGCGGGTAGGGGAGAAGCATTTGTACCGGTGGGCCCGGGCTCCCGGCCTGGCAGGTGACTGTTATCTCCCAGCTAATGGCATAGCTTCCGATCACTCGGATAGCTCCTCGCTAGCGGAGGGTTACCTGTTTACCTCAACACTGGGCTAATACTTTTGTAGTACCTACGTACGTAAATACATGAGTAGATATATTAAGAAATCTTACATCAAGTGTAATAAAGCATACCTCAACATTTAAATTTTTACTGTGTCCATAATTAATTATCATAATATTGCATACATAATAAGCAATTATGTATATATCACTACAACATAAATAAGCACTGAGTTTATTAAAATAATTAGGTAAAATACCGAATAATTAATTGCTTAATTCATGTTACAAATGTGCTTATTGTGTGGTAGCCGTTAATTTTAGATTACAGCGCACTTAAACCAAAAGCAGGCTTTATTTTTCACACTGTCTATGAAAAACACGCATTAAAATACCTCAGGTATCTTTATTGAGCATAAGGAATACCAGAACGTTCTCTTGGCCTCGTTCTGTGATCATTTCACCATTGTTTATGGCCGTAAAATTTGACACCTAGTTCTCATAATTTATACAATTTGTCAGCAATTAAACCGTAGCAGTACATAGATAGGCAGATAGCGTTGCGCCTAAATCACGTTATCTGCTGTAGATAGCGAAGTGCAGCGCGCACCGGCGGCGGCGCTGTCTCGTTTTACTACCGGCCACTGAGATATTTATGCGCGCGGCGACAACTAGTTTGATTGATAGCGCATTGCCGCATTATCTACAGGCATTAGGTCCCTCCGGGAATGCTGGCGAGTTATGGAAGCAATAAAAATGACACACAAACGCAGCGGCAAGTATGTAGAGGCACATAGCTGCGGCTCGTCGCCGGCTCGCTCGCGGCGCGCGCCGCCTTGACCTTAATGAGCCATATGCAGCTATCAGTTTACTCGTTCCACTTACATTTTTATGGTGCATTACCTGTTGTTCAAGGCATACAGTTGTGCGGACTCGTTGCGTACATTACTCCAAGTACATTATCATCAGCGGATCCAATATTTAATTTTTAATTCCAACTTATATTAAAATATACTTACATACTTACTCAAAGGTGAAATTAAAAGTAAAGATCCTTGCAAAAGACCACCAGGCCTCTCAATTTACCATGTATTAGTATCCTGTTTTTATTTATTTATTTATTATTTACTTCACAGCTAGATCCAAACTAATTTAACCAATTTAAATTATTAGGTAAATACTACTTTGATTTGAATGAAAGGAACTAAATTGAGTGAGCTCTATAATAAAAAATTGTCTAGATTTTATTTTACAGTAATAGTTTAGTGGTGTGACTGGTAGGATATGAAGTCAAAGGTATTAAGTTCGATCAACAAGCAACTAGCTTTGACGATTACAAACCTGTAATATTAATCTAATTATCTATTGACTTTTTTGGTTTTTGATCGCGAGACAGGCACCACTTCCATGATCAAGTGGTTGAGGAAAACACCGTGATTTATTCGAGAGCGTGTGAAGTCTGCCTACCCGCACCAAACTATAAACAACACACTAATAGGATGAGTCCCGCGGTTGATGATATTAGATTAAGATACAGAAGAACAGAACAAAACGCGACGTGTAGAAACCACCCTATAAATTAAAATCAGGTTTTGTTTCTATATAAATGGACCGACCTATAGGGTCTACATTACGGTAAGGCCGAAAAGAAAACACAATGTCTTTTTTTTTTTTTTTTTTTTTTTTATTCAAATTCTTTTATTGTGTGTTACATGTAGAAAAAAAGATCTTATAGTTATTATAATAGTAGCACTGTAACATACCTGTAAGGTGTACAATATTTTATTACATTATTATTATTATAAACATTCTAACCGTTGTCCTAGTCACTCTTTGCATTAATCATATTATAAAAATTTAAAAACAAAAAAAAAAAGAAGAGTATCATGCTTTAGTTAAATAATAACATTAGTCAAATTATACATTACAATTTAAACTCATACATTCAATAGTTAAACAAAATTCATTATCAATAATTCATCAATTAAACAAAATACATTAAACCAAGTTTTTGTCATTAAAAAAATCATTTATTGTGTAGTACGTTCTACCTATCAAGAATTCCTTAAGCTTAATTTTGAACAAATTAATAGCCGTAATACTTTTAATACGGTTTGGTAGTTTGTTATAAATTTTTACTCCCATTCCAAATGTACTAGATCTAAATTTAATTGTTCTACACCTAATTCCAGATAGCTCATTTTTATGTCGTGCACTTCTTAGTGTTACATATTTTCCTATATCGCCTTTTATCATTATTGCCGCTTCATAAATATATAATGAAGGCAAAGTTAAAATGTTTAACCTCCTAAACACTTCTTTGCATGAGTCAGTCTGTTTAAGTCCAGTTATACTTCTCACACATCTTTTTTGGGCTTTAAGAGCTTTTTCTCTATCAGGAGAATTTCCCCAAAACAGAATGCCATATTTCAGCGTGGACCCCACATATGCGTGGTAAGCGTTTAATAGTGCGCTCTCGTTTACGACTTTCCGTAGCATGTAAAGGGCATAGGACTGTTGGTATAATTTTTTGCAAATCTGATCTATATGTCTTTTCCAATTCAGGCCATGGTCAATATATATACCTAAGAATTTTGTGTTATCGACTTCTTGTATTATTTTACCATTATAACTTAGTTGTAGCTTTTTTCGTTTTGAATTTTTATTTGTAAATGTCATGTAATTTGTTTTGTCAAGATTTTAAGATTATTACGAGTTAGCCAATTAATAATCGCTTCCAGTGATTTATTGATATTTGTCTCATATTCTTGGTTGAATGATGTACCTATTTGACCTATCACATGTCACATGGGGTACCTGCGCCGGTTTTACATGTGATTAGGTACACTGTGCACAAGTCATTGCTCTACCTAGTCGATGGGGACACCTTTACTATTCCAATTGCTAATTGTTAGAACAGTTTGTAATTAATTATTCTTTGTCAGCCATAATATGTGTATGTTACTTAGGTTCTACAGTATGTGTGTGACAATAGTAGGAAATAGTTACGTGTAGGTACAATCCTATCCTATGCCTTGAGTGCAGGCTGTTGTTGGCGGCTGGTGGCGGGTGCGTGTGCGCAGGTAGGTGCGCAGCGCGGCCACTAATTATGTGAGTGAGGGTCGGCAGCCGGCCCACCCACCGCGGCCGCACTAGATTCCACGCCCGCCGCGTTTTTTACACCCTAATTAAGCTAATTTATCGGGACAATAAGAGAAATTATTGGTAGCGGCTCGGTGGTTAGTGGCCGCTTTATGAGAGGTATTAAATTGTTGAGTTTAAGAGCGCTACCGAGCTACACCGCTCCCCGACCCGAGCCCTCGGGTTTGATGCCCCAATAAATATACTAAAGATCCCATCAGATAACAGGTGAATGGAGCCGCCGTCGATTCAACCGCTCTTAATGAAAGCCACGCCGAGGAATGTCGTGGACAAAGCCTTAAAATGCTAATAACATGAGCACGACACAACGGCCGCCCGCGCCCGCGCGTCTAGAATGTGTTCTGATAACGAAGGTGCCAATCTCGCAGGTGGACAGATTAAATGAGTATTTTATGGCAGATTAAGTAAACTTTTTTCTTAATATGTGTTTTATTGCTCGCCGGCGCGCGGCGTCGAGCAAGGTTTTTTATATTTATTCTATTTTTATTTGTTGGTTGGTCTAAGACGTAAGTTCTGTAGTATATAACCAATTATACATAAGTACTCATGTAATCATTATATAAAGGCATGTCAGAACCTTAAATAAACTAGTATTACCTCAACCGTTCTAGAGTTTCATTCACTAGTTTGTCCCTACATTACATGGCGACCCTGCCTAAGTCATCTCGGGTCAGCCTCGCGCCGCGATTTGATACCATATTCATATATGGGCAGTAAATTATAAACATTGCGTCTCCGTGTACGAAAATGAAGCAATTTAAAATATATTCTCGTGCACTGTTACCGTCTCCCGTGGTGAAATTTTCAAATATCAATCATGGGCAACCCCCAAAGTAAGAAGGAGGAGCAGGTGGTAATAGCCCAGAACGCAGCTGGTAGTGGCCAAAATTCTGCTCATGTGGACCAACTAATGTATCACGCAACTACAACAAATATAATATTGATTGTGATTACCTTACTACTGGGTCTTGGAGGACTGTTTCTGGCGTATAAAATGTACCAGAAATGTCATGGCAGAATGGTGGAGAGACATGTTAACGATATGGTCTTGAGGAGATATGCGAGCATCCTACGCGGCCAGCGTAAGCAGGTGGAACCCGAAATAATATAAAATGGAAAGAAGTTCCATTAGATATATGCGTGAGCATTAGTGTCAAATAGTGATAGTGCGTAATTATAAAGTGCGTAATCATAATAGTGCGTAATCGTAAAAGTCGTTCGGTCAAATAAAATCGCGTCAGTGCAGTGCTTCAACTAAACAACAAAGAACTATGAACTCTTAAATTAAGTATTATGTTACGGTAACGGTATCGAATTCTGGAATTAGCGGTATGTATTATTGTATTAATTAAGGTTGAGATTGATATCATGTTAGTATAACATTTTGATGGCAGATTTTATAAAGGAATTATATAATGAGTTATTAAAGATAAGATCATACTTAATTAAAATCGGCCCTAGTAGAAGACAAGAAAGTGTTTGTCGTAAAAAATTAAATGAGTCTGAAATTTTATACCAACAGTATAATAATTATATAGACGAAATTTCAAGAGTAAAGACATTTAGAGAGATAGCTGAGGTTGAATTGATAAATCAATATTGTAATAATTTTAAGAAATTATATTCTGAAATAATTGATTTGTGTGATAGCTGTAAGTCAATTGATTGCTCTAAAATGGCGAAATTCGATTTAAAAATAGCTCTTAATTTATTACCCGTTATGAACGATCAAGAATCAGTCACTAAACAATTGATTGACGGTATTGAATACTATGATTCTATTTTGGAAGATTCCGCGAAACGTAATTTAATCGAGTTTGTTTTAAAAAGTAGATTATCGCAATCAGCTAAACTAAGACTGGCTGCCAAATATAATAGCGTTTGCGAATTATTGAAGGATATGAGACTACATTTATTGCCTAAAAAATCATCTTCAGCTTTACAAAGTAAGTTGCAAACTATTAGGCAAAATGAAAATACCATTTCAGACTTCGGTCAAGAAATATCAACTTTGTTTATTGACCTGACTATTTCGCAGTCCGAAGGACATACCGAAACTCATGATATTTTAAAACGAGTTAATGAAAAACTTGCTATTAAGCGTTTTGCCGACGGATTGCGAAACCGTAGGTTAAGCACCATTATAGCCGCCAGAAATTTTGAGTCATTAAATGATGCCATACAGGCCGCGGTAGATGAGGAGGTTTCGTCATGCGCTACTCCGTCATCAGATATTTTATCCATGAGGAAGCCTAATGGAGTCAATTTTAGGAATTTCAGAGACAATCAGAGAGGCTTCCACTCCGCCCCAAGAGGTAATTACCATAGGGGTAACTTGCACCAGCGCGGAGCAGTGCGGGGTTGGTCTCGACCCTTCCCCACACATCACTCTACACGTGGATTTCGAGGTAGGTCACCCAATAATTATTATTATAACTCGAATAGTACGGGACAGCCTCAGAAAAAGGACAATGTGCATGTAATGTCCAGTACTAATGACAATGATGATGAAGGAGAGGATAATGTCCAGCAGTTTTTTCGAGCCTAAAAGTAAGTTTATTTTTTCATACGATAATTCTTTAGTTACTAAGTTATCTTTAAATGGTGAAGATTATTCATGGCTAATTGATACGGGAGCATCGATTTCGGCTATAAAATATCATAGTATATACAATAAACAAGTTTAGATCATGCATAGATTTAGAACATAAACATTTAACATTATACGATTCGTTAAATAATAAGATAATTTTAAGGTTGACAAATCAAGCAACACAATCGTTTAATATTCCTTCTAGGTCAGAATCTATACATTATTTGGATACTAGTGTGAAGGAAGAATGCGTGGTCTGTGCATCGGAGTTATGTGATGGTGTCTTCGTAGCTAGTACAATAGGCTCACCAGTCAATGGCAAAATTCCTATTCGAATATTGAACACGACCGAAAGTTCGTTGACATTAAATGAAATTAAACCCATCATACACAAACTAAGTGATTATAATATTTGTAATTTTAATAGTTGTTCGAATAACGCGGAGCGAGTCAAGTCCTTGTTATCTCAGCTTAATTTAAAACATTTAAATTTAGAGGAAAAGATGAGTGTTCAAAATTTATGCGCAAAATATTTGCCGGGTGATACTCTGTCTACTACACCTATATATAGTCATAAAATAAACCTAAAGGAAAACGCTGACACCGTGTACGTTAAACCATATAGGTTGCCTCACTCTCAAAAATCAGAAATTAATAAACAAATTGATGACATGTTATCTCAAAAAATTATCGAGCCGTGTCAAAGCGAGTGGTCCAGTCCAGTCCTTTTGGTACCCAAAAAACTTGATTCTTCCGGACAAAAGAAATGGCGCCTAGTTATCGACTATAGAAAACTCAATAATTGCATTAAAGATGACAAATTTCCACTGCCTAATATAACTGATATTCTAGATTCTCTCTCCGGGTGTATTTATTACACACACCTTGATTTACACCAGGGATTTTACAACGTTAATCTCGATAAAAACAGTAGAAAATATACTGCATTTTGTTCCGGGCAGTACCAGATGACCAGGATGCCTATGGGACTCAAAACAAGTCCAAATTCGTTTTCAAGGATGATGAATATAGCAATGGCCGGCTTAACCTATGATAAATGTCTTGTGTATCTTGATGATTTAATTGTTTACGGGAAAAATTTGGATTCAGCTATTAAAAACTTATTAGACGTGTTTGAACGATTGCGGAAAACAAATTTAAAATTAAATCCAGCTAAGTGCAATTTTCTGAAAAAAGAGATGTTATACTTAGGCCATGTTATATCATCGGAAGGCGTTTTGCCCGACCCAGAAAAATTAGATGTCGTTAAAAACTATCCGACTCCGCGTAATTCAGACGAAGTGAAGCGTTTTGTTGCTTTTGCAAATTATTATAGGAAATTTATAAAGAATTTTGCTGAAATAGCGCAACCTTTAAATAATTTATCTAAGAAAGGTATTCAATTTAACTGGTCTGAAAATTGTCAGAAATCATTTGATTTATTAAAACAAAAATTAACTTGTGCTCCAGTACTCGAGTACCCCGATTTTTCTGAAGACAATATATTTGTTCTCCAAACAGACGCATCAGGATATGCAATTGGAGCTGTTCTGGCCAATCAAAATGAAAAACCTGTTGCTTATGCAAGTAGGACGCTAAATAAAGCGGAAAAACATTACCCCACTATAGAAAAAGAATTGCTTGCCATTGTCTGGGCCGTAAAACATTTTAGGCCGTACCTCTATGGTCGCAAATTTAAAATCTTAACCGACCATAAGCCGCTGGTATATTTGTTTAATATAAAGGAACCTTCAAGTAGATTATTAAAGTTTAGAATGTTACTAGAAGAGTACGATTTTTGGGTAGAGTATGTTAGAGGCTCTGACAATGCAGCTGCAGACGCATTGTCTCGGGTTGTCTTAACATCGAAAGATTTGAGAGATATGCATGAAAGTATGATACATGTTATGACTAGAGGACAAAAACGAAAATTAGAAGCCCAACATGACACTTCGGATGCTATAGTTCCTACTGACGAGTGGTCTGATCAGCCAAACGTTGTGGAAACTCATAGTAAACCAAAATTGTCTGTCGAGCTACGATTTATTAATAGTCAACAACTGACTAAATTACAAAGAGAATATAAGTGTAAGAATGAAAATCAAATATTTTTTTATGTACCGAGTGAAATGATAATTTACATAAAACCAGCAACTCGATCGCAACTGACGCCAGGCGCATTTGTGAGAGAGCTGGAAAAATTCTGTAAGGAGATAAATATTGATGAAATATACTTTGTAAAGAATAAAATAAACGGTACTTTTATTGATAGATTAGCACAGGAAATAAAGGATATAGGTAATTGGACAGGCCCACGCTTGTGTGTTTTGAAAGATATTGAAAGGATAGAAGACAAAGATGATAGGAGAGTTATTCTCAATGACTTTCACCTGTTACCTACAAGTGGCCATGCAGGTATCAGGCGAATGGTCAACACCATTAAGAAATATTATTTCTGGGCAGGACTAGAGCGTGATGTTACTGAATTTATTAAAAGGTGTGAAAAATGCCAAAAACAAAAGCACTCAGTGCGGATAAAAGAACCTATGACGATATCTTCTACAGCTCACTCAGCTTTTGAGAAAATATACTTAGATGTCGTAGGACCATTAGATAGAGATTTACATAATTATAGTTACATATTAACGCTCCAATGTGAGTTATCTAAATACGTAGAGGCTTATCCGTTAGAAACTAAAAGTAGTGTAGAAATAGCCAAAAAATTAGTAAACAACTTTGTGTTACGTTACGGAATACCGAGGGAAATAGCAACCGACCGAGGAGCCGAGTTTATGTCTTCTACAATGCGAGAGGTATGTAAATTACTTCACATAAATAAAATAAATTCCACAGCCTATCATCATGAGAGTATTGGTGCACTTGAAAATTCCCACAAAAATTTAGGTGCGTATTTACGTATACATACTGATAATCATCCTGACTCTTGGAGTACCTGGCTTCCTTATTGGTGTTTTAGTTACAATACGTCTGTTCATACTGTGACTAAATACACACCGTTCGAGTTAGTATTCGGTAAGAAATGTAATTTACCCAGTAACCTAACAAAAACTATTGAACCGCTACATAACCATGACAATTATCCTTTGGAACTAAAATACAGACTACAGGTATCTTTAAAAGAAGCTCGAGAAAATTTAATTAAGTCTAAGATATTACGGAAGGATAAATATGATAGAAATATGAGTCCTACTAAATATAAAAGGAATGACTTGATTCTTGTTCGAAACGAAACTGGTAATAAGTTAGCTAACGTATATGTAGGTCCTTATATTGTTGTAGAGGATATCTCACCAAATGTTAAAATTCTAAAAGATGGTATACCAGACACTGTTCACAAAAACCGCACAAAATTGTATACTTCTAATGATTAACTTGTAATCGCATTTAAAACTATTTTAAAAAATGTTTATTTTATTATGTTACTTTTATATGTTTATCTACTTAGATTTAAAATAAAATAAAATTAATATTTCATTTTATTTTCTTTTATGGAGGGAGATGTAGTATATAACCAATTATACATAAGTACTCATGTAATCATTATATAAAGGCATGTCAGAACCTTAAATAAACTAGTATTACCTCAACCGTTCTAGAGTTTCATTCACTAGTTTGTCCCTACATTACATTCGACTGCTGAGCAAGAGGGCTTGGGTTCGATTCCTAGGTCGAGCAAAGTGCTATTGGGTTCTTCTATGAACAGATCATTAGCAGATCGGAGTTCGGATACGTGCCCGGTTGATGGCAATATGCTCGCCCCCTGTTACATGGGACTTAAAAAAAAACATACTAGCGAAATGTGTGTTACTCGCACTTACGAGCTAATTAAACATTGCATTCGTCCCCTACCCTATATTCGGGATTATAAACAAATAAATAAATTATGATGCCACTGATCTAATTCATACTGGCCGATGAAGCTACTTATCTACCTACCATTGCCGTAATTATTAGGTGATTCGATAGGAACTTATGCTAAGGCAAATGCAGTTCTAGATTAGCTTACCTATAAGCTACCTATTTAGTCAATAATCCAAATGTGCATTCTGACCAGGGAAGCACCAGAGAGGACCGAGAAAAAAAAATCAAGCATACGAAAGTTAGAGCAGTGTCAAAACCGCGCGTTTCATACCATCCATAGCTAGGTGATTAGGTGATCAACGGCGTTCGGCTAAAAAAAGGTTATCTATTGGTAATATACGTGGAATGGGCATTTTTTTAGCCCCAGATTTTAGAAAGATTCAGTTACTTTAATCCTTTAAAGAAGTAGTAGTTAAGGTACCTAAAAAAAGTCTTAAGCAGACATTATGAGTGATTAATATAATAAATACAAAGGTAGTTCTACCATCACCTGCAAGCGTAGAAATAAAATCGGCTGTAGGTACTTGTACGTGATATTTAATAAAGTCGATTGATTGTTTTCAAGTATCATCATCAAACCATTATTGTCCCACTGCTCGGGTTTTTTAATTTGATAGGGCTTCGGCTATAGTCTACCATGCTACCCTAATGTGGGTTGGCAGTCTCACATGCGATAGAGAAAAATGTTTTCCTGCACCATTTGAGCAAGTACATAACTCAAACATAACTTCCGAAAAGTCAGTGGTACGTGTCTCGGGTTTGAACTCAAGACCTTTGACATCTTAGTTCACTAGTCACACCACTCTTAACACACATGCTCTTAAAAGTGTTACTAGTTACTACTAATAATATCTCTGGCGCCATCTGTTAATAGTTTGTATATCTACTTGAAGAATGACGTAAACTTCACGTAGATTAGTTTTATTTTTTATCTAAGTTTCAGGAATTGATTCATTTCCATTAATTTTATATTTTATTATGTGGGTATCTATGTATATGGAGTAAGGATAATTTATTACAGAAATAGCTAATAAATATGATGAAATGTAGCGCTGTTGGAATGCTAAATTTATGTCAATGTCAGATCGGGTTGTCTGTGAATGTCACTGTCATTTGTCATCAGTCAAAACTACTAGGAAGTCGCATCGTCCGGTTGCTGTTGTATTCATTCACACTTCATAACACATTCGTAGATTTGCCGTACAAACACCGGTTACTAGAAGATGATCTATCTCCATGCCGATGGCTAGCCTCAACGTTGCGGAGTGGTCAGCGGACCAGGTAGCGGACTGGCTATCAGGTGCGTGCAGTGCTCGTCGATACTGTCGGGTTGGGTTGTGAAGCGAGTCAGTGAGTCACGGTTGTTGGTTGCGCAGGGCTAGGCCCGACGGTGGCGCGCTATGTCCCAGCGCTCCGCGAGCGCGGGCTGGACGGCGCCAAGCTGCTCACGCTGCGCTGCGACGACCTCGAGTACCTCGGCATGCACGTCATCGGACACCAGGAACTGTTATTAGAAGCCGTCGAACATCTCAGGAACTTTGTAAGATATTATATTATAATTAAAATCCTAACATTTACATATAGTAGATATCCAAAGTAGTCTGGTCTATAATTATGACAGGATGAGTCACAGGAGAGCAGAATATTCAATGTTTTACTTATCACAACAGTGTTATCTGTTGGTGAGTGCCGCTACTGAACTACCTATTTAAAACTTGTGTCTGTACTGCTTTATTTATAGTAGTGCTGTAGCACCCATTTGTGTTATGATTAATGATTTTACTAGTGTTGACTTATTGTATTTCACTGTAATTGTGTGGGTAATATCACTGATGTAAATCTGTTTAGCAATATGAAGTGTCGCGGGAGTGTGTGCAGCAACTAGCATTACGTGTGTCAGTGGTAGCAACAACCCTGGCGCGAGCACTGCGTCACCACCCCGATGCCCGCCTTGAGACACAGACACTGGCTGATGTAGCACGCACTGTGCATGCTGTCAAACCGCTTGTGTGCTGGCTGGACAGGTAACATATTAAAATGCTTGAAAAAGATAATTTGAAATTAAAGTCTTTTGATTTGAATAAACTTGTAATTTTCTCCATAATCTACAATTCCAATACCATACAGAAAACATTGGTCGACCAAAACTTTTTTTTATTATTAAGAAACATTTTAACTGATTATGTTAGAAACAAAGTGAATTATAATATTATGCAATATTAGAATTACCTATAAGATATAAACAGTTTTATTGTGACAAGATTTTCTACATAATAACCTTAGATGTAGTAGAAAATATAGTTAGGAATAGGAAAATATTGTGGTCGTAATATGTCTGCAAAGTTTGTTTAGTATGGAGGAATTGTATGATATGAAACATGGTTTGAAAAGATTCTATAGTGACAATAAATTAAAGAAAATAGTTGAAAATTGATACAAATCATACCTAGATGATTAAATGAAAATACAAAACTCGATGGAGTCAAACACTCACATTTTATTTAAGATTTATCTTCTTCAACACACATAAAACACTTTATTAAAAAACAAAACCTGCATAAGTTTAATAAACTGTGTTAAAACACAAAAACACCTGGTCAGATCAAAAACAATGTGGTTTTATTATGAGGTCAATATTAAAATTACTAAGAACTTTTCTTATTACCCAATGTTGTTGTCCAATATGATTAATATTTAAGTAGGAACATTCCTGGGAATACTCATTTGTATGTAAGTGAAGGTAAGTGTGTCATATGATTCATAGTAATAGGAGCTGAATTTAAGTGTTCCCTTTACACCAAAATATTTTACATGTTTAACAATTGTTTACTTTCGTGCCGATAGATGGCGTTGTAACATTTTACACCAATTCTGAATGGCGGTGTTAAGATTCTCCGCGATTTACCTAGGCTCGTCATTGTCAATTTCTGAAAAAACCGCAATACAAGACTTAATACTTCATCGTGTAGTTTCATTTAGTATAACCATCATCCTTGTAAGGGTCGCGAGTGTTGCAGAGTAGTGCTAGTGGTGCAGTGAACGAACATTTTGGTCCTTCGAGCCGGATTATACAGTTCGGAGGAAGTTTTTTGTGTTCACGTGGCTGGGCAAGTGGATCGCTTGCGCAATCTAGCCAAGGTTTCAGCGGTGGCAGCCGCAGGAGTACTACAGCAGCAGCTCGAACAGCAGTCTACTGCAGACGGTGCCGGTCGACGTCATCGTCAGGGACCAGCAAGGGTGAGAAAAGGAGGCGTGACGTGCAGGAAGCAGCGTCAATCAATCAGTGGAATCATCAGGTGGTACTTGGGATTAATAACCGTGAGTGAATTTTCTTAATAATACCAGTGCAGTGTGACGTCAATATTAATTAGGAAGTGCAACTTTGAACCTTATTTACTAGAAGATTTAAACTTATAAAATTAGCTAAACAAAACTTTAACTTAGAATATTTAGTGTTGAATTGTTAGACTTAGTTTAATTTTAAGGAAACTCTGTTGAGACGGGGAACCTATGCCCAAATTCAAAATAAAAATTAATGTTTTAAACACTTGTAAAATTTTCTACACTAGATTTCTGTACTTGTAAAAATAAATAAGATTATTAGGGAGGTTGGTGTGGTGGAAATACCACATCAACCTCATGGGAATGTGGTGGTTATGCATTCTTATGTGGAGGAAAATGAATTATTAAAACGATTTTGGGAAATAGAGGCAGATAATATGAACAAACAACGTATATTAACAGATGAAGAAAAGGAATGTGAAAGTTTCTTTGCGGAAACAACTAGAAGAGATAAGGATGGGAGGTATATCGTTCGGTTGCCATTTAATACCACAAACCCAGAACTGAAAATAAAGAACTCGAAAAAGATAGCTGAAAAAAGAGTTATGTCATTACTTACAAAATTGGATAAAAATAAAGAAATGAAAACAAGGTATCAAAACGTGTTGAATGAATATATACAACTGGAACATATGGAGAAGGTTCCTGTAAAAGAAATAAATGAGAAAGGATTATACTTACCCCATTTTGCGGTCGTTAGAGAGGACAAGGACACTACCAAAGTGAGGATAGTGTTCGATGCATCCTGTAAAAGTGAAAGCGGTGTTTCATTAAATGATCTTTTGATGATAGGCCCTACTTTGCAGCCTACTTTAAGGCATATCTTAATGAAATGGAGGTTGTATCCAATATGTTTATCTGCGGACATTGTTAAAATGTACCGACAAATAAGGTTTCTGAACAGGATATCGACTTTCAAAGAATTGTTTGGAAGGGAGATCTGGATCATGAAATAAATAAATATCGTTTGTTAACGGTTACCTTTGGGACGGCATGTGCTCCATATCTTGCAGTTAAGGCGCTTCAGCAAGTCGCTATAGATGAGAAGGACAAATACCCTAACGCTAGTAGCAAAGTAAAGGAAGATTTTTACATGGATGATTTATTGACGGGTGTTGAAACAGTTGAAGAAGGTATCAACTTATACAAGGAAATGAACGGGTTAATGGAAAAAGGGGGATTTAGTTTACAAAAGTGGTCAACGAATAGTGAAGAGTTACTGGAAAAAATGCATAAAAGTAATAAAGACAATAAAGAAGAAGAAAGAAATATTAAATTGGATGAGGTGATGAAATTACTGGGACTTACCTGGAATCGGATGATTGATGGCTTCCGCTATACGGTGACTCTGCCGCCGACGAAGAAACCTGTAACA
Organism: Craniophora ligustri; assembly: GCA_905163465.1. Lineage (NCBI taxonomy): Eukaryota > Metazoa > Arthropoda > Insecta > Lepidoptera > Noctuidae > Craniophora > Craniophora ligustri. The sequence goes on along the minus strand of LR990959.1, from coordinate 16,393,404 downwards.
AAAAGAATAATTATATCGGACATATCACGTTTATTTGATCCACTCGGATGGGTTTCACCGAGTGTCATTGTAGCAAAAATTATAATTCAAAAGCTATGGTTATCAGGCATAGGTTGGGACGATGAAGTACCAAACAAAATATTAAACGAGTGGCTTACTTACCGAGAGGATTTGTATCAATTGTCGGAATTAAAAATACCACGTTGGATTAACACTCAACGTAATGATGCACTGGTCGAACTTCACGGCTTTTGCGATGCATCTAAATCAGCATTTGCGGCTGTTGTCTATGTTAGAATAATAAGCGATAAGGGTCTTGTAACAGTAAATTTAGTGACTTCAAAGACAAAGGTAGCCCCTATCAAGCAAATATCCATTCCCAGATTGGAACTCTGTGGAGCTGTTCTTTTAAGTAGATTATTGGTTGAGGTAGCTCATGTTATGGAGATCCAGAAAGAAAATATACATGCCTGGACTGATTCCACTGTAGTGTTGGCGTGGCTCAACAGTCATCCAAATCGATGGAAAACGTTTGTTGCCAACAGGGTATCTGAGATTTTAACCACTCTTGATGCGCAACAGTGGTATCATGTTCGGTCAGGTATGAATCCAGCGGACTATGCCTCCAGAGGTATAAATCCTTCAGAACTCGTAAATAAAAAGTCCTGGTTAAATGGCCCAGAATTTTTGGGATCTACTCAAATTGTTTACAACAAATCTAAAGATGTAGATACAGACTTAGAAGCTATAAAGGTACATTTTACAATTACTGAGACTAATTTCTGGGATAGGTTTTCTAATCTTACTAGATTAATAAGAGTGGTGGCCTATTGTAGGCGCATGTGGATTAAACGAAACAAAGATAATGGTGAAGCAATCGCGTTTTTAACAACGCAAGAATTAAAAGAAGCATTAGATGTTTGTATAAGAAAATTTCAAGAAGAAAGTTTTGGAGAAGAAATAGAGAAGTTAAATAAGGATAGTAGCTTAGCGAAATTGAAAGGACCCTTAAAATATTTAAATCCGTACATAGATGGAAACAAGATTTTAAGAGTAGGAGGAAGACTACACAAGTCAGAATTAAGCGAAAGTAGAAAACACCCTATATTGTTACCTAAAAAATCTATTTTAACCAAACTTGTAATAGCTGACTCTCATCGTCAAACCTTGCACGGTGGGCCTCAACTCATGCTTACCTATCTAAGATCCAAATACTGGATCCTTGGTGCCAAAGAATTAGTGAAGGCACATGTACGGAAATGTGTAACTTGTGTGAGGTACTCGGCGACTACTGCAAGTCAGTTAATGGGGCAGCTACCAGCTGCAAGAATAACACCTAACAGGCCTTTTAAATGTTCTGGGGTAGATTATGCAGGTCCCATAAACATCAGGACATCCAAGGGTCGCGGACATCATGCCTATAAAGGCTATATTTGTCTATTTGTCTGTATGGCCACCAAAGCCGTACATATTGAAGTTGTAAGTGACCTAACCACTCAAGGGTTTTTGGCCGCTTATCGGAGATTTGTATCTCGACGAGGTTATTGCTCTGATATCTGGTCAGATAATGGAACTAATTTTGTAGGGGCATCAAGGGAACTAAAAAGGTTATTCTCTGCAGAAAAGTCACATTTAAGTAAAGAGCTGGCTGATTGTTTGGCGTCTCAGGGAACAAAGTGGCATTTTATTCCTCCACATTCGCCAAATTTTGGCGGCCTTTGGGAGGCTGGAGTTAAATCTGTCAAGTTTCACCTACGACGGGTAATTGGAGATTCAACCTTGACATATGAAGAATTGTCGACAGTCTTGACGCAAATTGAAGCCTGCCTCAATTCACGACCGTTGTCAAGGATGGATAACGATCTGGACGGCTTAGATGCTTTGACTCCGAGTCATTTTCTTGTGGGTGAGCCTTTGGTTGCCGTTCCGGAGTATAATTTCGAGTCTTCCACTATAAGTAGTTTACGTCGCTGGCAACTAACACAACGGATGATGCAAAGTTTCTGGCGACGCTGGTCGCAGGAATATTTAACTATGTTTTTGAGTCGGTATAGATGGAATCAGCAAACTCCAGAACCAAATATTGGTGATTTGGTTCTAGTTAAAGAGGATGACTTACCACCATCTCGATGGCTGCTTGGTCGTGTGGTAGCAAAACATCCTGGAGCAGATCGTATTACTAGAGTTGTATCGCTACGCACAAAAAGCTCTGTAATTAAGCGATCTATTTCTAAGATTTGTATCTTACCTGTAACGTCCACGTAGCTATATTGTAGTCAAAAAGTTGATAAAATTTCGTAGTTTTTATGTCTGTAATTAAATTTAAGTTATGTTATGTCATGTCATGGTGGGCGGAATTGTGTTTTAATTTTAATCATTAATATGTGTTATAATAAGTAAAGATGGAAGGTCAAATTTCTAAATTTGCCCTTGGTGGGCGGAATGTTTAACAATTGTTTACTTTCGTGCCGATAGATGGCGTTGTAACATTTTACACCAATTCTGAATGGCGGTGTTAAGATTCTCCGCGATTTACCTAGGCTCGTCATTGTCAATTTCTGAAAAAACCGCAATACAAGACTTAATACTTCATCGTGTAGTTTCATTTAGTATAACCATCATCCTTGTAAGGGTCGCGAGTGTTGCAGAGTAGTGCTAGTGGTGCAGTGAACGAACATTACCTTTAAATGTTGGCATTTCATATGACATGGGCATACTCATGACGGGCAATGTGAGGCAATTCTCTGTCTTAAAGCTAAGTATGGTTACCCAAAATTATAATAATACCTAAACACTAAGAAAACTGTCTCATGGGTTTCCTCCTTTGTCTGATGAATGTGCAAAGTAAGCGGGTTCACAAAATAAAGGAAACAAAATTTTAGTTAGATTTAGCTGGAACCCTGACTAGTTATCTTATTTCAATAACAAGGTGTAGTGCAGTACATAAAATTTGTTTGTAATATTGTAATACTAAGTTTATTTACCTTATGAATTTCTAGGTGCATACCTAGCAATTCATAAGGTAAATGAACTCAACAGGTTCCACCATGTCTTATGACATCATAGGCATCTATGATGTCATAAGACATGGTTGAACCTTGATATGTTTTGTTGTTGGTAGTCGTTTATTTTACATTTTTTTCAATTAACTAAACTGAATTTGTGTAAATCGTTGTAAACATGTATAAACAGTAACAATTTATAGTACTTTTAGTTTTGTTGTTCATGATAGTTGTTTCTGCTGATTCACAACATACCTACAATAGTTAACAATGTTGTTTCACTATGAAAACTGATATAAATATTTATGTATGTAAAAGCTTTTTAGTGCGAACATAAAATATAGTTGGCCATTCTTGAGCAAGTTCTATTGGTACTTCAACAAAAATTTTGGAGTTCATAATATAATTCTGTTAAAGTCTAAATATTTTGGACGGTCGTTTGATGTGGTAGGTATATGTGCAGATGGCCGGTGATGGGCGCCGGGGTGGGCGCGGGCGGCGCGGGCGGGCCGCTGGCGGAGCGCAAGGCGGCGCTGCTGCAGTTGTCGCTGGAGGCCGCCACGTGCGCGCAGCGCGACCGGTTCGCCGAGCAGCCCGCGCGCGCCGTGGCCGCCGCCGCCGCCACCACCGCCGCCACCGCCGACTACATCATACAGGTGCGCGTTGTGTATAGCGGGACAACTCGACACGTGTCGACAACTAAATAGGAAAGCAGAAGATTAAAATTTGAAATAAAATAACGCGCAGTCTGCATACACAATTACACATATCAAACTATTAATAACCATCCACTACTTAAAATTAAGCCTCCATACAAATGTGCCAACCATCCCAATCTTCAATAGCTCACATTCATCCGGTGCAGTTCTAAAATGATGTGTTTGTATAACTTTCCCGATTTAGGATGTATCGGACCCAATGATCCTGCAGCCCGCGTCGTTGGACACGGTGACGTTACGGCAGGGCGGCAAACCGCTCGGCTTCGACGTAGTACCTTCATTCTGCGGCCATCACCAGCTTGCGGACATTCGATTCGGATCACCCGCTCACGCTTCTGGAGCTGTACATATTGGGGATGAGATCGTACAGGTAGAAAAAAATTTGTTGCATGAAAATGGAACGTTTTATTTCCATTTAACGAGCTCTAGCATTCCTACTCACTTGCAGAAACACAACTGTTGTTATTTCACTGCGTTCTTTTGTAAGGCGGAGGTAGTTCCCCAGTAGGTCAGCTTAATTTAAGCGAGAAATCTCGCTATACCGTACTTCTCTGTGCTAATTGCTATTGAATATTCCTAATCCTTCAGGTGGGCAACCAGTGCGTGATCGGGTGGAGCGGCGAGGCTGTAGTACAGCTGTGTGCCGGCGCGGGGACGACCGGGCCGGGCGAACTGTCGCTGCGGCTGCGGCGCCGCGCCGCCCGCGCCCCCCCCGCGCTGCCCACCCCGCAGCTGCGGCGCCTGCGGCCGCAGCACTCGCCGCACCACGTGCCGCACCTGTACCGGGGGCCCGCCGCCCTCGGCATCACCGCGCTGCACACGTAAGTCTGCTCCTACAGCTGCGGCCGCAGCACTCGCCGCACCACGTGCCGCACCTGTACCGGGGGCCCGCCGCCCTCGGCATCACCGCGCTGCACACGTAAGTCTACTCCTACAGCTGCGGCCGCAGCACTCGCCGCACCACGTGCCGCACCTGTACCGGGGGCCCGCCGCCCTCGGCATCACCGCGCTGCACACGTAAGTCTACTCCTACAGCTGCGGCCGCAGCACTCGCCGCACCACGTGCCGCACCTGTACCGGGGGCCCGCCGCCCTCGGCATCACCGCGCTGCACACGTAAGTCTACTCCTACAGCTGCGGCCGCAGCACTCGCCGCACCACGTGCCGCACCTGTACCGGGGGCCCGCCGCCCTCGGCATCACCGCGCTGCACACGTAAGTCTACTCCTACAGCTGCGGCCGCAGCACATTCTAATAAACTGCTTCTTTCAATACTAATAGAGAAGACTGTAATATTGTTGATATTCCTATTTGTTATTGGCTACGATTTATACCGAGTTCCCCGGCAGCCGCTACGAGGCGGCGCGCCCCGTGCGGGCGCCCCCCCCGGCCCCGCGGCCGGCGGGCCCCGCGCGTCCGCCGGAGGGGCCGGCGTCCTCGTCCGACGAGAGCGAGCCGCTGTCGCCGCCCGCCTCGCCCACACACTCGCACCTCGACCATACCAGGTATTGTACACCTATACTTGCCACTTTAACTTACATATTTTAAGTTACACTTAAGATTTTACTTTTAAAAGTTAACATAATGAACAAACAGTTGCATAGTAGTAATAAGTTCATTATTTTCAAATCCGAAGTTGAAAATGTATAAACTAAAGAACATATAATATTTTCAGGATGTATCCACCTAAACCAAGGTCTGCCGTACAAAGACGACACACGATCAGCGGCGACACCCCCCTGTACAAGCGACCGAGCCACACCATCGAACAGGTCAGAACTTCACTGAGCTATCAATGCATTAAATTTATCGGGCATATAACATTTGTATTAATGTTCTTTCTTGTAACAGTTTTGGCAAGAGTTGAAAAAACAAAGGTGGGGACCCGAGGGAGGCAGTACTAGTATGACGCCGACGCCAGACGACATTGCACTATATGCGAGAGACAAGGTAATATTGCACTCGATCCCTCTTAGTTTTGACTGATGGTTTGGAGATAATGTTTGTACCAGGAGCATTCCGCTGTTGGCAGGCCGTGTCGTGCAGCACGGGGCTGGAGCTGTCTCCGCGGCCGCGCACGTGCCTGGGCGTGGTGCCCGCGCGCGCCGCCCCCGCCCCGCCCGCCGCCGCCCCCGCCGGGGCCGCCCCCGCCGGGGCCGCCCCCGCCCCCGCCCCGCCCGGCCTCGCCCCCGCGCCGCCCGACGACGCGTACGCCGTCGACCGCAACCGAGGAAAACTCGACAAGAGTCACTCCACACCCGCATACGACTTTGACGGGAGTATCGACGAACCCGGCCCGTTAGCCGCTCAAACCATTCCTGAGTCACCCACCACACCTACAGATAGTCCTCTCGCTTTGCATCTAAACGATAAGGCTGATCGAATATTGGATTTTAAGAAGTCGAGCTCTCAGATCGGTGAAGCAATCTTACAACGGGGTCGCCGCAGTAACGCGGATGAGCGATCGGTTCCGACGGATACCGAAGATCGTGTGGAAAGTGATCCTCTGACATCCGAGAGAGACCAAGCGACCACGGAGCGTATTCTGGAGACTATCAACATTGCCATGATGGAACATCGCCGGCGCTCCGCTCTCGCCGACGGCACCGGCCACAGGTGACACATCCGCCGTGACTTCACTGTATCGTATTGTATGCAGTAACAATATTGTAACGGCCGCTCCCGCTCGTGGACAGGTGCCCCCGCAGCAACTCGAGCCGCGCCCCGGAGCCGCCCCCGCGCCCCGCGCCGCCGCCGCGCCCCGCCGGGCTGGGCGCCGCGCCGCCCCCACCGGCTGCCGCCCCGCCGCCCCCGCCGGGGCCGTTCGCTGTATTGCGTGCGGTGCCCCGCACGGAGGAGCCGCCTGCCTCGCCGCTCAAATCTGTTAGACTTGTCGATACTATACACGTAACTGACATTTTCTTAAATATATTACAACTAGTAATTGCCTTGTTTCGAATGTCGTAAGATGTAAAATAGAAGAATATATAAGTAATAAAATCTCAAAATTGTAGATATCAATGCCTTTGCGACATATAACAAAGCACGACATCCGTATGATCCCGACCGAGAGGCGCGAGTTGCCTGCCATCAACAGCGTGGCCAGCGAGCCGCCGTCGACGGCCCCCGCCGGGCGCCGCCGCGAGCCGCCCGCCGCCGCGCCCACCGCGCCCGCCGCCACCGGCGACATCGTCATGGGCGCGCAGGTCCACATCGAGGCCGCCTCCACGAGAGGGCTGGCACTGTCCCCCACTAGTGCAGTGCGGGGCATCTTTCCTACCTCTAAATCGAGGAGTCTAAAGAAGAAAAGCTCCATTCTTGCAAGTGAGTTTTTGCATCATGATATGTGGGCTGCTAATAAACCCAATATCCGTGCGTGTGTATGCAAGTGTATGTTGTCGGCAGAGCGGCGCCTGGTGCCGGCGAGGGCGCTAGCGGCGCGTGCGGCGGCGGGCCCCGTGTGGCACCGCGTGCGCGCGCACTCGGCCGCGCAGCCCCGCTGGGCGCGCCGCCACCTGCTGCTGGCGCACAACCTGCTGTACGCCTACCGCTCGCCCGAGGTAAGTCCCCGCGGCGGCCCCGTGTGGCACCGCGTGCGCGCGCACTCGGCCGCGCAGCCCCGTGTGGCACCGCGTGCGCGCGCACTCGGCCGCGCAGCCCCGCTGGGCGCGCCGCCACCTGCTGCTGGCGCACAACCTGCTGTACGCCTACCGCTCGCCCGAGGTAAGTCCCCGCGGCGGCCCCGTGTGGCACCGCGTGCGCGCGCACTCGGCCGCGCAGCCCCGCTGGGCGCGCCGCCACCTGCTGCTGGCGCACAACCTGCTGTACGCCTGCCGCTCGCCCGAGGTAAGTCCCCGCGGCGGCCCCGTGTGGCACCGCGTGCGCGCGCACTCGGCCGCGCAGCCCCGTGTGGCACCGCGTGCGCGCGCACTCGGCCGCGCAGCCCCGCTGGGCGCGCCGCCACCTGCTGCTGGCGCACAACCTGCTGTACGCCTACCGCTCGCCCGAGGTAAGTCCCCGCGGCGGCCCCGTGTGGCACCGCGTGCGCGCGCACTCGGCCGCGCAGCCGCGCTGGGCGCGCCGCCACCTGCTGCTGGCGCACAACCTGCTGTATGCCTACCGCTCGCCCGAGGTAAATCCCCGCGGTGGCCCTCGGGGGCCCTCGGATATTTCTAATGTCCACTCTCACTCCCTGCTCTCTTTCCGCAGTGCTCGAAGGCGGACTGCATGATCTATTTGGAGGGCTTCACGGTGAGCGCGGCTGCTGAGGTGAAATCGCGCGAGCACGCCTTTAAGGTGTACCACACCGGCACCGCGTTCTACTTCGCCTGCGACACCAAGGAGGCGCAGCTCGCTTGGATACAGCTCATACACCGCGCCACGTTGCTGCCTTCACTTGCTAGTAATGTAGGTATCAAATTGTATCTTGTTTTATCTTTGAATTAAAAAGTCAATAATCTTCCATTTATTTACCCTTAAAATAAAATTGTCAGATGGACGTATCAAAGCAATTCTCAGAAACTGATTATTCTGAAACGGAATCGGACACGGAGAGTCCGCACAAGGAGCGTGACAAGGAGAAAGATAAGTCTAAGTTCGGGTCGCTGAAGAAGTTGACGCACCGCATGCAGCGCAGCGAGTCGCAGGAGAGCGTGCCGCACTCCTCCACCAGCCTCGACCGCAAGTACCTGCGCTTCTTCTACAGGAACAAGACTAAAGATGACGCAAAACTCAAGGTGACACACATACACACACTCCAAACACACGACTCCCTCAATGTTTTTATATTCCGTTAACCACGCTTATTTGTACACGGGGCCACAGATTAACTTGAAAAACATTAAAGATTTATTTATTACCTCACTCCGAATGGCAATATGACAGCCCGAGGCATAAATAATCCGTATTCCAGAATTATTTTTACTACACTTTTATATGTTATAAATTATACCGTTGAAATTAAATTGAATTTGGATAGCTATTTATTTCCATAATATCAAGCCTTATGTACTTACACAGAACAAGCAATCAGGTGTGCCCGTGCCCACGGAGCACTACCGCAGCTACAGGCGCGTGGCTCCGCCCACCGCCGCCGCGCCCCCTTCCCCGGGCGGGGCGGTGCCGCCTGGGGCCGGGGCGCCGGGCGGGGCGGGGGGCGGGGTGGGGGCCGGCGGGGAGAGCAGTGCGGGCGCGGCGGGGGACAGTGGTGAGGAGGGCGGCGGCCGGGCGCGGCGGCTGCCCAAGCCCATCAACTACATCCATGCCTCCAATCCCAACTTACTTGACTTCGACAACAGCGATTTCGTCACTAAGCCCACACTCCATGTGCCCAAACCTAAGCCTAAGGTGCGTATGGTTTTACGGTCACTAATATGTTTTATTTGACGTTTCGGATATTATGCGGATAAAGGACAACTGCCCATAATAATATGTACTGGGTTTGCCACTAAACACAAATCTATTGTTATTCATACGGTATTATTTATATTATTATTATGTATGTTATATATTTATGTTAAAATCATGACGTGCGTTTTTGTCTGCAGACAGAGAACCTGGTGGGGTTCGTGACGTTGGAGCAGTTCATGCTGAAGAAGCAGGCGGAGGAGCGGCGCGAGGTGTACACCAACCGCGTGCTGATGGGCGTCGAGCACCAGCACCGCGCCGCGCACCAACACCTCATGCAGCGCCTCGACAACATCGGTACACATATACATATCGATTGACTTATTCATGATCGCAATATAGGAAATTAATATCAGTAGGAAAATTATCAATTATTCTTGTGTGTGGTTCAGTTCCAGACGTGATATACGGCGAGGTGGGCGCGACCCCGGCCGGCACCGCGGCCCCCATCGGGCCCGGGGGCGGCCCCGGGAGTAGCCCCGGGGGCGGCCCCGCCGGCGGCAAGCCCGTGTCGGTGCGCGGCAAAGACGGGTCAGTTGACTTGTTTTTCATTACACACTGCTCACGCACGCTCAATATTTACATTGAATTAAAAAAGAGTTAAATTGAATCAAATAATAACACAAAATTAATTGCATCTTTTTATTATAAATATTTATATGCCCTAATTGTCTGACTAATGATTCACACTAACAAATTGTAAGGACTCAGTCAAAAACAATTAAAAATTACCGTGGGGCACACACCCTCGCCTCACTAGAATGTTACGACCTCCAATTCCCAATTCTACCACGTCTATAATTAATCGAAGTAGGGTACGGTGTGAAGGCCCGCCGCCTCGCGCGGCTTCTAATTAGTTGGTAATGACGACGCATGTGTTTGGCAGATACGAGAAGATAGTGTATCGGGACGACACGCCGAGCTCCACGCAGCCGACACGCGCCGCGCCCGCGCACGAGCGCTGGCGGGACTCGCTGCGCCGGAACGACAAGGTACCTCCTGCATACACACTACTCACAGCCACCCGCCGGCCGGCGCCGCGCTGGCGGGACTCGCTGCGCCGGAACGACAAGGTACCTCCTGCATACACACTACTCACAGCCACCCGCCGGCCGGCGCCGCGCTGGCGGGACTCGCTGCGCCGGAACGACAAGGTACCTCCTGCATACACACTACTCACAGCCACCCGCCGGCCGGCGCCGCGCTGGCGGGACTCGCTGCGCCGGAACGACAAGGTACCTCCTGCATACACACTACTCACAGCCACCCGCCGGCCGGCGCCGCGCTGGCGGGACTCGCTGCGCCGGAACGACAAGGTACCTCCTGCATACACACTACTCACAGCCACCCGCCGGCCGGCGCCGCGCTGGCGGGACTCGCTGCGCCGGAACGACAAGGTACCTCCTGCATACACACTACTCACAGCCACCCGCCGGCCGGCGCCGCGCTGGCGGGACTCGCTGCGCCGGAACGACAAGGTACCTCCTGCATACACACTACTCACAGCCACCCGCCGGCCGGCGCCGCGCTGGCGGGACTCGCTGCGCCGGAACGACAAGGTACCTCCTGCATACACACTACTCACAGCCACCCGCCGGCCGGCGCCGCGCTGGCGGGACTCGCTGCGCCGGAACGACAAGGTACCTCCTGCATACACACTACTCACAGCCACCCGCCGGCCGGCGCCGCGCTGGCGGGACTCGCTGCGCCGGAACGACAAGGTACCTCCTGCATACACACTACTCACAGCCACCCGCCGGCCGGCGCCGCGCTGGCGGGACTCGCTGCGCCGGAACGACAAGGTACCTCCTGCATACACACTACTCACAGCCACCCGCCGGCCGGCGCCGCGCTGGCGGGACTCGCTGCGCCGGAACGACAAGGTACCTCCTGCATACACACTACTCACAGCCACCCGCCGGCCGGCGCCGCGCTGGCGGGACTCGCTGCGCCGGAACGACAAGGTACCTCCTGCATACACACTACTCACAGCCACCCGCCGGCCGGCGCCGCGCTGGCGGGACTCGCTGCGCCGGAACGACAAGGTACCTCCTGCATACACACTACTCACAGCCACCCGGATGCCAGTGCCGGATTAAGGTACATGGATGCTCTAAGCAAAATCCTTCAAAATCAAGGACTAAAAAAAGAATCCCACATAAATTACGAAAACCTAACCACATAACAAGACAACTGTAAAAGCGATGACCATTTTATTTAGCCCCCAGCACCAGCACCCTTGTATATTGAAATTGCTTTAACCGTATGCTCGTTTTCGTTTTCTCGGTCGTCTATGGTGTGCCCTAAGCAATAGGCTAGTTGACTAAATTTGAAAAATTGGTTTATTAGATACTTTAATATCTATTTTATCCCAAAAAGCCTATATTTTTAAGAAAAAGCAATATCTACTTTACGTATTTTGTATTTTAAAAAAACAATGTAATTTTCCCACGAAAACGCTGAATACTGTCATGGCGTCTTGAATGACGTCACACTCTGCACAACAAACAAAACTGTTTATATCTGTGTCAAGTGTCAACTGTTTGTAAAAATGTTTTCCTCGTATAATAAGTACTGTATGGTGGCCCAGCGTAAAAGCACGACGATAAAACGTCAGACAAATTATTTATATATGTTCCAAACAATCAACCCACACGGGAAAAGTGGTTAAGACTTGCTTGCAGGAGTGATGCTCATTGTTTTTCAATATTAAAAAGTAATAGAATGTATTTTTGTGAAGATCATTTCGATTTAAGTACTACACATAATATAATCTACTTAGGTAATGTAAATGTAAAATAAAACTAATGTATTTTGTTCAAGAATATTAACATACTCATTTGGGGTTAGGTATTTTGTTTTAGATTTATGATTTAGATTTTTTTTTTAAGTGCTATATTCATTGATATATTCATTTATCATCCTTCATTAACTGCTATTAATTCACCAAATCATCAACCATTATCATGTATCATCCTCCATCATTAATTAATTGTAAAAATACTTAATGAAGAAATGGCTCAAAGGCCAATGACTCAAGGAGCCATGCCACAAAATTGATAAAAAAATAATAATTGCAAAGCGTGACGTAATATTTTCTGATTGGTGTTTGTTGTCACGTGACTTAATGCCTATTTTATTCGAATTTATTTTCTAAAAATATAAATAATCTTTAACTTTTATGAGACAAATTATACTATTGCGTGGAAGTTATTATGTGAAAGGTTTGATAACAAACGCTTGCTTATCCAAAATCACGTCACAGCTTTATTTAACATTGAAATGGTAAACAAAGAATCCTCTGAAAATTTAAAACGTATCATTGACACGTTAAACAAAAACCTACGTGCCCTAGAGTCCTTAGGTGAACCAATAAAGTACTGGGATACGCTGTTGATCTACGTTGTTACCCAAAAGCTAGATTCAAAAACTTACAGAGAGTGGGAGGAACAGAAAGGTCAATTAGATAAAAATGAATCTATTACTCTAGATAATTTCCTGGATTTCTTGAGAAATCGTGCAGATTTATTGGAAACACTAGATTTATCTCGTAATCAATCTAATCATTCTACTCCTAAACCCAACAAACATAAAACAATGGTATCTGTCACCACTACATCACAACCACTAACGAATAAAAATAATGCGAGTTCTTCACAATTAAAATGTCCTATGTGCAGTACTAACCATAATTTATTTAACTGTCCACAGTTTCTTGGTCTCAGCAATAATCAAAGGCTAGAACTACTGCCTCAATACAAAGTATGTTTCAATTGTTTTCGGTCAGGTCATTTTGCTAATCACTGCAAGTCTAATGGTTGCAAAATATGCAGACGTAAACATAACACATTGATACACATTGAGTATTCTACACGTAAATCTGCAGCAAGTTCTTCCACGTCACACACCGATGGTACAGTGAATAATAGTTGTTCTGCGGAAAATAACTCGGCAGAGCAAAATCCTACGGAAAATAGCATAAGCACAGTTACCACGCTGTCAGCACTTGTAACGACCTACCTTAGCAGTAAAAGTCAAGTTTTATTAGCTACAGCATTAATAAAGATTTATGATAATAATAATTGTGAACATCTCGCTCGTGCTATACTTGACAGTGGTAGTACTGCTTGCATTATAACAACCAAGTTATGTAACTCATTAACATTACCTACTGCCCAAGTGAATGAGTCTTTACAAGGCATTAATAATTCGAAGTCGGAATTAAATGAAATTTGTAGTGTTACTATTAAGTCTTTAAGTGAAAACTTTAGCACTAATATATATTGTTTTATATTACCGTCAATTACGGATGAAGTTCCTTGTCGACAATTGTCTATTAAGGATTTAAATATCCCAAATGATATTTGTTTAGCTGACCCCCATTTCCATACACCTGCTACGGTAGATTTAATAATAGGTGCAGATATATTCTGGGACCTACTGGGGTGTCAAAAAATCAATCTAGGTATCGGAAAACCGATGCTATTTGAATCTAGGTTAGGTTGGCTAGTTTCAGGTCCTTTAATTAATAATGATCAGGCATCTCATTCACACCCAACTTTGAAAGTTAATTTGGCAAAAACCAACGACAATTCTTCACAATATCTTCTTACACCCGAAGATGACTCTCAAAACCTTTTATTGCGTTTTTGGCAATTAGAAGAAGTAAGCCATCAGTCATGTTCATATTCTAGTGAAGAAAGGAGGTGTGAAGAATATTTTGTACAAAGTACAACTCGTCTTACAAACGGTCGGTTCTGTGTAAGGATACCATTTAAACAATCACCCAATGTCTTGGGCGACTCCCTAGCTCGAGCAAAACAGTGTCTGCTGTCTCTCGAGCGCAGATTTAAAAGTCAGCCTGATTTTAAAACACATTATATTAACTTTATGAGGGAGTATATTTCATTAGGACATATGTCTGAGTGTTCTGTTGATTCAGACCAGTTATCATATTTTATTCCACATCATGGAGTTATGCGTGAAAGTAGTTTAACTACTAAGCTTAGAGTAGTATTTAATGCGAGCAGTCTTACTACTTCAGGGATTTCGTCTAACAACATTCAGATGGTAGGCCCAGTTGTTCAAGACGATTTAATGTCGATACTTCTAAGATTTAGAAAACATAAATACATTATTTCTGCAGATGTAGAAAAAATGTATAGACAGGTAGTCGTACATCCCAGCGATAGACATTTGCAAAGAATCGTGTGGCGTGAAAACCCTTTCGATCATATTAAAACCTATGAATTAAAAACGGTGACTTACGGCACGGCTAGTGCCCCCTTTTTAGCAACTAGATGTATTAAGCAACTTGGTCTAGACTGTAGTGATACTGCTATTGGGAACATCATCATGCGTGATATGTATGTTGATGATTTGCTTACTGGAGGAGGTACCGTATCTGAGGTTATTAATATTCGTCAAAGTGTCACCGCTGAATTGGCTTCCGCTGGCATGATATTACGAAAGTGGAAGTCCAACAATAAACATATTGTGTCTGATGATGGCTCATTGTCATCAGTTAGCTTAAACATTGGATCCATCGAACCAAGTAAAACATTAGGCCTCAACTGGCATACGGAGTCTGATGAACTCTGTTTTTCAATCAGTTCATCAATTTCAACTTCATTGACTAAACGTCAAGTTCTCTCAGTTATTTCTCAAATTTTTGACCCATTAGGCTTATTAACGCCATGTGTTATAACAATGAAAGTAATTATGCAAAAACTTTGGTTACATAAACTATCATGGGACGATTGTTTACCTCCAGAAACAGCAAAGATCTGGATAGGACTAGCTAAAAGTTTAAGTATTCTAAATAATTTACGCATCCCACGTTTAGTTATATGTGATTCTTGCACGAAAATTAATTTACACATCTTTTGTGATGCATCCCAAACTGCATATGGCGCATGCGTATATGTACGGAGTATTAATAAAAATAATGAAGTCTTGGTACGTTTACTTACAGCAAAGAGTAGAGTGGCTCCAATTAAACCAACTACGATCCCCAGACTTGAATTGTGCGCGGCTTTAGTTGGAGTACGGTTATATGAAAAGGTAATCAACTCACTCTGCACTCTAATTGAAACTGTCACATTCTGGACTGACTCCACAATAGTTCTCGGATGGTTGAAGATGCATCCTAGTAAACTACAGCCATTCGTCCGTAATCGTGTCGCAGAAATTATAGAAAAATCAAATACTTCCATTTGGAGACACGTTCCTACACATTTGAATCCTGCTGACCTTATTTCTCGAGGAACTGATGTAAGTCAAATTCAAACTTTAAATTTATGGTGGTCGGGACCGAATTATTTAAATCAAGATTCTTCTGAGTGGCCTAATAATCCTACTACTGTAGGTCTCCTTCCTGAAATTAGAACGGATATTTCATTATTCACAAAAGTCTCTCCGTCAACTTTCATAGATTTTAACCGTTTCTCAAATTTTTCTAGATTGCAGCGGGCAGTAGGTTTTATGATACGCTTTATTAAATTGAGTAGAAAGCAACTACCAAGCACTTTACATCTCAGCCAAGATGAGCTGCAAATTTCTTTAAATTTAATAATAAAATTATCTCAAATCGAATCGTTTCCGGAATATACTCAATTAACTCAAAATCAGTGTTTACCTAAAGGAAGCCCACTGAACAAACTCAATGTTTTTTTAGATAAAAATAAAATTATTCGTGTTGGTGGTCGCTTAAAAAATTCATCATTTCCCTATGATAAGAAACATCCAATTGTAATACAGTCCACTCATCGTTTTTCAAAATTATTATTTGTATTTATGCACCGGAAATTGATGCATCCAGGACCCCAATTATTATTATCATGTATAAGAGAAACTTATTGGCCTATCGGTGGTCGAAATCTCGCAAAATTGTGTTATCATCAGTGTATTATTTGTCGCCGCATGACGGCTAAACCAATAAACCTTATTATGGGAAACCTGCCGCAGCATCGAGTGACGCCAGGTGGGCATGCATTTGAGTGTGTTGGGGTTGACTACGCTGGACCGATACTGTCAGCTAGCCGACAAGGGCGAGGTTGTCGAATTGTAAAGGTTTATATTATTCTTTTCATTTGTTTTACGACCAAGGCAGTACATATTGAATTGGTGGGTGACTTAACAAGTCACAATTACCTGTCAGCACTCCGCCGGTTTATGTCGCGTAGGGGAAAGCCAACACACATATATTCCGACAACGGAACATCATTTGTAGGCGCGTATAATGAATTAGGAAATTTTTTAAAGGCTAATAACAGTTCGTTGTCTGGTGACTTGGCTAATGAAGGCATAAATTTCAATTTTATCCCTCCTTATGCTCCACATTTCGGTGGTCTTTGGGAGGCAGGTATCAAATCGGTAAAATATCATTTGAAGAGAGTATTGGGAAATTGTCATTTAACTTATGAAGAATTATACACAGCACTGGTTCAAATTGAAGCCATACTCAACTCTCGTCCAATTACGCCGTTGTCTACGGACCCTGACGATTTCCTGCCGCTCACCCCTGGACACTTTCTAATAGGACGACCGCTGACGTCTCTACCTTCACCAATATATGAAACCACCTCAATTACTCATTTAAAGAGATATGAAAGGATAGAAATGTTGCGTCAACACTTTTGGGCCAGATGGAATAAGGAATATATTTCGGAGTTGCAACAGCGCACAAAGTGGAAATTTTCTACAGCCACACTGAAAACTGATCAACTTGTCCTCATAAAGGAAGATAATTTACCCCCTCTAAAATGGCGATTAGGCCGTATTTTAGAAGTTTACCCTGGAAGTGATGGAATCAACCGTGTTGCTGATGTAAGAACTGCAGGCGGAATAGTTCGGCGCGCATTCAGCAAAATCTGTCCACTGCCACAAAATGAAGCTTCTGGTTGAAAGGAAGACCTTCAACGCCCGGGGGCATGTTTAAGGAAGAATATGCGTATTTTCTACGCCTATAAATATTTTGAGAGCAACATGATTATTCGTGTCACTTAATTTTATATTGCTTGCGGCGGTTACTATTCTTTTTAAAGATACCGACATGATGTCACTTTTGTTTGTTAACTTTTACTTTCGTTATTGAATAGACGTAATTTGTGATCCAGCCTAGAATTTTATTTATCCTGCCTAATCAGTAACAAATAGACACTATAAAACAAACAATTTGTTGTTAGCGAACACAAACCTAAGCAGTTTATTTTACTATAGAAATAATGTCCGGCATCTCGAATTGAAAAATAGTTGCTATTTTCCCTTTGTAGATCAAACACTTGTAATCCAAAAGATACAAAGCTGAGTTAGTAAGTTAGTGGATGTCAGCACTTAGGGCGCCCTGTGGAGACAGTTCCTCTTGTAGAGTGTGGCAGTAACGTGTTGTGTCCGGCAGGTGCACTCCGCGGCGGGCGGCGCCGGCCGGCTGCACGCGCACGCGGACAGGTATGTAGACATTGACTTACTTCTATTTTTATTTGCGGTAAAAATTTAGATTGAATGTCTGTGAATATGGGTGTTACATGGTCTTAAAAATAATTGATAATAGTATATCATATTCTATCATTTATAGCGTGGAAATTAAATTAACAATTAAATAATTATGTTCGAAAGGAGTTAAATTATTAGAGATTATTATTAAAATAGCACATTATGTGAAGGGTCATAAATAAGCATTAATGATGCTATAATAACCTTTACAGTGCAGGAAGTCTTTCAATTTCATTGTAAATAAATTAATGTTTAGTTCTCTATAAGCACTCGGTATTTAGTTTTACAATTTAGGTGCCATACAAAATATACTTTTCCATATAATAACAGACTTAGCACTGTGGATAAATAATTTTGAGTTATCACGCCTATTTCTATTAACACGTTTTACAAAAGAGCAACTTCTAATATATAAAGAGACGATAATGTTAGAATTTCATATTTTTCTAAATAAGATTTACAACTGTCAGTGGTTTGGAGTCCAAAAATTGCCCTGAGAACCTCTTTATTTCTGGAGCTTCCCCAGAATATAACACCATATCGTGGTAAAGAAGCCACGAGGCCATGGTATGCGGTTAGTAGTGTATCTGTACTGACTGTGGGATAGCTCCCACAGTATGCAAATTCTTCATATTCATAATTCTAATGCACACTGCTAATTCTTTTATTACTGCTGATTCAATATGAGCTTTCCAATTAACTTGTTTTTCAATTATTAACCCCAAAGACTCAACATTTTCCGTGTCAACTATGACGCTCTCATAATTAATGTTCATTTTAGGTGTCATGGCCTGTCTTTGGCTAAAATGCATTATTTGTGTTTTTTGTAAATTTATTTTTAGATTGTTGTTATCTAACCACGTGATTATTGATGTTAGGGTATTATTAACCTGAACTTCATACAAATGTTTATCTTTACCTGCAATTGTTACCGTGCTGTCATCGGCAAAGAGTGTCATGGGATAGTTAGTTGCTTTAGATAAATCATCAATATAGATAATAAACAGTAATGGACCCAAAACACTACCTTGCGGTAGCCCAAATGAAGTTACGCGTTCTATAGATATTTAGGTCTGTTCCACTTAAGACTTTAAATCAGTTTTAACAGATATCATTGTGGTCAATTTTATATATTTCCGCTTATACCATAGAACTCAAGCTTATTTATTAAAATTTTAAAATCTACATGGTCAAAAGCCTGTATCACGTCGCAGAATATTGCGCAGACGGGAGATTTTTTATCGATATTGGCCATGAGAGTATATCTATTTTTATTGATATATTTTGTCTAAAACCTTTTGTTCTTTGCATAAGATATTTTCAGTACAGTTTCTGATATATACATTTTTCAAAAAAAAAAATGGAAAAAGTATAAATGAGTGCAATAGGTCTGTTATTGTTCTCTGTAATTGGTTTGTTGTTTAAAAGTTGCAAGGGCAAATCTCTCCTCAGAATGAAGAGGTCTTACTGGTTTAGTCGGTTTTATATACGCCGTATGCTGCATTGTGGTTGCCGCGAGTGGTCACCTCTAGCTGAAGTGTTGTCCTAATCCTAACAAGTTAATACATACTACTCGTGTGTGTAGTCGCAACAGCCCGGGTGGGGCCGGGGCGGGGGCCACTGGGGCCGCCAACCCGGGGGCGCGGCGCCGGGGCGGGGCCGCGCGGCGCGGCGCGCACTACCCGCACCTGCAGTGCCCGCCCACGTTCCAGCCCGAGACCTACTCGCTGGCGCGCCTGCCGCCGCGCGACACCCGCGACACCTAGCGGGCCCGTGCACTACCCGCACCTGCAGTGCCCGCCCACGTTCCAGCCCGAGACCTACTCGCTGACATTCGACACCTAGCCGCACACCCACAGGCTCCCCCACACCCAGCCGCACACCTGCACACAGGCTCGACCAACTCCTATTGGAGTAAACGTATGTGAGTAAGTAGCTTTGAAACTGAATGAATTAACGTGTTCTGTTATTATCGACATATTCTAATTATTTGACCTATGTTATCCGTCAAATAATATAATTCGTGAAATATGTCCTTACAAATCTTAATGGGTTGAAGCGTGTATATATTTTTACTAGATAACTAAAATATAGTAACCAATGATTAAAACTACATACTTATACTTTAATATTGATCACAAAATACTACGCTCAATTATATTATATTTTAACGTGTAAATAATAAAAAAAAAACAATTTTAATTCGATTGGAATATAAAATTGTTTAATTAAAATATACAACTTATGAAAAATAAAACTTCTATTCAAATTTAAATTTCAATGTTTTTAAATGATATTGAAAATATTAATTTAGTATTTAGGTAAAAAAATAACTGTGAAAGATTATGAAACAATCTTATATCAATATTAGTTACCTATGTGAGGTCTTCCTTAAATAAATTCTTTTGTGACTGAAATTTAATGCTGTATTGTTAAGAATAAGAGCTTGTATTATTTTATTCGAAGTTACTAAATGAATATTTAAGAAAATATTGATAATAGTATATTAGAACGGAGGCTAGGACTTCCTGTAGCTGTACTCACTCTGTCGCGCGAAACTACTGGAATAATGACAACAAATGGCGCTAAATCTGGTAACGATACATTTTTATCGGATATTTTCATTTGTATTTACATTTTACTGTATATTTTTAAATATTCATAAACATGTACATAAAACGGAAGCGGTGCGAATGTTATCGACCGTGTGTATATAAAGTTACTTTACTTTTAACCTGAGTGCTTCGAGATTAGATCTAAGTTTTTCAAGCAATCAGAGCGTGACAGCCGTAACAAACGATTGTTATAAAGAAGCTAGTACGTGGTGCTCCGATATTTTGGTGATCAGTAATGTTAACTATTATTTTACTTGGAGGCTTATAATAGTCATAATGACATTCATGTGAATAATGAGACGAATCTGTTATGAAATGGCTGTCCATGTCTGTCGTTACATTATATTTTGTGCTGAAATATTTTATTGGAAAAACAACTCGCGGTATATTGATATTTTTTAATCACGACTGTGTAAGAATTGAAACGGTATTTTACTATATCGGTATCTTTTGTATTGCATAATCGGTTGCTGAGAGCCAGTTAAAGCCCTGTTACTTAACTTACATGGATATTTATCTTAAAATATCATTTCTTAATAGAGAATTACCAAGCGTTTTAGAACAAAAAATTACGGTAACTATTAATCAGAAATGTGTTTTTTTTTAGATGTGAAGATGTTTGTGCCTCACACGCAAGCACTACAGAACACATTTTGATTAAACTATACAGCAATTTAGTATACTTATACACCAGAATAACACATACGATATATTATTTTAAAGCAACCCGCAGGCATAGTTGCGAACGAAAGCTAATAATGAAACTCAAAGAGATTGTTTTACTTGATTTGAAAACTAACCTAGTTTTCTCTTCAAATCCAAAAAATAAGAGAAATCTCAGGTTAGAGAACAGATTCAAAGATATAAATGTGTCCGGCCTATTATTCACTGATATATCTATTTGGAGTAATTTTCGGGTCGTAAAAAACTGGTGCAAATATAATAGCTAGTAATAGTGATGCCACTGTACTCAAAGTGGAGAGTCGCGCGGTGCACGTGATGTCCGGCGCCACGCACAGAGGGCGCTAGTAGTGCTAACTCACTACAAACACATACTATGGCCTCGCTACTAAAACTTCCTTCTTGGTAAAGGTACATAGGTTGGAATCCCAGTAAGGACTAATGTTTGTGTGATTAGACATATGCAGTTAAAAGCAATATATTAAAAAATAAAATTTCTTTGTGTATAAACCACAGCCTTGTTACTTAGCTCGGGACTAGATGGCGCTGTTTTATGATTTGCAGATGAGAGAGTTATTTATGCTTTATATTACTCACCAATGTTACAAAATGATGAATGGCTTCCAAATTATATTTTATTTGAACGTATAATAATTTAATTGTTTAGCATTAGGACAGAGACTGTGTATTTATATTGTTATACTTAGCATGTTTATATAATACAGCTGTATGAGGCAGTCTAGTGTACACCGCGCACCCGGTGTGTTCCAGTGTGTACGTGGTGGTCATGACGTCACGCTCGACTGAGCGGCGAGCTGTGACTCGTGCAGGGTAATAACAACCCTTCGTAGATAATTATTACGATTATTTTACAATGCCTCCTCGCCATTTTACCGTATAACACGTTACATTTCCGTAGAAATGCACTATTCTTAAATGATTACTAGGAATGTTTATCGTGTATCAGCGTGCAGTGAAGTGGCGAACCGGCATTTAACAATTAGGTAGGTATACAATATTATTATACTTAGATAAATAAATTGATGTCCTATTTTAAAACAACGCTTATATGAAGCCGTCGACTGTTTTGAGGAATTTTTATTTTATATTAGATAGACTAAATAGATGTGATAAGGTAAATAATTTCATTGTAAGTATAACTTATTATTTTACTGCGTGCGGACCTCCCGGCGACATGGCCGTACGCGCATGTATACGTGATACGTACAATGCATGTTATGAATGATCAATAAATATATTTTATACAACACTTGTTGTTATTAAACTCAACTCGGTAACCCCAATAATAACCCCATTTGTATTTTAACCGAGGGTCCGTTTACTAACGAAGGGAGTAATAATTAATACGCAATAGATATATCTATATAACGTATAATTCTCAACCACAAAGCTCACTCAAAAGATAAAAAATTCAAAGAGGTCGTTAATTTCATGTAACGAAACCATAGCGCGATCTAATTCGATCCCAACGCCATCTAGGGTAGCAAAAGGAAACGTTGTGCATTAAATGTAATTGATCGCGCTATGATTTCGCTACGCGACCCAAACACCATTCCTATTTCTTAGTATTCCCTACTTATTTGTGTTGTGAGAATATAGGCCGATAGTCCACAATGTTACCACATCGGTACTATTGTCCTCGACTCGTAATTGACATTTTTAATTTTAAAATTAATTGTCATTTTATAAATTCTATGTAACGTAGCTATTAAACCCATCACAATGTATTAAGTCTAGAATGTAACTAGTATTTAGTCGACACACGGGTCGGGATTTATAATAATTCTCTAGTTTTGTTATTTTACTAGTCCTGTCCAGTTTTTCACATCGGAGAACGGAGTAGGTAATACTGTTTGTTCACAGCGGTAGAATATTATATTAGCGTTATGGTATATACTCTCTTAAATAATATGCAACGAAGTACCTACTGTAGCAGACAAAGAGTCAAAATTGAATCGTCTATTTCTACAATATTTTGAATGCTTGAATGGAAATACTAATGATAATAATAGGCTACTAGTAGGCTTGTAATAGAATCGTAATTACGATGAACAAGTGAAATAAATTTGTGTTACACAGCTGTAATTCAATTGAATTACAATTAGAAAACTAAACTACTAATGTGAGTTGTGAATTTTGCTGTGCCTCATGTGTTTAAGAAACATAAGGGGCTAATTATTCCAGTCCAAATAAATTGACTGAATAGCTAGGTATGTCATGAACATAAACCCTTTATTTTGTTACGTACCTATGTATAAGAAAAAACTAAAAAAATGATTACAGGAACTTTTCTAATTTTCTACTAAACATTAGATTTTTGAAATATCCGATATTTTGGAGGAGCGAGGGTTAGTAAAATTAACACATTTTATTAACCCTCGCTCCTCCAGGCCTCGCTCCCTCCTTTAGATGTATGACGGATATGAGAACTACCTGCTAGAGAGCTCGGAAACCTAAGGCGAAGGCACCAGTTTATCTCATTCTAATATATGTATTTCAAGCTTTTGTAGTGTATTGTATTGTTGTGTTGTAGTTTTTACTATCAGCTGTTAAATACTAGGTCCGTGCCGTTGTACTTATTTCTAAACTATGATAGTTTTGACATTGGCCAGGACAACGATACCTGAAAGTCAGGACCCAAAAAGTGACTTGTATGATTTTGTTTTTCGACAGTCATATAAGCAAATGGTTAAGCTTAGAGTAGGGATTTAATAAGCTGTCGCTCTTCTCTTCTCGTTATTTAAATATCAAAATAGGTACTTAAATGGACGGTTTAGTCTATTGTGTGTAGCTTATTTATTAGTGTAGCTTATTTATTACTTAGTACATGTAACGTGGCACTATGTCACAAATGAGTGACCGGTAACTACTGGTACGCAAGTAGTACGTAGTATTCGAATTGCGCATTGATCCTTTAATCTCTGGAGAGGTCGTAGCCTACCTCGGAATTCTCATCGACATTAATCAAACTAGATGTCTGCTGCTTTGGTAATCTACTGCAGGTCCGAACAGGACCTACACAGCTATATCAATCGCTACACACTGAGGACACTGATGATCGGGATTGCTAGTTGCGACTGAGGTGGTACTCACAAGTTTATTCTGTTTTTATTATTTCATTCATTTTAGAAGAGCATCGCATCCAATAATACGGTATGCAGATACGATCCCAGAAGCGGGAGGTTCCATCTCGGGCATGTACTCGTTTTGTACGAGATACGTGACGGACAACCAGCCCTGCAGCCCGCGCCGCCCGCCCGCGCCCTCCCGCCCTAGCAATCCAAATAAATAATATATAATGTATACATCGCATAAATTGGATCGAGAAGCGATTGCTCCGGCTCCGCTGGGACTTGAATTACGGTGAAGACATTCACCTTAAAATATTGGTGCGCTCCCGCGTTCGATTTATGTAGAGACGCGGCCCGCACTGGCCGCGCATGGCTCCGTGCGCGCCACATAAAACCAAACGGTTCATAGAACATCGTCAGGCTTACCGTACAATATATTAGGCAGAATTAGGTTCACAAATCAAATAGAATGACCAAATTTGTGGTTTCATTTGAATTGTAAGCTTTCATTTGCTTACTTGGCAATACCTAAGGTTAACTCGAGAATATAGTACTTATAATATAGTACGTACGTTCTACTTATAGAATGTATATCGCTAATAATAATGATAGGAAATAATAACTCATTGACGAAATCTATTGTGATCTCTATTGGTGCTGTGTGCGGCAGTGTGTCGAGGCTTCGGTCGCATTAATTCGCGGCGGCGGTGACACAAAACGGAGACTCATTTGAATACGCGTTTGTCTGTTGTTTGATGCTAATGTCGGTATCGGCGGCACACAGCTACACACGCCGCCGCGCCGGCTTGTCGAAGTCGACGCAGCCTTCTGCTCTCCGGTTCCAAGAGGACACCCGAATGATAGGTACACTCGTATTCGGTCCTCTATCTATGAGGTCTAACTAGGTGTAACGGTTGGCCGAATACATACATCATAGGTATTTGAAATATGATTTAAGTTTCAGTGTTTATTAAGATGTGGCATAGTCTAAAAAAAGATAGATGGTTTATAATTAGTGAGACCTAAGAACGGATATTAAGAAATTTTAATTGTAGGCGGCACTTTTAAGCCGCGGCCGTGACCTAAAAGACTGAAATAAAGCCGGTAGCTTTAAATATAAGTAGAACAATGTCATATCCATTGATGACTACACAACCTGGTTTAAAATATAAATATCACTGGCGCGTACACAGGGCACCGCTCGACATAATACATATTAAACACACGTCAGTTCGGAGCACTCTCTCCGATTACCTCTCATATCAGATTTCTTACGGCGGATAAAAAACGCACTTATCATTGGAGGATGTGACTTACGACTGGAATCAAACGCCGCGGTGTTGCTATTTCTGGGGCTTTTTATATAACGAGGGAGATTGTTAACATTATTGAGTTACGGACAATAAGTGTGATTGCTTACTGATCAAATTATTATTGATTTTATATTCACGCTTATTTTCCGCTGAGCTAGTACATAAAGCTAGTGTTACCGACTACTTAACCGACTTCAAAAAGGGAGGAGGTTTTCAATACGAATGTACTTCTTTACATTTGTTACCTCATAACTTTCGACTGGGTGAACCGATTTTGATAATTATTTGAAAGCTGGTGCTTCCTGTGCGGTCCCATGTGGTCCAGTTCTGACGTTTGAAGTCTTTTCTTTTCAGAATTATTTACTAGTTAAAATTCTTATGGATATCCTCCGTCTTCTTTCTGGGATTTGGTTATGTCAAAGGACACAATCCACAGTGTGAAATTTGAAAGCTCGCTAGGATTGAGTTCCCAGTGAGGGAAACAGAGGGAATATTGACGTCCATATACTGTGATCGCAATATTTTAAATCAAACATATATAAAGTAAAAATAACCCCTTATCACGCCCTGTCTTACTCCGGTCCTATTTTATTATAGAGGTCGCAACATTTCCTTTTTCTCTTTGTTCCGGTCAATACTTTACTGCATTTCATAATACGAGAAGCGATATACGGATGTTTAACTTCAAATTAATAATTGAAAAGCAATCTTATTTCATTCATCCCTAACTTAGGTATAAGTTTTGTCGATACATAATTTTCCTACTGTACCTACTAATATACACCAGTGCGGCGTGACGCTGTAACTTCAGTATTATGATCGTAGTACTCCACATCCGTCAAACGAGACTGTTCCTCGGAGATATTTGCTGTGTAAGCTGTGTGTGCGGTAGGCGCGTGCACAGACGACATTCAGAAGATCCATTGCCTTAAACACTAAAACCACACCTTCAATAAGATGTAATTGCTCACCAGTTTTCTATTAAAGCGCCTAATAAATAAACGAGTAGTAAGATAAACAACGTCTAGCCTGTCAATTGCTTAGAATTTTAACGCATTTGTAAATGTTGTTATATAGTTTCATTATGTTCCCAGCGTTAAGGCTGAATTTAGTGAGTTGCGGATGTCGGATTTTTCTTACACCTACATAGGGTAACTGGTGAGCTACTTACTAATGATATTGAAAGAGACTACTCGGTATTCAATGATCATTATAATTATGTAATAAAATAAGGTACCTTCTTATTTTTTTATTTAATTTCATATTAATAAATGAAATGTGGAGAGGTAGGTACTTTTACGCGGTACCCGTACGCGGGTAGTCACGTGATAGTTGAATGAAACACGTCAACGCCTCCCCACCCATTACCTGTCGCATCCCCGCACCGCGTACTCGTTACTAGTGCAAGCGATGCGCCCGCGTCGTCAGGTCGCCGCTTTTTATATTCGCGTCCCGCGAAAATATCCAACTACCCGCTTATTATAATAGTGTGTCGTGTGTGACCCATGTAATAATGCCTTATCAATACACAAACGCAAAGTATTTGGATAATGTTCGTACTTATGCGCGTGTTAACGATAGTTTGTCAGGTGCTGTGATTTGGATCGGGTGGTGATGGTTCCCAACCACCGAATACCTAGGTAGGTATTCGGTGGTACCTAGGTAGGTATTCCTAGAATAGTAAAATCACAAGTGCATTAAAACTGTTAAAAGTGATCTATTTGTTTTTAATAGAAGTGCGTGAACGTGCCGAACTATGGATCACGCGAGGAGGTGCACATTTTAAGGTTAGTGTAATTGTGTCAATAAGTAGTTAGTTAATTTTAGTTATCGTAACTAAGTATGATTCCTTTTTTTTAATAGCCGAAAACCGAAGGTAGTTCGGTAATATTTACTTATTCTACAAATGAGTGATTTAAATTACTAGATTTATCTGATGAAGGGAAAACGGATCATGCTTTTTCATCAAACTTAGCATGCGGCGAGGTCTTAGCGTAAACAATGTACCTATCTACTTTGGGTACCTACATAGCTGAGCGCATGAGTTGGCGCGCGGCGCGGTTCCATGCACTGCGTAATGAATCTAACTTCAGGCTAAGTTTACTCCGTAGTCTATTAAAATTATTTCTTTATTTTTTTTCTTCATATCTACATGATCGCAAAATACCACGTACTCGAATATCCTTAGTTACTCAACAGTCACACTGAGTACCATCAGGCTGGCCATAATTTTGCGTAAATTCCTGATAGGTATTTCATCCTACGCGGAGGGTTAGATGGAGTGGTGCTTCTCCACCAGTCTGTGGGGCGTAAGTCGGGCCGGGTAGGCGGTATCGTGTTGATTCAGCTCGAACTGTCGATGCGTCACAAGCCGGTGTTTGCGGAGAGATGCACCGCACACATACCTACATACGAGTACACCACGTACGTACGTGTTAATTGTACAAACCATTGTTTTTGTAGGGTTACATCACTAGTGTAACGGTTCTCGCCTGTTACACAGTTATTTCTCTCCAGCTTCAACGTTCGTTGAGTAAATTCGTACAAAGAATACATAGCTAAACTGCTGTAATTAAGAACAGTGAACAATTGTGATGTGGTTGAATGTCGAACATATATAGCTGAAGTGCTGGTACCTACTCCAGGATCCGTTAACCTGTAGAGGGTTTTATAAAAAATCTCGTGCCGACTTATCAATAGGCTCACCCCCTGTCTCCATTGTAATAAATGACATACTAAATTCAGAATGATCAGTACCTACTGTTTAACAGCCTCCTAAAAAAGCCATTAAAACTTATGGTGCTTATATTCATTTCACTTGCTTGTTTAGATTATTACAAAGGGCGCGGCGAAACTCCCGCTTGACCCGTTTCGCCGAGCCCATACAATAAAGTTTGCGACAAATACAGTCGTTACTGGGATGAGCTCGTAAAAATAATACCTTCGAGTCGCGCTCATTGTAAACGAGGTAAGTTTTTCTATTTCCTGCGCAGCCCCCCTCCACGCGGTGTCTCTGTCCTCCTTCCATCCGCTGTGCGTAGTGGGTCGTCATGAATACCCGATGACCTGTCAGATTGACGTCACTGTGAGTGTCGAAAGCAGGTTTGAGACTCCAACGCTTAAGCAAAGTTTCCTTTATTCTTGGAAGTCATGCCGCGTGAAATGAAGTGTATAGGAAGCTGTGACGATATTAACTTGGTTATTGTTTCTGTGAGCGGCGCGTCCCACTCAGTTAGTAGTTAATGTAGCTACGTTTCGTCGGAACGTTATACTGCTAGGTGCGCGGGCGTTATCAACACCCTTAAACTGTCACCATTTCATTACTTAAAGTTTACACTTTTGGGACTCGGGGAGAAATTACCCTTTCATTGAAAATTTGTGGTTAAATGCATGATACATACATACAAACATCTCCTCATCTCCTGGGAGTAGGCAGAAACTACAGAATGCCACGCGTTTCGATCCCTGCATACCACTTTTACCTCGTCCACATTTATAAATTGTGACGCAAAACCTGTACGTAATAATAAAGCAGTTTAATCTATTTATTTTGTCCTTCTAAAGTATGATTGTGTCTAAATTACTTTGTATAATGTAAGGCCACACGAGCGCGGCGCCTCGCGGGTACGCCGCGGCTCTGATTAGGATTAAGTAAATTACGTCGCTCCTCTCATTTGTCTGTAATCTCGCGAGGTGTCGACACGACGCAAATCCTGCTCGAACACACTACTGACGCTTTTAATTGCTCAATGTGTACCTCATTATATACATAGTAGGATTGTTGAGAATTATACAATTTGTATCGTAAAGCCAATTAGCTGAGGTTCAAAAATTTACTGAGGTTGATGTAAATCCTGGGTCAATTGCAATCAACATCATCCGCGTTCTAGCACTTCAACTTATAAATAATGTGAATATTGGTAAATATTGGTTAAGATCACCAGTCACCTATGGTTATAAGATAGTGACTTATAGGTATAGACAAGCAGTCAAGAAGTCCTGCTCGCAGCGTATATTTGTGAAGGGGCCCACGCGAGCGGCATAATATCTCCGAACAAACAAGGGTTGCGGTGTCAACACAGCTCAGACGCCATGTTTGTGCAGCTCAACGCAAAGTGTGCACTAATCACTACACCACACAGATTACACACTCTTGCCCAGCAGAAAATAAGCGGAGAAAAAGTAATACGACAGACAACAAGCTACAGTTTTTATTGCTATTTCCCTTGTGGTGTTAAAACTGCTTCTGTTACAAGATGAGTGAGGTATTAAGAAGTATGTAGACGAAAATATTTAGGACATAGTAAAGTTATTGTCGTAGCATAGCACCTATGTCCGTCGAAAAGACTGTTTACCTCAACATTTTCAAGAATTGTCTAAAAAAGAAATGTGAAAATAGTATAAATAGTACTTACAGCCTCGATACGCTATCCAATATCCTTATATTTACTGCTAATATTTATTATCAAAACAATTAACTGATTTCAATGGAGTCGAATATTAAAATACACAACGAGCCTTTTATTCGGCGCGTCGGTGCAGTGTCTAACAACTGACGGTAACATCGCCTAATTAGTTCCGTGTTGTGAGGAAATAATCTGATAAAATGTAAGAATATTATAATGAACCGAAGCGGCCGGTAAATCGGATACTATCGACACTGTCGCCGGGGGCCGCCCGCCCGCGGCTCGCGCAGCCTCCTCACAGTAGCAATTTTTTTTTTTTTTTTTTTTCAGATTCATAAAGAAGACTTCCCGGCTGAACAGGAAGTACTCAGATAAATGATATTAACTGATTTTGAGTAGGTTTTAAAGGCTCGGATTAACGTAGTGACCTCTTTATTATCTTATATATAAAATTCTCGTGTCACAATGTTCGTTCCCGTACTCCTCCGAAACGGCTTGACTGATTCTCATGAAATTTTGTGAGCATATTGAGTAGGTCTGAGAATCGGCTAACATCTATTTTTCATACCCCTTAATGATAAGGGTTGTCCACCAACCCCTATAATGTGGCAAAACAATGTTTGCTGGTTTATAAAATTTTATTTAAAATTATCCACTTTGTTTTGTTATAAGTATATTTTATCTTTCTATTGGTTATACCATATTAAACAATTTTTTGAATAAATCATTCTTACTGAATCCTATCGTTCTTACGATGCATTTCCTGTTCATCCGATACAACAACAGAGAGACATTTCTTTCGAAAGTCGATATTTGAAAAATGTATTGCTAGGTTTTAAGTTGAGAACATCCTAAAATACATTGCCTACACCTTGAGCACTTTTAAAGGAACACATTAAAAATTAAATTTAATAATTTATTTCGAGAAAAGTTTCATAATAAAGTCCATATTAACATTACCTTTAACGTACTCGTAACAATTTATACAGCCCGTAGCTTTGCAGAAGAAGCGCATTAATCTTGATTTAAATTTTAAATTATTATGACTCTTTGAGCGACTGTTATTTATTAATATGGATGCATCACCGCGTGCTTTATGTGTAATATATATTCTTTATTACTGCATCCAAAATGTTTC
Source organism: Craniophora ligustri (assembly GCA_905163465.1). NCBI lineage: Eukaryota > Metazoa > Arthropoda > Insecta > Lepidoptera > Noctuidae > Craniophora > Craniophora ligustri. The sequence continues at coordinate 16,362,541 of LR990959.1, read as the reverse complement.
GACAGGTGGGTAATTAAAACAACCAACTATGTACTAGACTGAAAATGCCACCACACACTTCAAGCTTTAATCAAACGTTCGCCGCACTCGCCGTAACAACCGGCGGGGCGTGTGGAACCGCCCACGGGCACTGAGCGACCCGCGGAGTACTTGCCTCGCAGGGACACGCAGTCTGGGCATAAAATATAAATGCCCATTATTGGTGCGAAATATTTCACAATTATAACATGTTTTTTTTTTTCATTAGAATTCTAATTACCCTGTAAAATGAATATTTTTAGACTAAATACGTCATCATCAACATATTTCCACGGCACGGTTCTCCTTCCATTTGTGATGGATTAGACTATAGTCCACCGCGCTGGCCTGGTCAGAGTTAGGTACTAGAAAAAATCTTAGGCGTGTCGGTCTCCTCACGACATGTTTTCCTTCGCAGTTTAATCACGTGATAAATATGCATGTCATCGAAGTCAGTGGTGCTTGGGATTGAACTCGAGATTTTTACTTCATAGTCCACTGGTCACACCACAACATAGCTGTATTTAAAGAGCTTATATTAAGGTCTTATGCTTATTATAGGTGATGCGGTTCTCGGGTTCGAATCATGATAGGGTTAAATATTTGTGTGATGACCGTGGATATTTGTATCTGTAAAACGCTTAGCTAATTATCTTGGAACTAGATCTAGCTATGTAATAAAATCCAGATATATTTATTGTCATTTTGTTATTTGAGAATGAATATTATGCCTTGAATATTGTGCCTCTCTAGTGGTATCCCAACTCGCGAGTGCGGTCGGTGCGCGCCGTTCATCATAACTGGCTGGGAACATCGTGTGGTATATAATTGTAACAACATGTTTGCAACACACTGAAAACTTGTGCGGCCGCAGCTTTCCCAACCCGCTTTACTGAACAAAACTTAGCCACTTATTGTAAGATACTGCATCAGCACAGGGAATGATCATAAGCACCCTGGATTAACATTGCGAATACAGATAATGTCATTTCTCTAGCTAGAAAATTGTCGTCATTAAAAAAAGAGTAATATTGCAATCTTTATTATAAGGTACTTCTTAGTTAAAGAAGCGACATTCCTTAACATAATTATGCTGTATATGTATATGTAGGTATGTAAAAGAAAAAGGTATAGATAAAACAAAATACAATTATCCTGTTTAATATCCTATATGATCATTATGTTTTATCAATGAAATGTATCGATAAACTACAACAACACCAGCACATAACATCCATACATGATCATGACATCGATCACCGCGCATCACTTTGACGTATAGTGTGCGCATACGTTTATTTATAGGCGTTTTATAGCATTTGTAACTAATGACACCTTCTACAACAAAGCAATCACAGTTAATTTAACAAACGTTCTATTGTTTTCCAATAGAGCCAAAGTGTTCAAATATTTTTTTTATTTTTATTTTTTTAATAACTAACATATATTTGCAGTTAACTAAACATATAAGCATATAAACATATAAGGTCACATAGATTATTTGATATGACAGAAAGTATTGTAAAAAGGTACTAAAAGTTATTGAATGGTGATTTAGATAATCTTAGTTAACAAGTACAGTGCTAGGAGTGGCAATGGAGTCCATAATTATTTATCTATGTAGATAAAAAACAAAACAAGTAAGTAAAAAAAACTCAATTAAAATAAATTAATACCACCTTTAAAGATCACCTGATTATGTTGTGAAATGGTCAACAGATTATTCGAGATGTAATCGCATTTAGCTAAGTAGTAGTCAGCAGCACTTGCGCCGGGCGCGCGGTCGCTGCCGGCCCAACCCCACCGCAACTAATTTGTTTAGCGGCGCCGCGTAACGTGCGCCCTCCGTGTGCCGCGGCCGACACTCGCGCTTTGTAACACTTATTACTTAACTTTGTTCCTCTCCGCGAAGGGATGAAGGGTCAAACCTCATCGTGTGTTGTTTAGCCCTTTTTTGTGCATTTGTTTCGGTGTTTATTGAGTTGTTGCCGTTTTGTACATTTATATACCTACATTGTAAACTGGAAGTACCTATTTGGTTTGCAAGCTTTCATGACTAGCAATAATTCGTATATGATAAGCGTTTTTACAATTAAAATTTCATCTATTGAAAGAAGTAGGCAAGAGTTTAGATTGACAATTATAGAACCAATAATAAAAATATTACCACTATATATAACCACTATTTAAAATGAATAGAGTTTATTAAATAATAACACTAGTATTTTATAAACTCTATTTATATCTATATATATAAAAAATCAATCCCTATTTCCCTTTGTCAAGGCATAACTTGGCATGGCTTCACCAAATTCATTAATCTTTTTTTAAACATTTTCAAATACGTACTTTGTAGACGGTTTTTACGGGGAAAAAATATAAAAAAGTTACGCTGAACATAAAAAAAATTAAAAAACACTTAACGACTAGGTATATTCAAGCTTTTAATCTAACCTAATGTAAACTGATAATTACATATATAAGAAAAGAAAAAGAAGAAAACTGACATAACAATATTTTTTACCATACTTCTCTCAATCAATACCGACGCCCAAATACCAACGCGATCAATACCGACGCCATGTTTACCGACGTCAATAATACCAACGCCACTAATATTGACTCTATCAATACCAACGCCCAAATACCGACGTGAAAATCGGACGCCACCAATACGGCCGCCAACAATACCGACGCCAAAATACTGACGCAAAAAACCGACGCCACCAATTCCGACAATTTACATTCACCAATACTGACGCGTCCAATATCGATGCTAACAATACCGACGCCATCAAAACTGATGCCAACAATACCTAAGCCAACAATACCGACGCCAGCAATTCGACCGACACGACCAGTATCGACGCCACCTATACCAACGCCACTTATATTGACTCTATCAATACCGACGCCATGTTCGGTGTACATGGCGTCCAACACCGACGCCAGCAATACCGACGTCAACAATACCGACGCCATCAAAACCGACGTCTGAATACCGACGCCAACGATACCGACGCTTCCAATACCGACGCCAACAATACTGACGCAATAAAAACCAACGGCAACAATACCGACGCCTCCAATATCGACGCTAAGAATAATGACACTACCAATAGCGACTCCTACAATACCGAACGCCAACAATACCGATGCCACTAATATTGAGTCTGTCTATACTGACTTCTTCAATACTGACGCCATCAATACCGACATTATAAATACCGACGCCGGCAACACCAACGCCATCAATACCGACGCCAAAATACCGACGCGATCAGTACCCACACCATTATTACCGAGGCCACTAATATTGACTCTATCAATGCCGACGCCCAAATACCGACGTCATGTGTACCGACGCCAAAGCAACGACGCGATCAATACCTACGCCACTAATAGGGACTCTTTCAATACCGACGCCACCAATACGGACGCCATCAATACCGACGCCACCAAAACCGACGCCATCAATACTGACATTTTAAATACGGACGCCAGCAACACCAACACCATCAATACCAACGGAAACAATACCGTAGCCATCAATACCGACGCCAGCAATACCGACGCCATCAATACCGACTGCAGCAATACCTACGCCAACAATACCGATGCTAACAATATCGACGCAGCAACACCGACGCCAAGAATATCGACGCCATCAATACCGACGGCAACAATACCCGCGCCATCAATACCAACGCCATCAATACCAACGCCATCAATAGCAACGCCATCAATACCAACGTCATCAAAACCGACGCCATCAATACCGACATTTTAAATACCGACGCCAGCAACACCAACGCCATCAATACCGACGCCACTAATATTGACAATATCAATGCCGACGCTATAATACCGACGCCATGTATACCGACGCCTTCAAAACCACCGCGATGAATATCGACGCCAAAACAACGACGCGATCAATACCTACGCCACTAAAAGTGACTCTTACGCCATCAATACTGACATTTTAAATACCGACGCTAGCAACACCAACGCCATCAGTACCGACGGCAACAATAACGACGCCATCAATACCGACGGTTCCAATACCGACGCCATTAATATCGATGCCATCGATACTGACATTTTAAATACCGACGCTAGCAACACCAACTCCATCAATACCGACGCCAAATACTGACGCGTTCATTACCGACGCCAACAATACCAAGGCCCTAATATTGACTCTATCAATGCCGACGCCATGTATACCGACGCTATCAAAACCGACGTCATGAATACCGATGCGAACGATACCGACGTTTCCAATACCGACGCCAACAATACTGACATTTTAATACCGAAGGCTTACCTACGCCATCAATACCGACGCCTCCAATACCGACGCCAGCAATACCGACGCCATCAATACTGACGGCAACAATACCTACGCCATCAATACCGTCGCCATCAATAGCGACGCCAGCAATATCGACGCCATCAATACCGACGCCATCAATACCGACGCCATCAATACCGACGCCATCTATACCGACGCCATCTATACCGACATTTTTAATACCGACGCCAGCAACACCATCGCCATCAATACCGACGCCAAAATACCAACTCTACCAGTATCGACGCCAACTATACCGACGCCACTAATATTGACTCTATCAATGCCGTCGCCCAAATACCGACGCCATGTTCGGTATACATGGCGTCCAATACCGACGCCAGCAATACCGACGCCAACAATACCGACGCCAACAATACCGACGCCATCAAAACCGACGTCATAAATACCGACGCCAACGATACCGACGCTTCCAATACCGACGCCAACAATACCTACGCCATCAATACCGACGCCTCCAATACCGTCGCCAGCAATACCGACGCCATCAATACCGACGCCATCAAAGCCGACGCCAACAATACCGACATTTCTAATACCGACGCCAGCAACACCAACGCCATCAATACCGAAGCCAAAACACCGACTCGACCAGTATCGACGCCATCTATACCGACGCCACTAATATTGACTCTATCAATGCCGACGCCCAAATACCGACGCCATGTTCGGTATACATGGCGTCCAATACCGACGCCAGCAATACCGACGCCAACAATACCGACGCCATCAATACCGACGCCATCAATACCGACGCCACTAATATTGACTCTACCAATGCCGACGCCCAAATACCGACGCCATGTCCGGTATACATGGCGTCCAATACCGACGCCAGCAATACCGACGCCAACAATACCGACGCCAACAATTCCGATGACATCAAAACCGACGTCATGAATACCGACGCTTCGAGTCTATCTATACGGACGCCATCAATACCGACGCCTCCAAATCCGACGCCAGCAATACTGATGCCATCAATACCGATGCCAGCAACACCAACGCCAACAATACCGACGCCAAAATACCGACGCGATCAGTACCGACGCCATTATTACCGACGCCACTAATATTGACTCTATCAATACCGACGGCAGCAATATCTACGCCATCAATACCGACGCCATCAATAGCGACGCCATCAATACCGACGCCACCAATACCAACGCCATCAATACCTACGCTTACGATACTTACGCCAACAATAACGACGCTTTCAATACCAAAAAAAGCCGTAAAATACTAAGTTTACACAGTCGAAATTGCGGGCAATAGCTAGTTATAAATAAATATTATAAGCTGACCCAGCACACGTTGTTTTGCCACACCATTGGTGTCGGTGGAAGAAGAATGAAAATTTAGGATTATAAGTATTTTAATGCCAAATGATAAAAAAGTACCAAAAAATATTTATATCAATAATATTTTTAAAAAAGCCTGGTAAGGGACATCCTTATCACCTTGGGGTGTAAAATATAGCCTACGACCGATTCTCAGATCTACCAAATATACATATACAAAAGTCAAGCCGTTTCGGAGGCGTTAAGCGACAAACACTGTGACACAAGATTTGTATATAAATCTGAAGTCCTCCTGTTACTTCAGATTTACATAATTTAATAAATATTTTAAGTAATTTTTCGTCCCGTGGTAACATTTCTTTTGGTGTTGTAAAAACAGGTCCGACTTGTTGCTTAAGGAGAACTTGCTTGGATAAAACTCGTCGGAGAGTATCTCTTAATCTGCTTAATCTACTTGAGTAATTAAAGATGAGCCGGCAACAGCTTGACAAATTGGAACAAGGCTGCGTTACGGAGCGTGTGGATGGACTCAGGCGATCGTGCTCACGATCGGGGAAACTACTTCTTCGATAGTTGACTAATGCTGCTGAGCAAGCCGACTGAGATAAACAATAACAATACAAATCGAGATATAAATGAGATTCCCGTAAGTTTCAAAGTCTCAGCAAGTTCTGCACTGTTTAATCCCAATTTTACACGATATACAACCCGGTTCAACTATTGTTTTTTACCATTTCCTGCATCACGGTAAACCGATTTACCAAAAATATTTATTTTCTTCGGCGGTCAACTCTTTGTTTGTTTAGCTCCCAAAGATTTCCTACACTCCAATAGAAAACTACTGAAGTACATTAGCACTGTGCACTACAAATTTGCGAGCGAGACGAGCGCTGACGTAAAGCCAGCGATTTATAAATTCCTCCTCTCCAGCGGGGCGCGTGGCGGGCGGCGCGCGGCGTGGCGAGGCGCGTCCTGTCAAAAGGCGCGCTGTCACTCGACGAGGCCGCCTCGCCCCGAGTAAACAGTTTATGCAAAACGAGGAATTGAATAAAGGGAAGGATCGTGGGCCGCACTGACACCTCTTGCACACGTACACGAACATGAAAGCTGACTTAAGTGCGAGCCGAGTCTCACCGCGAATATTAGATTTTCACCGGGACCGCTCGGGACAGGAACTTGCTTTGATGTTTTTAACAGTGCACTATTTTTTTAATGTATTTTAAATTTGTGATTCAAATGATATGTATTTTTAATCTCCACAAGTGCTAGGATTCACTTGCAGATCACGTCATCTGTGTACATATTTAACACTATAAATCTTCTCTATTCAACAAGATCACAAAATGACCATTTACTTTATATTTTATGAAAACTATAATTTAATTAGGACAGAACTGTGTATTACCATTATTCCGCTTGAGTAGCAAAAGGATGCTATAAATACTACAGCACGACAACCTGTTACCATTGCCGCGCAGAAATCAATGCTCTGAGCTACAACTGAGACTATACGGAACTATAATCTAACTATAACTATACGGAAATATAATCCAATCCTTTCATTGTACTTATACGGGTACGACTTTGTGAAAGGATTAAAGCGTACAGTGCGCCGTATCGGTGTGACACGCGGCCGCCGCTCGGGGCGAGTGTGATGCGATATCGTTGCGATATCGTCATAAATATACACGCTTTGTGTTATTCAACTAGTCGGGAACCTAGTTTACATACGCGGAGCGCCTTATCGCATTACGTTTATTCGCTCACGACTACCGCCTATGTAAACTTATAACCCTATCTGATATTGTTTTTCAACTATAATGAGGACCTCGCCCGGAGACTTGTGAGTGTACATAATAATATACATATTGTGAGTTTTGATATTCATTAAAATCTATTTATAATATGTGTCTACACCTAAGCTGAAGCTGAATATTTAACTTTTACCAAATATCCGCTCTTGTGAATCATTATCATATCAACCATTAGATGTCCTCTGCTGGACATAAGTTTCCCCTGAAGATCGCCACGAAGACCAGTCCTGCGCCACCTGTATCCAGCGGATTCCAGCAACCTTTACCAGGTCGTCGGTCCACTTTGCCGGTGGCCTACCCTCGCTACGTCTTCTATTACGTGGTCTCCACTCGAAAACCTTCAAGCCCCATTGGCCGTCCGTTCTTCGAGCAACATGCCCGCCCCGCGGGCCCTGCCCACTAGCACTTGAGTTCAGTTGGAGCTATGTCAGTGACTTGGATTCTTCTCTTGTGAATAATATGTTTTGATCGATTCTACTATGTACTTGCAAACAACATCTTAATAGGATCTGGCAGGTATACCTACGGAGCGGCCATCAATTCAATTCATCCATTCAATTCAAGCAAGTGGGGTTAGAATATTTTTCTTTCATTCTTTCAAGAACTTACAGTTTTTCAAGGAGAACAGACAATTGGATATCTAATTTTTATTATATATATAAATGCAAATACATTTGGTCATCCACATAAATCCATGGATTAGTGTGTAAACAATACGTTACCGCTTCAGTTGTGTCTGCGGCACACACCGCTCGGTGCGAACTGAAACCGTCTACAAGTTTCGTTTCCATTAAAATTGGGTTGAATGCAGTCACCTGCGCAACACACACCCAGCAGGTCCACTCCTAACTACGTTACTATCCTAGTTCGTATGTCTCAGGTCACTAGATCTATATCAAAACAACGATATCAATAAAATTCGTAATATTTAATTGTTGCACTGTCATATGAAGTATTGAGTTTAATTCCAACTTATAGTAAGGTATAAGTAAGGTATCTTGTAGTAGTTTGATTTGCGCCCAGTTCGCACTTAGAAATCCATCGAGATGCTGAGATTATTTATAACGTGGAATATAAAACATACTGGCGACTCCCCATGGGTGAAATGATGATAAAGCTATCGCGAAATGTATGTATACATACAAACTTATACGATTTTTTGAGCATATGAGTAGACTATTTTGATCATATCTTAAAATACGCAAAAGCAAACGCTGTATACTTGTATATTTGTATAATGCGTTGTGGCCACGTGTGAACCTTCTACAGCAGTTGTCAGGTGGTGTCGCCAGAGAGGCGTCTATTGCCGAATTTGTGAAGTAATCACGTTAATTGGAAAGCGTGCGATTGAGTCGTGTTGCCGTTAAACGGTTAAACGCCGCCGATGGAGGCCGGCCCCAAAATGTACACCCACTTATTCTGTCATAGACGTTACGTAAACTGCGAGCTTGAGAGTATTTTTTTTACTGGTTTTTAGTACAATGTAGTCTTGGATTCCATTAAAAAGATTTGATAAAATGCTGCCGAAGAAGGCAGCGATTTTAAATACATATAACACATACCTAAGTTGCTTTTTTAATATTGGCATGTCAGTTTACAAAAGAGATTGAGATATCACGTGTAGGAGACCAGGGCACAGATTGTGTCTTCAAAAAGAAAAACGGTTATCTTACTTATAAAATAACCTAATGCTAGTGCAACTTCATTCTGATACTACATATTTTTTTAAGTTACCTACTTATCTACTTGTGATCTTCCATTCTAAAACGTCCACAAATTACATAATTAATGGCATTATGAATAGCCACTCCTGCTATCAATACTAGTGGGCTAGCTCATTATTTTACTAGATTAACGTCATAAACACTTTTAATAGCTCATGTTGTTATTATGAAATAAGAAAACTGTTTGGCGGGAATAGATAGTCAGGATTATATAATATTAACATACCAGGTTAAAACCCGACGTTTTATTTCTACAAGATCCATTTTTATTCGCTTCAATCCACAGTTTAAGTGTTCGTTTTAATTCAAGCCGGGTAAAAGAGTGCTATCATTTAATTTTGTGCAATTTAAGAGATTGCCCTAAAGCTTTGTGAATATTTAAATGTTAACTTAGACATTTAGTCTAGGTATTTTATAGAGATACTTTTTAGAATTGTTTATGATCTTTAGCTGTTTGATATTTGAAGTTTTTAATTAAAACAACATTTTAATGAACTATATGCCCTGGATTAAATATATCAAGTAACTTTAATATACTAACTCGTTGGTCTAGTGGTAAGTGCAACTACCAAAAAGCAAAAGCAAAAGGCCTTGGGTTCATTTCCCAGGTGGCGTGTTATTGAATTTTTCTATAAAATTCTCAGTAGCAGCTTGGAGTTTGGATCCGTGTCCTGTTGCGTGGAACTTAAAACATACCGGCAAAATGTGGGTGTACATATGTAGTCTCCTGCCTAATCGTCCGGGAACGACAGGCGTGATTTATTTATTCATTTACGCACTTACAATATCCTTACAGACTAACCCAATGCGATATTGTTGCATATTTACATATTCCTTATTACTAAAGCCTGGTAAGTTATACTCGTATGTTATTTAGTCAAATGTATGCCTTAGTGAAGATGTACAGAGCTAGTGGCCACACAGTAATCGTTAGGTACTCAATGTCGCATTTCGGTGAACGTTCCGTCGATATTGACCGAGTCTCCGCGAAAATCGCCAACCCTTATTGTCAATACAGTAAATATAATAAGATAAATATATAAGATGAAACTATTGCTAAGTCGATGCAGATGCAGAGGTCAGATAACTCTACTTCATATATATGTATTCTTGTATCTATATATATATATATATATATATATATATAGGTATATCCTGGCTAGCTAATCATTTGCTTTAATTTTTTTAGCCAGATGATTAAATTGAATGAGTCACAGATACTACTAACGCATAAAAAACAATGTTACAATTATAAATAATTTATTATTTGTAATAAATTTATTAAATGTTATTTAAAGATTCCCAGTTGAAACTTGTGCACATTTCATAGATTTCGAAAGTACCCGTGTAGTCCCAGAGCACTGTGGTACAAAGTACTTCCTCGTAGTTACCGACGTTTGAATGCTGCGCTCATCCAATAAGCAATACGACAACCCGCTCAGTACTTACGCAGTGCCGCCGGTAGTTCTCTGTGTCGTGTCGGTCTAAACAATGTGAAATTGTTTACTGTACCTACCCGATGTCCGTCGGTTGCACCCATTCATCGTCTCCGTCTAGCCCGTGGCCCCCAGACCCCCGCCTCGGGGCCCCGCCGGGTGGGCCCCGCACGTCCCCGGCGCGGACAATTAGCATTTAGATTAAACAAATAAACGGTACCGCCGCGTGACCAGAAAGAATTATCTGCGTTATTTATTGTTCAATTAATTTATTTATTGCATTTTTAATAGTCACGTTAGAGCTACGCGACGCTGCGGTATTTCGTGAAACTTATTGTTTATGAACGCTCTCAACTCAAGTTCAACAGACGTGTATATTGCTATCATCATCATCATCATGTCAGCTAGAGGACGTCCACTGCTGGACATAAAGATTTTCACAACGACCGGTCTTCGGTCACCTGCATCCAGCGGATGCAAAATTACTATAATAGTGTTTAAAATATAACTTAAAAAGTTAACATACTTAGTAACTTAAAATTACTATAATAGTGTATAAAATATATTTACAAAGGTATGAAATCTTAATAAATCAAGTAAAGCGTTTCTAAAATTCATCTATTAAATTTCCATTTTGCTAATAATAGCCTAATGTCTGAGTCAAAAATAAAGACTAGACGTAAGATATCTTAAGTTAGATTTAACTGCAGACAGGCTTTACTACTTGCATACATTAAAGATAACTTGGTTCTGACTGAGTTCACGTCTCAATATTTCTCAAGGTGGTATTGAAAATAGAAATAATTGCGAGAAATATAATTTGTATAAGGGACCAGTCTAGAAGTAGATTGGTCCCTTTTAAGGTTATCCAGTGCATTCTATGACTAAAGGATCTACTGCTCAATATTTTTTATGAAGCCGCAATTTCTTATCTAATAAATAAGACACTTCATTGAAGAGGTCGGGGAGTCAGCGGTGCTCACATAATATATGTAACAACGTGTAGCGGGCGACACCGCGCCGCGTGATGTATGACTATGTTGTACAGGCCGCCGCGGTGCTCACACAGCCAGCTCACACGTTGTTACTTCCAGCTGGAATTGTGTGCGGAGAGGGTTCCGCCAAAGTTCAGCATACTGATTAATTGACGTGTGAGGTCAAGCTGCGTCAGCTAAAGTCAATCTATGGTTGGGTGACCAATAATACACGCCCCACCTGCCTTGTAGAGCATCTTAGCCCGTAGGTTTCGGCTGCCATATGGATACCTATGACAATATTGTCGCTTGTTAGAAATTAGGGAAAGTTCTGACCCTGGAAACCAGTCTACCTTTAAGATATCACTCTAGCCCAGCAGCCCGACTAGGTTGCGGGAATGTAAAATATTGACACTCAGAACTTTGAACTATAATTAAATCAGATCTTATAGCTGCCATACATCAAAAACCGTTTTGCTTTTACTTCATTTGAATTGATTCGAACGTTGATTGATATCTTTAGGCGTCAAAACTACGAGTAGGTACTAAGGTATAAGACAGAAAGTGGTCTAGAAAGTATGAGTTGTATCAAAAATGTAATATGACTCATTTGGTATCACACACGTGTAATTTTCATTATATTATAGTAATGTAGACATTACACCTCAGTATTATCACTTAAAACACGTATGTACATATTAACGGTTAAACAGTTAACAATTAATGACTGTGACACCAGGTGGCACGCAGGGTCGTCACCTCGACCGTCATCAATAAAAACCTAATTTACACTTTAAACATTTGCTCCCGGAGCGAGTTCCTGTGGCGTCCCTAATTTGTGGGCGAGTTAAATTAAAACACATATATCATTATCGGGACGTGGCTTAGTGAGAACGTACCGGTGCGCGCCGTGCCGGTCGGTGCCGGTCCGTGCCGGCCGACCGGCAGCCGCTAATACTTTAATTAATGCCGGACTAACGCCGGCTACGGCGACAATACGCAGATTGGCGCAAAATTAGATTGAACAATCTATCTGTTAATAATGTGTCGAAATATTATATTAAATTTACGTCAATTAATGTTGGAATTGGAATATCATACCTACATACATACATATAGTAACATATTTTTAGGTTTTGATTAACGTGATTGTAGATATAATTTACAGAAAGCCACGCGTTACGATTCCTGCATAAACCTTTTACTTCGTCCATAGTTCACAACATGTCATACGTGCACTTAAAACATGGATAATACAAAAACATCATGTCACAGATAAATATTTTGACATTCACTAATGAATCATTTTGTTAACTGTATATGTGGGTCTTGAGTTAGTTTTAGTATTTACAAGTAAGTAATAAATTTACTGTAACCTGCATGCAATATATTTTCTCTCGGATGCGAAACGCAATGATCTTAAGGCTAACCCACCGGCAATCATTGGATTGGATATTGTAGTCATTGAATGGCACATCCGAGGACAGGCCATTCCAGATCTTTGCAAATAAATAATTTTAGTAGTTACCATAGCCGAAATGGGAAGAATATATACATATATATATAATAATATATACCTATATCTGCAGCACGTCAGGTGCTTCTTGTATTCACAGCGTCTCGGCGTAGTGTCATGTGACCTGTGTTCGCAGCAGTACGGGCGGTCCGCGACCGCGGGCCGGCGGACATCAAAGGGCCGCAGGGTTAAAGTGATATTAACTCGCGCTTTTGACACGTTTCACTTCATAATTACTTAATGAGCCCGAAAACATTATAAAATTGGTATTTTACAGATCCTATTGATGTATATAATCTCGGGTAGAGTGCACGAGACTATGGTGTTTTACAATAGGTACATACATTATTTTTGGTTGATTTAAGTAGTTTAGGCCGATTTCACCTGGAAGTGAGTAAATTTTTGAATTATTCTGGCGAAATCAGTTTTTTATTTCAGTACTACTAACCTTTGAATACGAATTCATAGAATAACATAACATAAAAATTAATAAGCTTTAATAATAAAATAAAATATGAATTTAATAATAAACGAATAAAATAGGAATTTAATAAGCGACAACAACTGACGTGACATTGAATATTTAAATATGTTTACAGCGGCAGCAATCTTAGACGTGTAATGTTCAGAACAATAGTTTTACAAGCAAACGACAAAAGACATATAGATAACGTACGAGAACAATTAAATAGGGACTATGTAACTCAGTAGAAAATGAATTAAATAACAGAAACAGAACAAATACCGTATGGAATTGATACCAAACACAGCTAGCCATAATTACTCTCTTTAAAAATGTAGCCATCAATATGTTGGCCTCGGGGTCCCCTAAACTTCTGGTTAAATTTTGATAGGCGTGATTGAATTCTTCTCTTAGCCCCGATTTCTTCCTCTTGCCACAATTCCTATCTTTAAGTCTCCCTGCCCTTAACTACTCGTACTTGCCCATTTGTGTTTTAAATGTGTTTTTAAAATTATTATTTTTATATAACTGTTCATATACCAAATTAATTTAAAGCATGATATATCTGCTATTTCCCACAATGACTTGCGTCTTTCTAACTGCACGGCAGTTGCGTATAGTCTGGTTGCACTCTTCTAAAAGATTTCTCCTATTCAGTCATTTCCATATTCTTCTTTGTAGCTCTAATTTTATACCCAGAAGTCCATATATCGTCCAGTTAGTGCTGCGTTGTATCGCGATGCCGGTCGCCTGGCGGTCGTCTCGCGGTCGCCGGTCGCGCTATACATCACAGTGGAATGAATTCACCGGAATTTATCCGCACTTACGGCGACGTTTTATTCGCTTGACCTCCCCTCCCCCCTCCCCCCCGCGGCCACGGTGCTGCAGTCCGAAGTGTTCGGATCTAAAATATTCAGACTGCGCAGTCATGTTTATTGAAAGGGAACTTCGTCTCGGACTAGTTGATTACCTGAGCTGAAATAGTGTACCATTGTTGTCTGTACATTATTGAGTGGCGCACTGCTGCAGCTTACTGACAAAAGTGAGCCTTATTATGAAGGACACAAAGAATTATTATCAGCGTTTCCTTAGCTCTAGTATGCTATAGTTAATATGATATAATATGTTATTGTAATATGTGATATTACGTACATTACTACTGGGTACAGCTTTAATATTTTACTTCGTATCTGGTATGGATGTGACCTAACAAGTATTTTTTAGTATTTTAAAACTGGTATAAATAAAAAAAAGGTCTAAACAAAAGGTAACTTGTTTTCGGATGAAAAGAGTAACGGAAACTGAATTACATTTCCCTTCGCAGAATAACTAGTTTCAAAGCCAAAGGGAACAATTTTACAGGAATTTCAGCACAGGTTTCGAGTGGAAACAATTAAAAACAAACATATGTTTGCGACACAATGTGGCCGGTGCACCGAAACATGTATTGCAACTTGTCTGACCGAACAACGCTTAAGCCTTTAATCCTAGCAATGCGTTTGCACTTTAATTCCCAGTGACGTCACCAGCGATAGTTACCGTACGTTTCTCGTATCCCCTGATAACACTAACACAGCAAGTGATCACGCTGCGTGCCCGTCGGCCGCCCGGCTGCGTGACGTCATCGTTACATCACTGCAATTACACCCGGCGCTGTTTGCGGCGCACTCGGCGATTTCAGCGCTTTCCTGAGTTATTCCCGCGATTAAGCGCGTGTTGTGTGGGTACGCGCATTGATTTTGATATTGAGCGCTTTACGTTGCTGCTATTGTAGGCTGTGTTGGAAACCAGATAGTACAAGAGAATAGGCAGTAATGTTGTATTAAAAGCGTCTCTGCGTTCACCAGAGCGTGCTGTAATTGGGTTCCTTACGCATTACATTTATTCAAAATTTATAGCAGCAATTTATGTGTGATGGTAGTCGCGCTTTATGAAATTCTAATATATTTAGTAAGCTGTAATAGCTTAGTTATGAGACAAATGGACTGTGAAGCTAAAGGTCCTTTTTTTTTTTTGTTTACCGTGTGGGAATGCATTTACGCACTTCCCGTCGCCAGGGGAGACGACGGGGGTGTGTCGGACTCCACCCAGAGTGGGTGACCGACTAAAACCACACGGGATGTTCCACCTCACCACCATAGTGCCGGGGTTACGGGTACGCGTTGGCATTCTTCTTTCAGCCTTACCCTTCTTTTTCTTCTCCCAGGCCACGCAGGCCTTGGTGCCAATCCGGTGATCGGCCGGCTTCTCCCTTGCTGTGCAGAGCGAGCAGTGCAGGTCAGCAGAGCATTGGTTTGCTCTGTGACCCGGCTGGCTACAGCGGTAGCACTGCCCGCTGCGGTCCACTTCTGACGAGCACGTGTGCTGCACGTGCCCGCCGTATAGGCATCGGAAGCACTGCAGGGGCCGAGGCTCCAACAGTGCCACCTTTGCTGACGACCACCCCACTAAGAGGCGACCGGCGCCAACTATGGCTTGGGCCGCTGCCACTGGGCAGCGGAGCCAGACCGATCCCTTTCCTGACGGTCCCCGTCGTACATCTCCGGTTTTGATGTCGTCGGCGGAGCATCCGCCGACGCGTGCGGCCACAGCGGCCACCTCCTCGGACGTGACGGAATCATCCAGGTCCGACACGCGCAGCTCTGCGCATTTGGTCGGCCTGGAGATCCGCACGTCGTCCGCGCTGAACAGCTCCCTCATTTTGGAGGCGAGGGAGTCTGCTTTGTCTCCGGACTCAGCCCCAGAGACCTCCAGGA
The DNA here is from genome assembly GCA_905163465.1 of Craniophora ligustri. NCBI lineage: Eukaryota > Metazoa > Arthropoda > Insecta > Lepidoptera > Noctuidae > Craniophora > Craniophora ligustri. Next base: position 16,346,158 of record LR990959.1, on the reverse strand, counting down.
TTCGAGCCCCTGTGATAGAAAGCTTGAATCCCAGCGAGGAGATCCCCAACTCCTCGAGTTTGATCCTCCTCTTCGCTTCCAGGAGGACCGAGGCGTATGTGATGCCCTTCGCCTCAGCACTAGGCTGAAGGGCAATCACGACCGCTGTGGAGCGGGGCGCTTGAAGCCTCGCGGCTTTCTTGCGCTGCTGGCTCCGCTTTTTCGCCGCCTTCTTCGTCGCCTTCCGCTTGTTGGTCACGGTCTGCCACTCTCCCTCCCTGGATTCGTCGACAGACCGGACGCCCTGTGTAGAGGCCGCAGCATCCTGGTTCTGGGGTGTTTTCTTCCCCTTCCCCTTACCTTTTCCCTTCGGCTGCGATTTTGACGTCGCAGCCGTCGGGGTTGAGCCAAGCTGGCTCTCTGCAGAGGCCACCTTCTGTTGCGTGGCCTTGGCTGGTACCACCGGGGGCGGCGCAGCCTTGACGGACGCACCTTTGGGTGGTGCTGTCTTCGGCGGCATGGTTGACTTCGGCCCCTGGGTTGGAGCCGAGGTGCGTGACGTTGCCGCCTTGGCGGCATAACTCGCCGACGGTGCCTTCTCGGCGGCCTTGCGGTCGCCAGCCAGAGGAGGGCGCAAGACTTTGCCCTCCAGTGCAGAAAACCTGGCCGTCAGGCCAGCCATCTCCGTTCGAAAGAGGCGGAGTAACTCCGACTCTGCAGGCGCTGCAACTTCTGAGGCCGAATGGCCCTGGCGCCCAATGCGCGCAACCTCCAGCTTCAGCGCTTCCATCTCGGCCTGGAGCCGGTTGTTGTCGGCTTGCAGGCGGGTATTGTCCGCCTGCAGCTTGCTGACCGTCGCCTCCAGGCGTGCAGAGTCCTCGGAGGCTGACATCACGCGCAGACCATCCGAGCCCTTCGCAATCAGGCCCGTTGCTTCCTTCAGGGCCTTCGTGAAGGTACCCTTCAGGTTGCCGGATTTTCTCGCCACGTAGTCGACGATTCCAATGCCGGCAGCTATCTGCTCCCTCAGAGCAGCTGCCGTGCGATCGTCGACCTCACCCGGAACTGGGCGGGCAGGCATCTCCACCGATTTCGATTGGGCCGCCTTGACCAAGGCGCCGATGTCATCCTCAGCTTGGAGCCGAGACTCCTCCCTTCGGACGGCCATCAGGTCGGCTTTCGCCTTGGCCAGGCCCACGTAATCTCCCGTAGTGGGAGGACGGCCTCTTCCTCGTCTTGAGGTGCTAACTTTAGTTTTTCTGAGTTTGTTTCGGCATTTCTTCTCAGAGGTCGTCAGTTAGGAAATGCCGATGTCAACTAGATACTAAAAAAAAAAAATGTAGATGACTTGTAAAAGTGTCTTTAAAAAGATCTATTTACAGAAATAAACAATCATTCAATCATTCATCATAGGGGCTGGCGCCTCGTCGTCGCTCAAGGCCGACTCCGACCCCGTGCGACTCGATGGTTCGAAGCGCAATCGCTTGCGCAACCCCACACTGCTCAACAGCCTCTGCTCTAACTCCAGACTTTCCTGGAGCAGCATTAAACCGCTGGATTCGGATCCGGAATCGGACGACCCATCAGTCTCCTCCTGTTCGACCTCCTTCTCAACAACTTTTTTATTTTTGTTCTTATCCATAATAAGTCCCACGAGTATGGGGGAAAAGCAGTCCGCCCGGGCAGTGCCCCCTGTACCCGGGTAAACCAAACGTAACCCGTCAGAGGGTCGGCCGGTACTCTGACGGGGGACGCACTAGGGACTGGACATCCTCCAGCCACTCATCTCCTCGCGGTGCGCCGCCGCTTGAGATTGGACGGTCCGGGCGGTTAAGCCAAGACCGACGGGAGGTACCTCTCGCTGAGCCGCGAGACATGTTCCACGACACTCAGCGTGGAACAGAAATACCTCCCGATTTGGACGACGGTGGCAGGGGAGACAGACTCCCACCGCCTGCCCGGAGGTAGGGTGAGTACACACCGGGCCCGCCAGCGTTCTGCCGATTAGCCTCGCGGCCGCTCGGCGAACATCCCTGGCCCTGAAAAGGGCCGTTGTGGACTCCAATCGGCCTCGCGGCCTCATGGAGCCGCCCCTCCCCCCCGGTGGCCCTGAAAAGGGCCGTTTCCCCCCCAAGTGGCCCTGAAAAGGGCCGTTTCCCCCCCAAGTGGCCCTGAAAAGGGCCGTTCCCCAGTGGCCCTGAAAAGGGCCGTTTTGCCCAGCTAAGCCTCGCGGCCTCGCTGGGTTCCCCCCCCGTGTTGCTCACCGATACACCCTCTGCCAAGTCAGAGAGGCACGGGAGCAACACCCCTGGCCCTGAGAAGGGCCACGTCAGACATTCGCCACGAGCAACAAGACTCCCCAAAACCGGGAAGAGTTATTGCCCGTACCCAGGGTGCACCGGCCCCATCAGCTGCTGTTCCCCCAGGATACAAGTATCCCGAAAGGACCAGCAGCCGGGGAGCACTCGCGGAGGTAGCTGACACGCACCCCAAGCTAAAGGTCCTGAGCTAACCGCACTAGGCGTGGTGGACTATAGCCTAATCTCTAAAATGAGAGGATCCCGTGCCCAGCAGTGGGACAATAATCGGAACGATGATGATGAATATAAATACGGTCACTTAAAAGTTTGAAAGATATGATAATTAACTTAGACGTACATATTATTACAACATAAAATGATTTTATCTTAAAGTATTTTATACAAAGCGAGGTCTGTTCCCAGCGCCGCCGCCGCGGTAACACACCGGCCACTTAAGTAACAGCTATTGATGTCAGCCGCAACTGCTGCCTTCACTGTTCTCTCTAATAGATCTCACTTTATCTCAGTGTTTCGCATTGTCTCAAATAAATTGTAACACAATAGCTAATCTACGCGCCGAGCTCATCTAGTATCTGTGTCTGATTTTAATTAATTCATTTAAAAATGAAAAATATGGAAGCTTTATCATACAAACTCATGTTTAAGTTCATTTAGTACCGACTTAACTACAGAAGTACCTATATTGTTTTATCTGGGTGTGCACAAAAATTCCTCAGCGGTATTGAAGCCTGAACGCTACAGTTGCAACTGTGATATCTACTAACCACATATTGTGCAGTATGCATTTAGTACCTTCAGTAAGACGGGTTCTATTCATGGACGATGTGGGGTCTGCTCTTACATCAGTCATCATAATATGGCAAAATATAAAGCAAAACTCAGTTAATGATAACCTAATTATACCTTAGAGCAGGAACAATGCTTGTAACTATTCTAATTAACTGTATGTACTTACGTGGTTCTATTTCATCATACACATCTGCATACACAAACAGCACGCGGTAGATTTGCCGCGTGACGTCACGCTGTGTACTATCTAGTTAAAATTGGCAAGGATCAGTAGATATCTCGGCGTCTGTCGACGTATTAATTATCCAGCGCAAACAAAGTAAGCGCGGTGTTTGATTTCTTGCTCACACTTCATTTAATACAGAAGATCTACTTGCAACAATACTTCATGTGAATTGAATTAGTAATTTTTTTGAAGGTAGGGCATAGCGAGATTTCTCGTTCAAATTGAGCTGCCCGACTGGGGAATTACCTCCGCCTTACAGAATACCGCAGTGAATCAACAATAGTTGTCTTTCTGTGAGTGAGTAAGGTTACCAGAGCTCGTTGGGGAGTGACTATTTTGACAGCATAGGCATTCCATTTGCTGTCAGTTTAGTAATTCCCTATTTTAAGAAACCAAAACGGTTTCTACAGGGGTGTGCAACGCATTCGCAAGCCTTCAGCTGTTGCAAATGTCCATGGGTGGCGGTGGTCACTTACCATCAGGTGAGCCGGCTGCTCGTTTGCACGCTTTTCGCAAAAAAAAGAAAAGTCACACTGCAGATGAAGCTTAGGCTTGGTCAATTATATATATACATTTGCATTTTGTAGCAGGTACCTAATAAGGCCACTTAGCTAGACCGGACCATATCTTCTAGACTAAGGCAGTCTTCGAATAATATTCAAATAAAAGCAGCTTATTTCTGATTAAGCTACCAGGCTTGGTTGGAAGTTATAGTTATAGTTAAAGTTATATATACGTTATAGTAACGGTGAGATATTGGTACAGAACTGAAGCGAATTAGGTACTAAATTTGAGAGAAGTCTTTACTCAGCGGCAGCATCATGCAAGCTCGGAGATGATGATGATGATGATGAAATATAAAAGATATGCAAAGGTCCTTTATATATTTAGTATGACTATTATTTTTGTAGGATGTATCGTTGTATTACGAAGCGAAAGAAGAAAATCCTCTTGAATAGGAATAAAACTGACTGGTGGACCTTTTATAATGTGTTCTTGTGTTGTGGCGTTTCTCGAGTCCCGTTTGCTTCCCGGCGGCTCGTACGCAGCGCGGCGCAATCTAATCGTGATTCCAATGCTGTGTTTGAAGAAGGCGCTGATTAGCAGGGGTGTCAGATAACACTATTCTTGGTAGTTTGCTTCTTTGTTAATACCTTCTTATCCGAGAAAATGCAAGATTCCTACTCAAAATAGTAATAAACCTCTATGTTAAGGAGTAAGTTAAAAAATATATTTGAATATGTGAATCAAATATTAAATAATACTTACTAGGCTGGTATGATAACTCCTGTTCAGTATATTACCGTTTCTACTTAAATTAACTTCAATAATAAATGTGTTTTTCCATAAATTTCTAATGGAAAAACATTCATTATTTTAAGTAAAAGAAATAAAAGGACGGGAGTTTTCCGGGAGTGAACATAAATAGATACGTTAGAGATGCCGAGATATCAGTGTCTTTGATGTTAGACTAAATAAATGCGGATGAGAGACGCTTGTATCGTCGCGCTCATCTTTGTGATTTAGATAAATAGATGCTGAGCAAGTAGAAAATTAAATGATTAGCATACTTCGCTAATCGCTTCACAATAATTCTGTACCCTTCTCCCTGACATCGGCCATGTAAATAGACTTGAACCTCTTAGAGAAGTAAATCTTTGTTCTTGTAACAAGATATTGTATGAATATAAATAAATTCAAATGAATGTACGATAATTGTAGCACGTGTAGTAAGTGGCATTCTGTATGTTTATTCTGTATGCTGGGGCTTTGTGATCAAGCGTGAGTACACAATCACTTAGGCTACTTTTTTATCGATATATGAAATATTTGAGAACGATTTTAATAAATTTAGATAGATCTAAATAATAATAGCATTATTTTTAAAATGCAATCGTAATAATCACTTGCGTAAAAATTGTTTTATAATACCTAACATATTGATGGCTCTGACGAAATTGATTAGTTGTTTTTGAGGTCTTTATCAAAATAATTATTTTAGAAAATCATGATTCATGACTGGTAAATTGACAGTCATTTACTTGATTTTTGGGTATAATGTCAAAGTTGGCTCATTTCTTGCTAACTGCGTTTCTATAGAATATAAACTAAATTCAAATAAATTCGACAATTCAAAAGCACTTGTAATATTGCTCTACTTGAAATACATTATTATTTGACTTTGAAACTTTTTTTACTACCTACTGATTTTTGCTTAAAATGATGGTATATATGGTTTTTTAATGGTTTAGATAAATACTAGGGATATTTTGGACAAAGTAAATCCAATACAAGATTATTGAATATATATTTGTGATATTTACGATACTCGAGAGACGTGTAGTAACAGAGTAAACTACCAAAATGGCAGGCGCTACAAAAAATACTCATCAACTTTAAAAATCATTAGCTATGCGGTTTGCTGATCACAGGGAATAAAAATTCAAAAAAACCTCCTTTGAGACCGCGCGCCGAAATGTGTTTAAAGCGCTCCCGAGCCGGTAAAAGATTGTTGGCTCAACGCTTACGAACTCATTTCCCTCACAATTTATTGCGCGCAATAAGCATTTATGAGATAATACATCGGTTTTTTTTCTCCCCCATGGGGGAGGAAATGGTTCCGTTCGCGAAGGTATACTTAAGTAATAATGTCAGCCGGCTGCGACCTGCTCTGGTGGTCACAAGCCAGAATGCTGAGCGTGAAGCCCTCGAGAAAAGTGCTATTGCGTAGTTCTATCAAATTATCAGCTGGATATATGCTCTGTTATGCAAAATAAGCCTATTATATTAGACTGGTCCCTTTGAAGTTACAAGCGTGATGATATGTTATTTATTATCAGCCCCCAATAATTCCATTTACTACTAGAGGTGCGCTAGAGGTCAGTCAAGGTCTGAGATATAATAATAATAATCCTCAAGATGTTAGCTACAAAAAATACCAACGGAATTTTGTACATGTTAATGTACTTTGATCGCACTGTTCACAGCAGTGATATAAGCCTAAAGGACAGATACCCCAACGATACTTTCTTGTACGTAAGTGACTGGTATTGTTATTAATTCGGGAAATAATTTAGATTTAATAATATATATTACATTTGTTCACATAGAAGGCTATCGATCTGTCCCGTCTTTGCTGTAGCGGCATGTATTGTTATTTCTTTATATTTCCACTTTCTTTCTTCATAGTCACATAATTATTTTTATCCGAAAGCTTTAATATTGAATTTCATACTTATTTTTAGTCCTAGCGATTTAGATTTGCCCTTATTCAGTCTGGACGACAAAATAAATGTATAGAAAACGTTTAGGATAGGTATATGTATGTATTGTTAAAACGTTTCAGAAATTTTCGACGTTCTCTTTTAAATTTGAATGATATATAAATACAATAATGACTTTTTACCCAGAATAGCTTAGATTTTTCATCATTTCCTATTTGCACGTAGTTCATCCGTTAGTAATATCTACTCTGTTAAACAGGTTACCGGAGTGCAGGAAGCGCCCTATTAACCTGTTTACTGCAACCGCTTTTTATTTTTATAACATTGCTAGGATATAAATAGGAGCTTGTTTTTATATTTTTATAAATTATATCTTGAGTACCTATATGAGTTTTTTAATATTTCTGAAAATTATTGATGTAAATGGTGATTAACTTTTAATGAAAACAGAGTGAATTTTTTTTTATAATAACGAGTATTAAGCTACAAGTCTGTAATATATCCTGCTTTTGGCGTACAGCAGATGTTATTGGTAAGTGGCAGCCCTGGAACACGAACAGAACGTCTTAGTGGTAAGTTCTCACAACGAGGGAAATTAACTCAGAGCTTAGCTCGCCGAGCTGTCAGGGGAGAGCGGTGTATTGGATTACATGACTATTTTTACATTCAAAGTATCTGACGACTTATTGCTGTAATGTCATTAGAAAATGACAGGTGTTGACATTTCCATTATAAATATAACTGAATCTTTGAAATTTCCGTAGATTCCCACGTTTAACATTCTCAATAAAACAATCAATTTTACAGGCGCTTAATAAATTTTGTGTCATCTTTTGTAAGAAGAATTTCTTAGAAATTGGCGCCCACAAGAAAAATATTATTTTATGTACACAGTATCCACGAAATAACTGTACGTATGGGAACAAAATCATCTGGCGGAGCTCATTGTAAACTTTACAACGCAAGCTGCGTGTGATTTAATCATTATATTAACATTTTCAACCTTAATGAATGGCAATAAGGGTGATGTGTGGTACTTAAAAGAGAGCAAAGCGGCAAGAAATTTCTTAAGTAAAGTTTCTCAGCTAATATTTGTGGTACATTTTCGCAGAATACATTTAATACAATCATAACATTAAATGTTGTTACAAAGTTTGTGCTTCGAGAAATTTGTGTTGTAGGGAGTGACAGGGTGTGCTGACACATGTGTCGCGACACACTGACACTGAGCCACCGCCGACACCGCACTGTCACGTTGTGTCGACACTCACTAACCGCGCTGTATCTATTGTAGTAACAGTAAGTTCACTCGCCCGGGAATCAAACGTTCAGGACGAGTCGCTCCGACGTGTTATGAAATTTTATTCTGTAGTGTAGTTATTACTGGAAGGCTCTGTTCATGTCGTAACGGATAACGGTACACACATTACGTCGCTACTGGCGCTGGGATGACGTCAGCTCGTTGGTTGTAATAGCCTTCATCTAGATCTAGACTTAGAGTGTGAGAAAATGGAGATACAAAGGTCGAAATTAGTTTCTGAACAAAGCTTAACATGCCGCATTCATAACAACAATATTCTTTTCCGTGCAGAATATTTTTCATCAATTGTACGAAGCACGTGTAATGATTTACATGTAATAATATCCTGTATGAAATATTTTGTTCCGATTAAATTGGTCTCCATGTTAGGATGGGACTTTTGTTTGTAATACATTTTTATTGAATTAAAAATGTAATTTATATGTTAAATGGGTATATCCACCTGCTTGATTTAGCTTTCCACTACACACAAGGCATACCATCAATCTCAATTTGTACCAATTGGATATAACTCGGGTTAAAATATATTGTCTATTTCAGTCTGTCATTATAAAGCCAGGCATAACAAATGCAGGGTTGCATTTGGTGATTGATAAAAGTACTGAAAATGACTGTATCGTAGGTTACACCCCTGCCAAGCATATAGATTCCCAGTCGAACAGTCACCTCGCCATCCATCAGTGGTTCTCAATCACGTGCGGGCGCTGCGTGACAAAAACACATGTTTATCTAAGGCGAATCGATAAGCGATATAAATAAAGTGGGTGCCATAAATATCGGGTGCGGTGTGACGTCACGCGCGCTACGTCGAGCTATGAAATATGGCGGCGGTCGGCCGCGGGACGGACGCCAGGGTTGAACGCAACTAGTTTTTGTGGACGACACTTGTGCCGCGGTGGGGGACGATTTGTGGAGAACTAGCGTTGTATGTAGTCATTTTAGTAGTTACAAAGTTACTTCGCGAAGTTGAACAAGGTTTTTTACACAGAGTGGGTAGATACTTAAGATTTAACCTATGTCATTTTGATCCAGGCCACTCAGTCTTTCAGGGCAACTCCATGAATGTCGTTGTTTTAACGACATTTCAGTGCATTGCTCTTTACGTGACTCTGCTAATAATAAAATGATATTCTGTAAATAGATCTTTCTAGGACACTTTTACATATTTGTTTAGATTTGAAGTACTAAATGGCACGTCTGAGAATAAATACTTAAACATACTCAGAGAATTATGGTCTCTTTTAAAGTCTAGACATAAAGCCTGAAATGGGCTTTTAAATAAAATAAACTGCTTTGAGGTGAGGTGTCCCTTCGGACGGCACGCATGCATCAGGCATTACATAGCTCAAGTGTAGTGTAGCTCAACTATAATTTAGGGAGCTTTACGACTCGTCACACCACAAGACCGCAGTGAATCAACAATAGTTGTCTTTCTGCGAGTGAGTAAGGTTACCGGAGCTCATTGGGGGAGTGACTATTCTGACAGCATGGGAGTTCCGTTTGCTGTCAGTTCAGTAACTCCATATTTATGAAACCTGAACGGTTTCTAAGGGGTTTGGCAACGCATTTGAAAGCCTCTGGTGTTGCAAATGTCCATGGGCGGCAGTCATCACTTACCATCAGGTGAGCCGACTGCTCGTTTGCCCCCTTATCAGCATAAAAAAAAAACACAATAGTAGATCTGGAATTTCCGTAGAATATCTACTTAAGGCTCCCTATAGTACTAGCATTTACAATATCATCTTCAAATATGTTCAGCAACCCTGGGCCGCGGGCCGCGTGCGGGTTGCCCGCGTCGCTTCTGCTTATTGACACTGACACATTTTATTATCATTGGACCGCTCGACCGGCCCGCGCTCGCCGCTGCGTGTACCGCCTCTGCCCACACCCTCCTTCGTATGGCTTCACAATATACGTATAACAGTAACTAAATATGAAACACCCTTCTATCTTGAGAGGACTTTGGAGGAATACTGATTCAGTTAAAGTGCTACGGCAAAACTGCATTTTATTCAAATTTAACTCCTGTCTAGATAATTAATGTATGCTTTGAATAAGTGCACTTTTAATGTATGTTGTAGAATAATCATTCATTATATTATACTCGTCGTACAGGAAGAAAACTTTTGATATTGCTCAAAATTTTCAGTTACCTACGCTTTTTTTAGTTGAAGAGGGATTTCCAAAATGACAACTATTAATCCTACGGTATGATAATAATACTCAGTTATATTCGAATGAAATACAATAACTTATTAAATAAATATAATATTAGATATCATACGTGTGTAACGTGTGAGCGTGTCGGCACAATGCGTGCTCAACAAGTCGCCTGTTCGTATTGTTTGCCGAACAACTCGCCGCCGGATATAAAGCTGATACGTCATGAGTTTGCTTACGTTTAATTTAATTAACACATTGTACGCTTCTCGGTATGTGTATTCATTAGAAACGCCTTCAATTTGTGGTAACTGTATAATGAGGCTTGTTACAATACAGCAGTGTGTAGTAAAACATGTCAAATAATTAGTGGGAGCGGCCCATCCGGCGAACTAGGAACTAAGTAGCGCATTAAACATTAGCGCAGTAAGCGGCTTAGAGCGCGCGGTGCGGGGCGCGGCATTATAACCGCGCTAATCCGAGATAAAGCGCACTAATTCACACTTGTGTGAATTGCCGCGACGACGCCGACGCGACCTGCGGCCGCCGCCGCCCATGTGCGCGGCACCTTACTTGACCAGCTCACACCGGCTTTAGCTCAAAGTAATATTTACTAAGCTCGTACAAATAATAATTATTATATCGTAATAATAGCACACCCTGTGAGAAACAAGGTTATATATCACATTAAAACAAATACCTACCTCTTCTGCATTACTATTTATTTATAACAAATATATTTAGTTGTGTAGTATGCGGATATACATTATACCTAATAAAGTGAAGTAATCACGCTTGGATATCAAACATAAATTAAAATATTACTATTTCCTTGATAGTTATTAATTATTAAAGTGGTAATGATACAAATGTAGTGGCAAGCACCCCACGCAAACCAGCGATATAATTATTTCCCACTTTTTTAAGTTCAGTTTGCAAACAAAACAGTTATGGTTTGATGAAAACACAATTGTTTTGTTCTTCTCCCTAAACGAAAATCGTCTGTTGAAATTTATTTCAAAATTTTGGCTAATTGCTCCATAATATTTTATTGTATCATTATAATTATATATCATTGATTCGTGTGCAAATTTTCAATATAATTTAATGTCTTAATATCGGTGAAGATAACTACATTGAATTGTTCCATTACATAGATTGATACAAGCCAAGCTAATAAAAGCGTGTTAAAACGTTATTAGATCTGCTGAGAGGCTGTGTTCTGCCCGCGGGCGCAGGGTTAAGCGCCGTGTGTAATGTTCCGCGACCGCATTACCCATTGTTCGCGGGGGATTAGCTGACACGCGCAATTGCACGCGCCTGCGCACGTTGTACACGAACCAACATACATTTGAACATACAGTTATGTATCTATATATCAGTAGGTACAGGTAAATCAACACAGGTAATGGAGCTATGAACATTTTGACGACGATAAGCTTACCAACGAAACGCTTCAGAGCCTTGAACATCGGCGTAGGGTGGCTAGCTTGTCGGTTAAATTCCAGAAAGTATGCAGTAGAACTGCCTTCTTTAATTTGGTCTATCTCCCTTTTACTGATAAGCATATCATGGTGGAAATCCCCGAAACCCACACCAAGCGCTTCGCTTCAGCGTTGCTTTTCCATATAGCGAGGGAATGAAATCAGGTGTGCAAAAAAAGTTTTCTACTCTCGCAAGCAGAACTGCTGACTTTGAAATACTAGGTTAAATTTAAAATTTATTCATATTCATATTTATATCGTTTATTTGCATTCCACAATGTTAATAAACTTAAAAACATACTTACTGTTTGTGTGTATCAGCGCGATGAGCATGCGCATGTTTCTATGTATAACTATGTAATCATGGGTGAATATCGGAACATTTCTATCGGAACTAGATGGCGCTGTGTAATAATATCGATATATATTTTTTTTAACCCGGCTACGGCGCTACGCAGTCGTAGCAGCTACGACCTGCTACGAATAGTCATTTTTGTAAAAGCATTAATCTACCCTACCATGTCATGTCACTGATGCTATAAAAATGCTTTTTAAATAAGTGACGATGGGTATAAAGTTTTATTTGTTAATTGTCTGCTTGAGCTGCGGAACGAGCAGTTAATCGTCCGCCGCCGCCGCGGGCTCCGCGCTGACAATTAATGTCCCTGTGATGCTTCACACAAATTGTTTATACATCGTTACACCCCTTACTGCACTGCCTTATTGGTCTAGTAGTTACCAATGTGTATCTGTTGAGCGTGAGCTCTTGGTTTAAATTTCTCTCTCTCGGAAAGTGTTATTGTATTGTTGATCGGTATACTTTTATATTACACGTCTGAATTCAAAGGGAGAGTAAGATGCATAAGACGAGCCAATAACACTACCTGACCAAGGTATCAAACCCAAAAAATTCACGCTCAACGATTCCGTTTGGAATCAATCAGGCAGTCCATCTCGTACTATTGTCAAAGTATCTAGTGTTTGACTTTAGTTTTCGCGGAAGGCAGCAGGTAGTCGGTGCATAAGGCCCGCGCTGGCTGGCGGCAGCCACGTGACACCGCGCGCCGGTGTCCGTTACCAATTACTGGCGCGAGGGGGCGACACTGCGCTATGAGTTACTACCTAAGTAGATATTCCTGGATAAATATTCCTGGACATTATGGCACACAGCGCCGTCTAGTTCCGTGCTAAGCAACGAGGCTTGTGTTACGGATACTAGCTGGTTGATATACTACATATATACTTTTTTTTTGCAAATACATACATATTATAGATAGATACATCCATGACTCGGATACAAATGTTCATGCTCATCACACAAACATTTGTCCCTACCGGGATTCGAACCCAGGACCCATAGCGCAGAAGGCAGTGTTAACTACCGCTGGACTAACTGGGTCGTCGATATGTTGTTTGACTTCGAATTGGTAAATATGAGTTAACTTTTGTTTTTGTGAGAATGTTGTCTTGGTATTATTTTTTTATTTATTTGGTAGTTCGCACTTGTTAACGGTTGCGAGCGCTACATATATTGAGATAGTAACTATTTGGTGTAGTGGCGAACAAGTGATCTTGTTTTACTTTGTACCTACAAACAAACATACAAAAAAGCTAATTACTAAAAATGCGGTTAAACATAAATTTCCATTAAAATTATATTAGCGTTATTTTCTAGTTTTAGAAATCATGTATCTAACAAAGCGGCAGTAGTGTGGCGTGCGCTCCCGGCTGTAAATCCGGCGCGGCGACGTAACGACGGCGTAAATACCGTCCGACGCGACCGGCGCCGGCCGCGGAGCGAGCAGCACTGCGACGGGTAATTTACTGTTTAATTGCACGCCATCTGTTAGAATAACGGTGCAAACTTGAATCCGACTGGGTCTCTGCTCTCCGCTCAGTCGGGAAATCAAATTGTGGGGCATATTTCTTTTTGTTGAAGTTGAAGCATGAGTACATGCTCGTCGTGTTATACTAATAGAATGGGTGTGAACTGTTTTTTAAACATAGCCCTCTAAACTAGGATTTCGTCCCGTATCATAGGTTTACAAATACATTTTTTTTTACAAACACAAACGCTTAGATCCAGAACAAGTTACCCGTAGACCGTCACAATATTTGCTGAGTGGGGAAATCGAACCTGCAACCCGTAACGCACAAGCCGATCACTCAGCCACTGTGACAATCGACTCGTTAAAATTAACTAGTTTAATTATAGTTTTAATAGTCTTATAGATAGTGAAAGGAATAAGATAGCAATTGACGTCGTAGGGGCGGCGCGAGCGTGTAACACTCGGCGCTGCTTTGATACGGCTAGCGTCTATCGGCGTCCGAACATTCAGGTTAGTGCGTGCTCTTTGTAAATGTCAGAATTTCTCTTCACTGCAAATAATTTAATTAGTGTTTATGTATATCGCAGTTACAGTAAAGCACAACAGAGCCACTCACGTGTAATAGCTCGCCAACTAATTCCCACAATGACTTACCGCGCCGCATTACTAGCAGCAATACATTACCCGGCGCCACTTCTCGCGGGCGGTCGCGCGTCTGTTTCTTTTGACTAATGACGTCTGCGCGTCCCGCTAGATTAAAAAATAAATGGCAGCACTCGTGAGCGTTTACTTGCGACACACTGATGTACCTCCACAACTCATATGACACGAGTGTATTGCTCTCACACTGCGCAGGGCTGCGACGCGCGACGCCTCGTTAGCGACCGACTTATTACTCACTTGCCAGATATAAAGCAAAGCGTTCTGCTTATGTCATTGCGGTAGGTACATGTTCACTATTTATTTGCTTTTCTGATTGATAAGCTATAGCTTTATGTCATAGCGGTTGGGATTTTGCCTAGGGGAGTCCACCACCCGATCAGAGAATGGCTCCAAATAGGCGAACGTAGGTTTTTCACACATGCGCTTGCGCCGAGGATGCGAGGCGAGTGAGGCCTCGCTCCTAGCTGGCGTCTAGAGACCAGGTCTGCACTGTAGCTCGCCGGGGTCGTACTGCATGGTTTCGCGAAGTCGATGGCCCCGATAATAAGGCTGGCGACGTTGACTGGTGTGGTTTTTAGTCGGTAGACGTTCAAATAGAGAATAACAAAACTACTTTATTGTAATTTGCAGAGCACGTCCTATTTATATTTATTTTAAAGTTATATTCAAAGAGCTTACTATTTATTTATAAACTGGAGCTTACATACCAGGTGTGATCTCGTTGGTGTCAGGCCAGGCAGGCAGCCCTACGTAATGACGGCGAGTGTATATTGGCCTTATAGAAGGCGTTTAATTCGGCTAATGGCGGCGCGGGAGGCGACGCGACGTTCATTTGTTCACCGCGGGCTGTTACACAAATTGTGCGACGCAGAGGTCATACGCGGAGGTTACATACGATTGGCGGGCTAAGAAACGAGCCTTGAATGTTTAATTCCATTGTTTTGTTTAATATTTAACTTAAATTATGTTTTGTGAATTAATATACAAAAGCAACGTGTGTGTCTCCAAAAGCCTGGTATAATATAAAAGTGTTTTGTGTTATAATATGATTTAATTGGGTGCAATTTCATAAGTTAATCTGTTAACGCGCAATAATTATGTAGTGAACGCAATGAATTACATATTTGCTTACAACGTTATTTATTCACAGAAATTCAAAGACAGTACCTATAAGTTTTTTGAATTTCTGTTATAAAATTACACAGAATATTTCTTCTCTTCCATTTTACAGATAAAATATAATAGGCACATCTGTAAGTAATAGTGTCCCGATTGCATGGTGACACGGTCGCTAACTTGACGCGCGACAGACGGCCGGCAGTCGTTAGCGCGATTGTGGCGCTCTCTATCTCGCGCAGCACTGACCGGCGGCGTGACGTCACGCACCCGGGGATTACATGATACGCACTCTGGCGATATTAAGCGGTTGACACGAACATTACATGGTGGACGCAAGGCTTTATTTTGTGTGTCAATTGGATTTTTTATTTCTATGTGGACGCGTGGTAGTGCATCGTCAAGTTACAAAACAAGAATATAGGAAGGCGGTGTAATTTATACTCAATGTGATTTTTAGTTACATCAGATAGTGCGATTTCAACAATTATTTTTAGATAACCATTTAATTTTCACTCGTTCATTGAATATAAAATAATGTATTCTATAATACAGTGTAACTAGTACTAAATTTAAAGGGCATTTTGTGCCGATTTCTGTAGATTACATATTTGTACATCCATGTCGCTGCTAGTGCAACTTCTGTAAGACAGAATCAACAATAGCTACCAATCCAATAAAATCTTCAAGACAAAACAATAAACCCGGGCGGGTCCCAGAGGAATGACTTAAACTCTCTTGCAACTGGCGAATGAATCAAAAAATTAAATTGGAGAAGTAGGGAAAATATCAGTTTTCACTTCTCTCTTTATTAAGCAGAAAACAGAATAGCGTTTAAATGTCAATTGCGATAAGAGCAGATACTTACAACTGGGTTGAACCGAGTTGGGGGCAATACGGATGACAATTCATAAATTTTTGATTATAATGATATGACCTTTTATATCCGATTCTAATAGTCTGAGTAATGATTAGGCAAAGACATTATTATGCGCATATTATTTGTAAATTTAAACTGCTACAGTGTTATGTATACATTAAGTACAATGTAGGTTATTAAAATGTTGTATACGCCTGTTTACGTGTATACTTTTCGTTAAGATATTGACTTAATAATAAACTCAGAAGAGACAATATATTAATGCCGTCAGTCTGTCACAACAAGGAGCAAGCATTTGCACAAAACTTCATGTTGACTATAAAATTGAATAATATTTCATGGTGACTGCCGTGCTATTTGCTTGGCAGCGGGATGATATCCTAAAAGGTTGCACAAAGAGGTCGTCGGTAGAGGGCGCCACGTGACAAGTCGCGGGGCGCGCGGGGGGGAGGGCGGCAGGCGACGGGACAGGCGGGGAGGGGCAGGGGAGGGGAAGGGCGGGCAGTGCAAATGTGCATCTCACGAGATGAGCCGCTTGAATATGCCTCAGTTATGCAAGGCGCTCAGTGCTGACAAATATAGAGACTGCTTTGGTAATAATAATATATGATGAGATGATGCCTTCTCTTAAGGAAGTAATCGTTAAAATAGTAGATGATTGTTAAGTGCACTTACTCAAAATAAAAAATAAACAATCAACACCTTGTGAGCGAAAGTACGACTACGTTCTTATTCTTAACAAATCATAGATTTATTTATACATAAATGTAAGTTAATATTGTAATGTATTTACACGTGATCCTATGGCGAAACATTATTAGCAATATTTTGCGCTCACCGTGTAACAAGGTAAACCGCATATTAATTCACGACACGACAGAACAACTGGCTTATACGAGCGCTAAATACATTATTCATACATTCCATAGTTTAAAACAGTTGGTTTTGTGGTTCTTGTTAAGTTACGTACAACATACAAATAAATTTGAATAATTACCAAATTAAGGGTATTATATTTCTAAACCATAATTTTCTCATATTATTTTGTCTTGAACAAAGAAAAATGTTATGGTATTCAATAGAAAAAAAAATACAGAAATTATTATTGTCAAAATAATGAGAAGCCTTATCCATACTCATTAACCAGCCGAGTAAGCCAGGTGTGTGTGTGGCGTGTCTCGCGAGAGGCGACGTTTTGTTGCTACGGTACTACGCCGCTACGGTGCTACGGTGCTACAGAGCTACACCGCTACACCGCTACGCCGCTACGAGGCAGAGGTCGCGATCCTACTGGAGTCGAGCCATTTGTTGCTATTGTATGCATTTGTGAATATTTAAAAATATGCTGCTCTGATATACGTGTATATTTCATACTCTAGAGTTGAGGGGAATATTCATAACTGATCCTGCGACGTTTTTGATAAAATTTTCCTTTTGCAAATTGACACTTTTGAAATGCATTTTAGATATTGTATAGGAATTGCTTTTGTGTATAAATTGGTATATTACAGATAAACGGGTATTTTTATTTTATATTTTTATCAATAAAGAGCGTACCAAATGTAACAATTAAATCTAGATCGTATCAGATGGATAGTACTGAAAAAAAAAAATAGGTATTGTTGAGGCTTAAAGTGTTAAGCTTTCTTTAAACGCCATGTTAGAGAAGTAACCAAGCCTGAAGCTTACTTTAGTAAAAATCTATTTTCAAGTCTCCTGTATAATTCACGACCTCGCCGGGAGACCAATTAGTGTCAATGTGTGTGCTCATTTTTGTAGAGCCGCTCATCCTGTGCCGTGCGTGCGTGTGTGCGGGCGTGTGTGTGGCTGCCGGTGCGCGTGTGTGTGTAGTGCAGCAGCGACGTGTAGTGGGCGCACTTTCTATGAGATTTTATTTAAGTATAATATTAAAAATTATAACATAAACATAATGAAATACTACACACATTTTTTTATATTTTAAATCACACATTTTTTTATGTGAAGTCCGCCAACCTGCAGTAGGCTAGCGTGATGGATTATAGCCTAATTGCTCTCAAATGAGAGGAGATCCGTGCCGAGCAGTAGGACAATAATGGGTTGATGATGATGAACTAAAACTAAAACTTTCATTGAAAAATAATTACATCTCTTAATACTCTCACTTCAGAGAACCTTTTGAGTAGATATTATCAACGTGTGTAGTGATGCACCGCGTTATCTCTCAACATCAATTACACCTCTAATCCGCTGCAGCGCTGCAGGCAGCGGCTGCGCTGCGGCCGCGCGGGACAGAGACGGATGCCGTATCGCGTGCAGCGGCCAGCGGGAACCAGCGGCCAATGCATCCCCGAGATACGAGCCGCACTTTATTAAATCTTGAGCGCGGACTTACGAAATGCTTTAGCACTACATTAAGTGAAGCGAAATGTTTAAGCCTTATCTTCTGCGCTTCTGCTTGATGTATTTCTCAGCAATTCGATGCGGATGTCAGAACTTCAGCCAAACTATAGCTATGTTAGCTCAGTTTAAGTGTATTGCGGAACTGACATATTTCTAGGACGGTAAAGACTAGAATAATTTTGAGATAGATAGACAAGAGATTCCGATAAACTGTCTTGTGAAGAAAAAATAGTCAACGGATTTCTAAAGCTTTTAAAAGTTGACTAGTATTGGGCCATCAACACTAAATGTGCGTCGCATTAGTATCATCTAACTTAACTCAATGTAATGAAACTTGCGTTCTAGCTCTATACGAGAAAAACAAAAAAAACGCCGACTTAACTAAAGCCGGTGCACAAAATGTTTAATTAGCGACGCAATAAATAACGGGCGATGCGAGTGAGCGCCCCACTTGTGTTAATGTACATTCATTGCGTTTTCATACATTTGCGCTAAAGGTGCGCTTTAAACGCCAAACCAAATAAACTAGTGCGATATAGACTGAGTTTTTGTAAAAACATTTGTTCGTGGAGAGTTACAGCTAGGCAGGTGTAACTCAGAAGGTTACTTCTGTACAGCTATGATGACTAACAAATCTTGATACTTCTGTAGAGTTATGATGACTAACAAATCTTGATACTTCTGTAGAGTTATGATGACTAACAAATCTTGATACTTCTGTAGAGTTATGATGACTAACAAATCTTGATACTTCTGTAGAGTTATGATGACTAACAAATCTTGATACTTCTGTAGAGTTATGATGACTAACAAATCTTGATACTTCTGTAGAGTTATGATGACTAACAAATCTTGATACTTCTGTAGAGTTATGATGACTAACAAATCTTGATACTTCTGTAGAGTTATGATGACTAACAAATCTTGATACTTCTGTAGAGTTATGATGACTAACAAATCTTGATACTTCTGTAGAGTTATGATGACTAACAAATCTTGATACTTCTGTAGAGTTATGAT
Organism: Craniophora ligustri; assembly: GCA_905163465.1. Classification (NCBI taxonomy): domain Eukaryota; kingdom Metazoa; phylum Arthropoda; class Insecta; order Lepidoptera; family Noctuidae; genus Craniophora; species Craniophora ligustri. Next base: position 16,326,764 of record LR990959.1, on the reverse strand, counting down.
GACTAACAAATCTTGATAAAAATGTTTTATAATATCTTCAGTTAAGTTTAGTTATAATAGCAATTTAAATTTTGACGAATATTTCGATGACCATCAAGTGACTTTTTCATTGCTTTGTATGATATCTTTTTAGTAAATCTGTGGCATCGGAATCAGAAACTTAGTATCTAAAATAAAGTTGTTCATAAAAGTAAGTTTATTGCACTTTGTTATATAGGGTTTGGATCCGAGCTGTTCGTATGTGCGTGGGGCGCGGGCCACATCCGCGGCGGCGGCGGCGTCCGGCGTCCGGCCCGCGCGCGCGACTGCCAGCACAATAGTTTTACAGTAAACGTTTCCGCATGGCCGCGTGCGACGGAACTAATACACAAATACGCTAATTACTAACACTGTCAATAAACCTGCATTTAATTCTGTGCCTTTTTCTTTTTAATAGGTTTACGTTTGACCGCCAGTTTCGATGATAGAGAGTGATTACCTAAAAGAAACCTATTTAGTCCTGATTTAAAGACACCCAAATTGAACGTATTTGGGAAGACCCATTCAGAATTCGTATTTAGCGGTAAAGCGATTTGTTCGGATTTTTGGGAATGTCCATCGCGAATGTGTCTAGTGTCACTCAAAAATATTATATTGATTTTTGGGATTATTTTGTCACTTGTATCAGTTTATTCTTTATAATACGATAAATCGTATTCTATTTCACGCAGAAAAAGACAAAGCTGTTATAGCTTATAGGTATGACCAGTGAACTGCTTCATATTGTTATTTGATAAGATAGCATTTTACAATCACCCAAATTGACCCTGCCGTGGAACAGGTCACAGAGGCGCGCAGTAGTGAGGACAAAGTGCACGTAATTTATGGGCCGCGCGGGAAATTAGCGGCGCGAGCGTCCCCCCCCCACTACCACCGCCGCCACCGCGGTACTTGTTGGGGCACAATTAGTATCAATCAACATCGAATGTTATCATTTTTTTGGCAAGATGATGTTGATTTTACGTCTGTGGGATATTGAAAAGTCTTGCCGTTCGGTAATAGTCCAATCTCTATTTTTATGTCTTGTGACTGATCCACTAAACTTGTAAGGAGTTCTATAAAAGCTGTAGTACCTACATTTTTAGAATATCATTACCTAATGAATGACTCGCGTGTAGCCGACCTCTGACCCGACACGCGACTCAGACAGAGTCGAGTTAATTTCAACACTAATTGATCATTAATTTATATTATTATAAATTGAATACGTATCTAGATCACAGTTTTTATAAAGCTTAATGTGAAATGATTAATTACAGACTTTATTAAATAGCGGTGACGTCAAAACTGCAGGTCATTACTACTTAAGGTTGTTTAGTCTTTGAAATTGCAAAACTTCCAATTGAAAAGGTCTCCAAGGTACTGTCTGCATTACTCAGCTGTGACAAAAAGTTTACCAAAACTTTTGTCTAAAAATGAACACAAATACATTGAAAGTAAAATACCTTAAGACCCTAAAACAGAATAACAATAACAGCGGAACACCGCGCACTTAATTCCAACTGAATTTTAAAAGCGACACAGTGAATGCAGGATTAGCTGCTCTAAAGATTGCCGAGTGCAGCTCTTTGAGGAAAGCGCTCGTAGATATAAAAACTAAACACCTTCAGTGGAGGCAATAGTACGTACTCGGTGTACGGGCACTAGTCAAAATCCGCGGCCGCGCGCTTCGGATTCCACAATAGCAAACGCGCCGGGAAAATACGGCGGGATCCCGTCGCAATCCCGGGCAGCCCGGGATTCCTGGCGCGCCTCACCCAGCGCTGCAATACACACAATGAATTGCTGATTGTGCTCTTACTGTATTTAGTGGTTTATTAAGTAGTTACTATATTCCCGAACGTTCTCCGCTTCTAGGGGTATCCGAACTTAGAGAGCTTTTGTTTTGTTTTACAATTAGTTAAATATATCACTGACTATATTATTAAGATTTTTACGAAGCTTCAACCACAACACTGGCCTATAGGCAGTTCACATGTCTTGATTTTTTTATTCAATCTGTGATAAATGTTGATATTTTAGGTTCACTATTACAGCAAGTGATAATCACACGAGTATCTATCTGATTCCTTGGTAAATTTGAAACGTGCGTGCCCTGACCTTTTGACTGTCTTTTAACTCGAGCCACCATGCAAGACGTCTTTAGTCATTGGGCAATTTGACCTGAAGCACTTGATGATACGTTTAGATTGTTTTTATTATATTTAGCTAAGAGGTATATTTTACGATATAATAATATGCATATGTATAGTAAAAGTATGATGCATAATTAAACACTTATAATGCTTTACTTTCATTCATAAGAATTATGCGTGCGTCATGATTTCGAAAACAAGCAGAATGATTTTGATTTGCTTTTAGTTCAGCTGCAGATATAATTATAGATTAGATTACTTTGCTCTTGACTATGATGTAAGTAGGTAGGTAGGCTTGCTTTCTTCACGAAACCCTAAATGGAAGTGAAATAAAATGACATTTAGTTTGTAAATCGATCTTTTAAATACACTTTTACAAGTTATGTATACGATTATTTTAGGATCTATATGATATCGGCATTTCCTAACTGACGACCTCTGAGAATAAATACCGAAACAAACTCAGAGAACCATGGTCTCTTTTAAGGTCCAAACATCTTTGTTTTCAATGTGTGAGCCTGAAGGCTTCGATTTACGGCTTTTATCGAAATTAGTTCAGAACCTGCTTGTGATTGCACACAAAAATAGAATTAAGACGTTTAGTTCGGTAATACCAGACAGTTTTAAATCGTCGGTTTTTGTAACATGCATGTGACCGGGCGGCGCGTGGTCGACGATATATTACGTTGCGTTTGTTAAAGGCAAGCAGGTCGGACGGCGACGGGAAAGATATTAGTTTTCAATATTTAATATAGACGTTGATCCCAGCGTCCCGTGTCTGCGCACCCCTGCATCCCGGCGGCACGGGGCCGTTGCCTGCTGACATCAACCTGTCTCAGCACTAAACAGTTGTGGTCAACGCAGATGGACCTGTTATTTCAAGTTTTGGACAAGTCTTTTCTTCTCATACTAGTGTTGTAACATTATTCTCTCATTTATGTTGGTAGGTAAACAGTTTCATTGGTTTAAACTGATTAATTGTCCCACCGTTCTAGTGGTTGCCAGCGTCAAGTTCTGGGTTTCATTTTTTAGATCAACCAAAGTTTTTGAGTTTCTTTATAAGAATCCCCAACTTCTTAGCGGCTTGCGCTGTATTATGAGTTCTAATTTTTTTGGAAAATCCGATGTCTACATCTCAACGTACAGATCTACTTAACAGTTGAGGGATTTAGATGTGATGTGTGTGTGGTGGCCATTAACGAGCTAGTAGGATTTATTAATGAGTAAAGATATAATGAAACATGAACATGTTTGGAACTATAAAGAGGGGCGGGGGTTTTCCGTCTGTTCGTCTGTACGTACTGTTAGTTATTCTGCGGTTAAGGCTCAATTGGCAAGGGACACATTAAGAACATGTTCTATTTAGCCACTTCGTCCCAAAACGTCGATATATTAGAATGTCCATATCGAATAACTACATTTATATCGTTTTACAATTTATTTTGAGTCATTTTTTGTAAGTTTATAGAAGCTGTCCATATATTATATTCACTAAATGTAAAACGACTCCCCGTCGTAAAGGTGTAGCTTCTCTTTGTGATGTTTACTATGTTATTCCAAATTTAACTCATAGTTATATTTTTTCTGTTTTATATTGTACTGCAGCTAAAATCTTATATTAGCAAAGGCAAGTAAATTGTTATATGCTTAATAGTACAGAGCTTAGTATGTTTGAGATCTGTGGTACAGTGTTTACATGTTGTGTTAAACATTTTATCTGTCAGTGTTGCTCGTCATAGATCAAGTCCAGTCTCAGCTATCTGGGACATTAAGAGTGAGTTGCGCCGAGTCGGCGGAGCGGCGGCGGTGGCGGGAGGGGGGGGGTCCCTGCGCGGCGGCAGCTTTAGGCACTAACTGACAATTAATGGACAACAAATTAATGTTGCACCGTACACCATTGATACACGGAGTCTGTATAATTGGATAAATTGAAGGAAACGTTCTAATCTTGCTTGAGTGGAGTAAAATTCTATTGCTAAGATGATTTCATATACATATTACACATAAGTACCACCACCACGAAACAAACATATTGGTTTGAAGTTTAAGTAATAATTGTTTCAATTTTATTTGCATTGTTTTAATCATGAACTACACTGGCAATACCCATCGTAGAAATGTTAATGTTTCGGATCCTTTTAAGCATCCATGGTCACACACAACACACTACCAACACATATAACACTTTTATTTCAATGTATGTTACCTATTTGCATAAAAATTAAAAATCAAAAGAATTCAGTTCGTTTTCAATAAGTCTCTATTCTAAATATACCTGTGATACCAAAAAAATACACACGTAATATTAAATACATATGTATAGAGAGCATTATTTTATTAGTTGAAGTTAATAGGACTTAATAGTGGAAGAAGTTAATAATGCGGCGCGCGGAGTCAAATGTGCCGCCATTTGTCGCGGGAGCAGGCGGAGGCTGCGGTACATACGTCACCAGGCGCCAGTGGCGGGGAACATCTTGTAACTACTGTGCTAAGACGACCTTCAAATAATGACGTTGTTGGCAGAAGCCTATAGAAACAAAAGGTATTACGGCTAATTGAAAATTTGAACACGGATACTTACATCGGAATAATATGTAGTCTATTTCGTTTATCCAAATTTAAAATATATTTTACTGCTCGTGCTCTGAGAAATTAGACGAACATGATTAGGTACAATTATCATTTTATAATAAAAGTTAAAAATAGACACAATTTTAGTCAGTCAAAAATTTAAGCACATTCTTCATTTGATTGCCCGACGAATTGTAATTAGTTTCTTTATAATAGTTTTGGTAAGACTAGAGATAAATTAAGTAATTTAACAAAACTATTTTACATACACCTATAAAAAAAAACCAACCAATTTAGAATTTTTATCGCCCAAACCGTTTGTTGACATAGTTTTGCGCCGTGTATTTATTACACGCGCGGAGGGCATCACGACATCAGTAATCATGTGACGCGAGACACACGACACGGGAGCGACACGGGACCGGGACGACTCCGCCACGATGCGGCCCATTTGTAACCACATACAGCTCTATTAACTTTTTGGTGCCTTCGTATTTTTGTGTTCAGTACTTTGTTTTATTTGGAGGTTGCTTCTCAAACGGGGACAGGAAATTGCTCTTAAAATGATTGGTGGGCGCCGTCCAAAGCTATTTATAGTGACGATGCCAAGGTTGAGTTTGTAAGGAAGGGTACTTGTTTTCCAGGATTCTAGTTTATTGAATACCAAATACCCTTTTTGTTAAAGTACTGTGTAGATTATTTCTAATTTAGCTGTTGTACATAAGTAAGTAATATGTTTATTCATGAAATTACAAAACGTAGGTACAACATGCGTATACAAATGTACATGCATGCATATTTTATGACGTGAAATACGTCTACCATAATAAAAGGTACAAGAACAAAATACGTGGGTCGCGCCTCTATTTTAGTCAATATTCATCACAAGTACACATAGATTATTAAGTTAATGGTTAGCTTAGAGAGGTGCCGCACTTACTATCGGATCTTGGAAGTCACTCGAATGTTCTTTCGCTGGGAACTCCCAAGAACAGTTATTTTACGGAGCGGGGTACAGAACAATACAAAACTACTAGCTAAACGCCTGAAACATTCACGTACGTACGCCAAGTGAGAAAAACTGGCATTCACCTTACGAATACCACCTTCGAACGTTCAAACCACCCTTCGCTCGATCGACTAGAGTCTATAATTGCTTGCACCGGGTTAACATAAAGTTTGTGAAGTATTTAGAGTGCATTACACATTCGCGAAGTTAAGTTGGAGTTGTGTGACGGGATCGGAATGTTAAAACACCGAGTAAGGAGTCAAATGTATGCACTTTTGTACCTGACAGAGTTACTATGCGAAACATATTGCGTTTGAATATTAACTTTAAGGAGAAATCGAGAGGGGTGGCGCGGTGAATACTACATATAACTTGTATGGGCATTGCTTATTGAGCTAGTCGCACGTATAAACACTACTCATTGGATCAATTTCAGTATTGGTTGACTATTTTAGTGACCGTCATCATTAACGTATTTATATTTCTACTCTCTTTGAGTGGGAGAGAGTTTGTAAACCTGTAGATCCTACAAATATGATCAAATATCATTACCGACGCCATCAATATCGACGCCATCTATACCGACGCCACCACCACTGACGCCAACAATACCGACGCTTTCTATATCGTTGCCAAACATACCGACGCTGTCCTTACCGACGCCACTAATACCAACGCCAACAATATAGACGCCATCAATAACGACGCTACCAATAACGACGCCGCCACTACCGATGCTAACAATACCGACACCTTCAATACCGACGCCTTCTATACCGTTGCCAAACATACCGACGCTGTCAATAACGACGCCACAAATACCAACGCCAACAATATCGACGCCATCAATACCGACGCCACAACTACCGCCGCCAACAATACTGACGCCCTCAAATCCGACGCCATTTATACCGTTGCCAAACATACCGACGCTGTCAATACTGACGCCGCAAATACCAACGCCAACAATATCGACGCCATCAATAACGACGCCACCAATACTGACGCCAACAATACCGACGCCAACAATACCGACGCCAACAATACCGACGACCTCAATACCGACGCTTTCTATACCGGCGCTAAACATACCGATGCTGTCAATACCGACGCCAACAATACCGACGCCCTCAATACCGACGCTTTCTATACCGTCACCAAACATACCGCGCTGTCAATACCGACGCCACAAATACCAACGCCAACAATAACCACGCCACCAATACTGACGCCACCGTTACCGACGCAAACTATACCGACGCCACCAATACCGACTCTATTAATACCGACGCCATCTATAACAACACCATCAATACCGACGTTATCTATACCGACACTACAAATACCGACGCCAACAATACCGTCGCTATCAATACCGACGCCAAAAATAACGAAGCCCCCAATACCAACGCCAACGATACCGACGCCATCAATATCGATGCCATCTATACCGACACTATCAATACCGACGCCATCACTACCGACGTCAACCATATTGACGCGCTCAATACCGACGCTTTCTATACCGTTGCCAAACATACCAACACCAACAATATCGACGCCATCAATAACGACGCTACCAATACCGACGCCGACAATACCGACGCCAACAATACCGACGCCTTATATACCGTCGCTAAACATACCGACTCTTTCAATACCGACGCCAACAATATCGACACCAACAATAACGACGCCATCAATAATGACGCCACCGTTACCGACGCAAACAATATCGACGCCACCACTACCGACACCAATAATACCGACGCCCTCAATACCGACGCCAACAATACTGACGCCCTCAATACCGACGCCTTTTATACGTTTGCCAAACATACCGACGCCACAAATACCAATGCCTTTTATACCGTCGCCATACATACCGAATTACTAATAAGTTACTTAGTAAAAGAACTGCTCAATATAAGTACCTAATGTAAGTATATGGGGGGGTCTATACAAGTACCAAAGTAAGCAAATAGAAATTACATTTAACTTCTCTTGGAAACGTTGTACGAAAACATAAAGCATCTCTGTCTACTCTATGCCCTTGGGGGAGGATTGTAAGTTCGGTATCATATTCTGAGAGTAACAATGAACATATAAAAACGCCTCACTTTGTCCCCGCTGCTGGTAACGTGATGAAATAGGATAGGCGTACTTAACTAAGAATTTTGAAGAAGTTGAGTATACTATGATAATAGGTACTATTGACTGGTCCACTAAATTACCTTTGTTTGATGCTCAGCTCGGGCAAATTGTTAGCCTGCAAAGCAATACAAACAAGGGACAGTAAAAGGTTCATGATGATGATGATGATGACTGCTGTAGCGTCAGCGTCAATATTATTAAATAAATAAATAAATATTTCTGGACATTATGACACAGCGCCATTTAGTGACGTGGTAAGCAGCGAGGCTTGTGTTACGGATACTAGTTGGTTGATATACTACATATATATATTTTTGTAAATACATACATATTATACATAGATACATCCATGACTCGGATACAAAAAACATTTGACCCTACCGGGATTGGAACCCGGGACCCATAGCACAGCAGGCAGCGTTAACTACCGCTGAGCTAAACGGGTCGTCAATAATATAAATTTAATTTATATTAATTTAATAATATTAAAAAATAATATGTCTTGTGTGCATTCGTCAGCAGTCAATAATGGAAATAAGCTCGCATACTTAGGGTTGGTAGGTACTTAAAGAAGAGTAACTCTTTTCAATCTTTAGGAAACAATAGTAATCGTTTGTATTTGATAATACATATATAGTAAGATATCTTAGATAATAAAATCCCAAATTGCGACTTTAGTAAACAATTAAGCAATACATTCATATCTTTTGCATGACTTAAACCCACTTTTTAAGTACCTATATACATACTTATATACATTGGGAAAATTACAGAGAGATATAATAAATAAAACATGATATTATTTCTTACCAATTCCATTATATCGTTGAATATATTTCCAACAGTTATTGCTCGCAGTCTTTGTCCTACATTTATTCCAGTCAATAAATTTTGTCTCGTTAATTTCGACTGACCTGAAATCGAATCTCATTTTATATCACCGATATGCGGTTACGTATATTGCATTATACGAGAATATTGCACGTGCGATACGTACCACAATGCAGTCAACGTACAGAAGATTAAGTAAGGGGAAGCTTTTCAACAAAGCATAAAGAGCTCTAAAAAATTTGATATTTATCATTATGTTTGCTATTGTTATGACAAGGTTTGTACTCGTATTATCGAAAATTTAAAAAAGAACGGCCCAAATATTATGTGGTGGTGCGAAGGTTTTTGAGTCAGCTAGTATATTATAAAAATAAGGAATGAACATCTGTTTGCTAACATCATTGGTAACTCCATTATCAGAAACGCTAAAGGAGGTGATTTCACAATGTCATAACACCCACAAACATATCTTGAACTCAATTCTATAGAGTTTAAGATGTTTTAGTCAGCTATGAGTATTAGTTTATATTATTCAATACAGATAAAATTAATGATACAAACTACGGATTGTTTTCAAGCTATATAATCTGCCAATATCCGTAATATTATGCTAACAGTAATTTTATGTTCTGAGATATATCTGTTTTTTTTTTAAATAAAACTTCTGTACGTTAGTATAATGTGGTCGGGTGGTCTCCGCATTACCCGGTGACGTCACACGCCCGCGTAATGATTAATGAGTGGAATCAGCGCCATCTCTGGGCGTATCCCGCGCAACTCAGCGCGCCGCACTGCCGCACAAATGCAGCCGGGCATTTATCTCCCAAATGCGCCGTTTAATTCACTACTGGACCGCTAACACGATACAAGTTTCGATTACCTATCCCGTTCTAATAACCTGCGGTTGAAAGGGATGCAGCGATTGATAGGATTTAATGAGGTGCGGTGAAGTAACGAGGTGCTATGAATGATTGATTAGAGTATTGAGCAATTTACACTGTATAGGGGAAAGGTAATTAGGTGTCCTGTTGAGCGATGCACTGTGGTGCATGTGGCTTGGAATATACGCGGGAATAGAAATGTGCTGGGATACGCAACGGTACATATAAAGGAAAACAGTGATAGCCAAAAAGTTTGACCAGTGCACTGAGTAGTCAAAGGGCTCGAGTTGGATCTCAAGGCACGCAACACTTAATTTTCGAAGTTATGTGTGTATTGTTACATCATCAGGAAATCCGCCTTACCGATCTTCTTGATGGCGTGTGAAGTCTGCTCAGCCACACTAGGCTAGCATAGTCAACTCTGCTCTATGCTCCATGGTATGTCCTCTCGGTTGAGAGGGCTTATGTTGTTGTCAACAATAACATAAGCCCTCCCTTTCTGTTGATGTAATAAACTCTCAACCGAGAGGATACCCGTACCCAACAGTGGGACTTTATAAGATATATAAGATAATGTTTTTATAGCAGTAACACTGAAATTAAATGATATTTACATACATACATACATACACTCACGCCTTTTTCCCATAGGGGTAGGCAGAAACTACAGAATGCCACGCATGTATCATTTATTTACAGAAATAAATGATATTTATTTCTGTTTTTAATTTTATCCACAATTCATAAACTGGCTACAATTCTATCCAAACCTAACATTGGAGTACTGCTAAATCTTTCATACTTATAATAAATAAAATTGATGTATGCGTAAAATATAGCCAGACTATTGCTATTGCTGTGGATAAGTTATTTGTTGGTTTGCAATTAAAAAATCTAGCGCTGCACGGTGCCCATAGTAGAATTTTCCTTGTGCCGTGGGTACGTTTAAAAACACAAAGATTCACAATGCACAAACAGTCAGACCCAGAGTTGTTTCATGCAGGGATCTAACCCGCGTGACGCAGCGCAGAAGCCGATCGCTCGACCAGTGCACCAACCTTAGAAATCTCTCAAGTTGGATCAAACTAAAAAAACTAAAATAAATCTGTGCAAAGTTTCAATAAAACAGTTTTGTAGCTCAGAAGTTCATCGCAGACAAATAACATGGCATGGAATTTTTATATACGTATATATTATAAAAGATAATCCTTAATACTTGTAAAGATGTATGCGAGCAACACGTCGGCTCTCACCGCACCTAACCTACTTACACCGCCGCCAGCATATATTGTGCAACACCAACAAGAAATAGTTTATAATATTTTCAACTTATCTCTGTCGTGTAGAAGGAAATCTTGTGACATAACTAATGGCGCTGGCCGGTAATCCGCGCCGCTCTATAACGCAGTTACTTCTCTATTCGTATCAGCAGGTGTTCGAGCTCAGAGCTTACCGCTGCAGAAACACGCTTTTGTTATTTATACTTTGCAGAACAACAGATATTTAAAGTTATTATTGCCCTAGATTTTTTTTTATAAACGAGCATGCTTTAAGAGTTTATTGTAGTGGATGAAGCAAGGAAATTGCCAAAATCGTACAAGATGTAGAACAACTATAGTTTCTACCGGCTTCTGCCACCATAACAGTGCATCACTGACTTTCTCTTCATGTAAAGATAATGACATCCATCAAAAACATACTTGTACAAAAACCAAGCCGCGCAACTCAGTTCTTCTACCATAAAAAGTTGTGAGATGCATTTGACTAGTTATTATTCTTAAACAACTGGTTCAAATTGATTGAAATTTGAAATATACCGTGTTGACACAATGCGTGCTTGAGTAATAAAAATTCAGGCTTCTAGTTTAATCCACAACGAAGTTATAGCGGGTTTTAAATTGGCCTGAACTGGTTCGAGAAAAGATAGTACGGCCGTGCCGCTTTTTTGCTCGACTTGGCGGGGGCACTGCCGTGCCCTCAGATCTCTTTCTCTTCTGATCTTTATGATTAGTTCAAATATTTACTTGTTTTGTGCTTAGAACACGGCTCGGGGTCCTAATCACAGAGAAGGCATTATGTGCAGCGTTTGTTGTAAATATAGACATAATGGATTTCTGAGCACTCACTTCTGTACTCAAATCATCCGTCAGTTACTATAAAACAAAATGGTCAGCAGCTAAAAGCAGTTTTGAATTCACCAATTTCTTCTAAAACAGTATTGTCGGATATCGAGCAAGCTGTGACCTGCAGTAACATTTGTGTCTTGAACTTAGATATTCTTCCGGAACAAAGAGTTCGATATCGGAAAACGTCATAAATAATATTGATTCGTCAAACAGCCGTCGTCGGCGAGTGTTCACTGGGAACGTTCCGCCGGGGTTGTGGTGCAATCAGCGAGCTTAGCGGTCGAGATCGCAATATGATGGATGCTCAACAACATCACCGGATTGCTGTTGTTGCTATCACGATTGTTGTGTTGTTGTTACAGTCACCTCGTATTTGAGGTCAATGGATGTATCAGATTTTTATGAAATAATGGAACGAAGGAATGTATATTTTTATGCGCAATGATGACGAAGTTAGCTTTTTATAGGTTGAAGTGAATGTGGATATAACTATTCTGAATTTGATTTCTGTATTAGACTGTAAATATGAGTCTGTAATAAAAATGACTGTTGAATAAATATATTTTATCATCATCAGGGTCATGTATCCTTTCTATTTCTCCTCAACCAAACTGGTTTAATATCAATTATTTATGTATATGATTAAACAGAAGCAGAACAGACGTTCATAAGAACTACAACGGAAAAGCACTCCACGCGAATAAAACTCCAAGCACTAGTAAGCGCTACAAAAACCCGCTAATAATCTCCCGCTCACATAATTGGGTGGCGTTAGAGTATGATGGTGGCGATTTATAAGAGCAGCCTAAATAAAGTGTAGTGCAAATCCAGGCTCTGCTCTAAGTAGATGCAGATTCTACACCGGCTGCCGGTGGCGGGTGATCTATCACTGGCGCAAGAGAACTGCGCGTCCTCGCAACCAGCGGAATAGTACTAGTCATCAACCCATTTGCTGGCCCACTGCTGGGATTAGGCTATGACCACCACGCAGAACTAGTGCGATTCCTCGCTAATGCGGCGGGCTTCAGTCCAGTGATAAGAGCTGGACTAAAGCCCGCCGGGGCTGTGGTGCATGCCTTTGTATATCCCATGGCCCCGGCAATAGGGTTGGTGGCGTTGACGGGTGCGGTTTTTTAAAAGTGCTCAAGCGGAGTCCCACACACCCCGTCGCCTAAGGAGGCGATGGGGTGTGACGGTCCGTGAAGGATATATCCACACTTTAAAAAAATGGCCTAGTGCCTGTTGGCAGTCTTCCAACGCCATGAAGAAACTTTCTGAGGCATGCAGATTTACTAAAGATACCTTGAAGTCTTTCGCGTTTGAGCACGTGATAACTTCGAAAAACCTGAGGTTGGTTGACCTACAGCTCAAACTAGACCTTTTTCTACACTGTCCACGGCTCGCATCACTGAGATATTTTTATATTAGTAATATTTTGACTATTTTAGGTCCCAGCTGTGTTGACTAGTTAGTCAACACAGCTGGGACCATACTATACTCATACGAGTACACTAATGACGATATTAATTGTTGGTTAATTTTTGAGCTTATCTGACACTTTCGACCTATGGAAAAAATATTAAAATCATCAGTTTTTTTATAAAGATATTATCTTACAAAGATATTGAATGAAAGACAAAGATTCTTCAGAATCAATGAACAGTAAAATATATGTCTGAAGTAGTTTTTAAATTTTCGATTAAAATATGTAGTATTCTCTTGTCTACTTGTCCCGCTAGTTTCGTGGCCCGCCTGTACACGGGAGCTTACCGGGGTTTAATAAATGCCCTGTCTTTGCTTTGCTTTATAATTTCTCTGTGAAAATAAGGTGTCTATAATACTGAGACACCGGAAATGAAACGGAACGGTCCAATGAGCGGAGACTTTATATTTTTACTCATTTTATTTGCCACAATATAAATTGCCTGGCTATTTAAATAGCCGAAATCTGAGAAAGTAACTCCGTTGTAAAGGACATCATTATATTTACAATAAGTTTAGGTTATCTAGTCACTATACATATATATGAAATTTTTATTTTAACTGTAACTGAAAGAAAAACAGACATTATTTTTAGAATTTTCAAATATTGCAAGAATGAATTTAGGTCAGGTACGCCAGTACTCATACCCGGCGCGCGTGCATGACGAGATGTATGAATGTGGACGAGGCAAAAGTGGTATGCAGGGACCGTAGCGCGTGGCATTCTGTTTCTGCCTACCCTCATGGGAAAAAGGCGTGAGTGTATGTATGAATGTATTATTATTATTATTGAATTTATTTTTATATGATTTCGAAAAATAATAATACGAGTACTCTCATATGGTTACTCGAGTTATGATATTTTGTATGTATTATGATCTGCGATCTGCTAGTAAAACTGTTATGAAAGGCCCCGATACCTCGACCAACCTCAACATCATACCCGGGTTCTCGTGCTAAACAGATCCGTTACTTGTGACAGCCTCACTTACACAAGCCAACCAGGTTGTGCTGTCAGGCAAAATAAACGAATAAAATAGGTGCCAATCACACGTACACATAATATATGTATATAGTCTGTATCTATGTTCATGCAAGTATAGCCTGTTTTTTTACAACCGATAATCTAAAGTACGTGTTCATGTGTTTTCTTTTGCTGTAAACTGCAAAGTAATACTTATAGTATATGTATACGATGGGTCTAAGCGTATTTATGAATTGTTTACTTTTTAATATAGCACATTACAACAAAAATATACATATTACTATTGCAAGATGATGATATATTAGTGTAATATTCTGTATTCATTTTGTTGAAACGTTTCCAATATTATTTACTAATATTGTAGTTTGCTCACTTTAATAATATTTTATTCGTGGAAATTGAAACGCAGACTTGAGAAAAAATGTTTTACATCTATTTAATGTGCATTTCGCTTGGAAATATCGTTAATAACTTAGAATTTATTGATGTTTAAGATATGAAGAGCTCGTAAGAGATCAAATACTGCGCGCATAATTTCAATGGCAAAAAATGTCTTAGAATTGAATTTTTCAATTGCCAACGATGAATATTACAAAGATTTTGTGACAACTTTATTTTCTTCAAATGTGATTGTAAATGTAGCCACATTAACAATTCCTTTTCTTGGGGCATGAGCGGGTGTGAGCGGTGAGGGGTGGCGGAAGGGAGGGGGACTCTTCTTAAAAAACCGGTTAAATATGAACGCGCTCGCACGCCTTGCTCTAGAAAAACAACAGCTGACTTTTCGCCTCTACCCTAAGAGAGGAATAAAGATATTTTTTAAATATTTTTTAAAATCTGTTTATTTTATATTCTTGCTGCGTAATTTGGTTATATTATATGCTTAAGAAAGTATTCGATTATATTTTTTTTTTACTCAAACACTAACACTTGTTTTCATTTTTGAGATTCTAGATAGTCATAGATAAACTTAAAAAAATGTGAAGCTGATAATTTCAAAAGATTTGCTTTTTCCGAAAATAAAGTCACGAGACACATATATAAGTGAGTACTACGTATATTGTACCTGAACCCATTAAACATTGCAAAAAGACTAGAATTTACGGATGTTATAGCGATATACTTCGTATGTTCGGAATGATGGGGCTAAAATCAAATAATAATATTTTTTAGTACTTTTAGTACTTCTATTAACACTTGCTGCTAAGTTTAAATTTTTTGAGTATGTACCTACTGTACTTTTACCGAGGGTCCGTTTACTAACGAAGGGAGTAATAATTAATACGCAATAGATATATCTATAAAACGTATAATTCTCAACCACAAAGCTCACACAAAAGATAAAAAAATCAAAGAGGTCGTTAATTTCATGTAACGAAACCATAGCGCGATCTAATTCGATCCCAACGCCATCTAGGGAAGCAAAAGGAAACTTTGTGCATTAAATGTAATTGATCGCGCTATGATTTCGCTACGCGACCCAAACATGCCGCCCACCAAGGACATATTGACAAACAGAACCCACATAAAATATGTTCTTCATTACTGCTCACCCAAGTAAACATAAAAATTATATACTGAACAAACAGGAAGTAACCTTTTGTTGACGAATTACAATTAAAGAGGTCCTTGGGGACAAACATTGATACACAATAACTCTATACAAGCCAGCAAAGTCACCAATTACAAATGTCATTTTATTCTTCACAATTCTTATTACTATAAGCTTATGACATAACTTAAACTACTACAACTTAATTCTAATTTATGTGGTAACTGGCAATACACATAATTTCGATGTCGGTCTCTTAATAATCGAACTCTGCGTACGTAAGGTAACGACTCTAGTTATTCCGTCTGGTCCACAATGCTTATGCTCAACCTTACCCAATAACCACTTGCCTGGAGGCATGTCATCCTCCTTTACTAAAACAATGTTCCCAATGGATGGTTCTGGATTTTGATGAGCCCACTTATGCCTCTGCAAAAATTGATTGAGGTAATCCTGCGACCAACGTCGCCAGAAATCCTGCATCATTCTCTGATGGAGCTGCCATCGCTGTAAACTGTTTACGTTGGAACCTTCGTAATTTGAATCCGGAACTAAAACAGGTGGCTCACCGATCAGAAAATGACCAGGCGTCAATATAGTAAATTTATCTTGATCTTCTATATACGACAATGGCCTCGAATTTAGGCAAGCTTCAATTTGCGCCAAAACAGTGGCCATCTCTTCGTAGGTTAAGGTAGAATTGCCGATTACTCTCTTAAGGTGGTACTTGGTGGACTTTATTCCTGCTTCCCAAAGACCCCCGAAATTGGGCGAGTGAGGAGGAACAAAATGCCACTCTGTGCCGTTATTAGAGAGGTATTCAGTTAATTCCGGGTTGCAATTGGACCTTTCTTCATTAAATAAGTGTAGCAACTCACGCGATGCTCCCACGAAATTCGTGCCGTTGTCGCTGTACAACTCAGCGCAACGGCCACGCCTTGCCACAAATCTTTTAAAAGCAGTCAGGAAGCCTCTGGTGCTTAGCTCGCTTACCGCTTCGAGATGCACTGCTCGCGTGGACATGCAAATAAATAATGCTATGTAGCCTTTGTAGGCTTTATTACCGCGTCCCTTCGACATCCTGATGTTTATCGGCCCCGCGTAATCCACCCCACTACACAGAAAGGGTTTGTTTGGTGTCACACGTGCCAATGGTAACTGCCCCATCAATTGTGTCCTAGCCTTTGCTGTATAACGTATGCATTTAACGCAGTGTCTAACATACCTTTTTGCCAACAGCTTAACTCCTATGACCCAGTATTTGGAACGTAAATACGTGATCATAAGTTGCGGCCCACCATGCATCGTCTTTTCATGGGAATCCGCAATCAACAGTCCTGTCAAGAAGCTCTCCTTGGGTATAAGGATGGGATGTACCCGATCATAACTTAATGAAGACATCTCCAACCGCCCACCAACTCTTATAATCCCCTTAGTGTCAAGAAACGCATTTAATGATTTAAGACTACCCTTTGTTTTCTCCGTGTTTCCCTTTCTTACATTTTCTAACTCGTCTGATTCTTCCTGACTTTTCTTCACACATATGGCTAATGCTTCCTCAATTTCTGTTTTGGACAAGTGCCTCGAACTATGTTTAGTCGATGACTGTCTTTTTAAATTTAAAAATCTTCGACAATAGGCTATCACTCTGACCAATCTCGATAGTGATGAGAACTTATTCCAAAACGATACGTCGAATGCAGTAGTGTGTACCTTCACTTCTTCTAAGTGGGTGAGGAGATGTTTCGGCCTTTTGTACTCGACATCCTGCTCTTTGAGCTTATCTGGGCCGTTCCACCAGATAGACGTCGATTTAAGCTCGATAGGGGAAACACCGCGAGAAGCACAATCTGCTGGGTTTTCTTTCGATGACACGTGAGACCAGTGTTGTGTGTCTAGCATGGTCAGAATGTCAGAAACCCGATTAGCCACGAAAGTTTTCCAGCGGCTGGGGTGACTATTGAGCCATGCCAGCACCACTTCACTGTCCGTCCAGGTGTGCCAATCCACCTTTGGAATATTTAACACCTCGCCTACTTCTACTATCAATTTAGCAAGGAGAACTGCTCCACATAGTTCTAACCTTGGAATCGACACCTGTCTTATAGGTGCCACCTTCGTCTTTGATGTAATAAGTGAAACGTGAATGTTACCCTGATGATCAACAACTCTAAGGTATACGACTGCTGCATACGCCATCTTGGACGCATCTGAAAACCCGTGCAGTTCAGCCTTCAAATCCTTCTCCCCTAGACGTAACCATCGTGGGATTTTAATCTTCACCAAGTAAGACAAGCTTCTATGGTAAGTAACCCATTCTTGTAATAAATTGTTTGGAATTTCCTGATCCCATTCTAACCCAGCTAACCACAATTTTTGAATGAATATTTTAGCTACAATAATACTCGGTGCTAACCATCCCAAAGGATCAAACAATCTTGAAATATCAGATACTACTTTTCTTTTTGTTACAGGTGCAGTAAGCGGTTGGAGTTCTACAGAGTACTGGAAGAAGTCATCGTGCGAGTTCCAGGTAAGTCCTAGTATTTTAGTAATGTTATCCATTTTTATCTGTAATTCTTCGTCTGTAGATCCGTTCTTCTCCCTTATTTTATCCAATAACCCTTGACTGTTACTCCTCCACTTTTGTAGTGGAAACCCTCCCTTAGCCAAAACTGTATTCAGTTCTGTATAAATTCTGAAGGCTTCTTCCACACTTTTTGCTCCTGTCATCAAGTCATCCATATAGAAGTTATTTAATATGATTTTCTCTATCTCTGGCTTATCTTGACACTCGTCATGTGCGACTTGATGTAAGGATCGAACAGCCAAATATGGCGCTGAAGCCGTACCAAATGTGACTGTTAGTAACTCAAAGTCTTCTATTTCATTTTCAGGATTGTCTCTCCAGAGGATACGTTGAAAGATGGTATTATCTCTATGTACTAACACCTGCCGATACATCTTAATTATGTCCGCTACGAGACAGATTTGATGTATTCGCCACTGCATAATAGTGTGACGGAGTTCCGCCTGTAAGGTAGGGCCAACTAATAAATTGTCGTTAAGTGACATCCCGTTCTTACCCTTGCAGGAAGCATCGAATACAACCCGGACCTTCGTTGTATCCTTGTCTTCCCGAACAACGGCGTGGTGAGGTAAGTAGATTGCCTTATTATTATTCTTTCCGTGCTTTGAGACCTTTTTCATGTGATTTAACTTTATGTATTCTTGTATAACCTTGACATAATCATCCTTTAATTTACTATTTTTCTTTAATTTAATTTCTAATGAATTTAATCGTTTTTCAGCAATGTTTCTAGATTCACCAACGCGGCTGCTGGGATTATCCTCACGTAGCGGCAGTCTCACTATATATCTTCCATTAGTGTCCCGTTCCGTGGTTGATGCGTATAATTTTTCACACCGATTTTCTTCCTCCGTAAGCATTCGACTTGGAGATGGTTCAGCTTCCAACTCCCAAAATTTTTTAAGCTGGTCATCAACTTCAAGCCTTGAATGCATCACGGTAATATGTGAGAGATTATTTGTATAATCCCCTTCACAGGCGCCAGACAATATCCACCCTAACTTGGTGTCTTGGGCTAGTAGAGTGCCACTAAGGTTCTTCTTAATGCCTTCTTGGATGACTTGGCTGTAAACCTCAGCTCCTAATAAAACATCAATTTTATTGGGTCTGTAGTATTCAGGATCAGCCAAGACATCGTCGGTCAAGTCTACCCATTCTATCCTAGTTACCTTTGTAGCGGGAAGAAGGGCTGTGACTGACTTCAATACGAAGGCATTAACCTTTATGTGGAAGGTGGGGTCTACCCTAGATCTCATATTTATGACAACAGTGGACTTGGACGTCGCACTTTTGTCCCCGCCTACGCCTATCACCGTTTGCCTTGAAGGCGTTTTCTTTAACCCTAGATATTGGACCGTGGATTCCGTAACGAAAGAACCCTGCGACCCTTGGTCTAGCAAAGCCCTAACAACTCGATAAGTCCCCGCTTTCGACTCCGCTTTAATCAAGGCGGTGGTTAATATGACGGTCTTCCGACCGCTTCCTGTCGAGAGACATGCGACTAATGGCTTGCTTGACCCCTCCGCTTGCGCGGCTACTTCAGCGTTACTATTGCTGTCCTCCTTCATCAACCTTCCTGCGGTTGACGAGGTTTCCGCGTGAGCTGTATTACTTCCCTCATCCGTAACAGACCCAGAAACACCCACCGGGTGTAACAAAGAGTGGTGGCGGCGTTTACACACCTGGCACCGTTGAGTGTTTTTACAGAACTTGGCTGGGTGGTTATCATTTAAACAAATAAAGCATAAATTGCGTTCCTGAGCGAAATTTCTCCGAGCGTCGTTTGATTCTTTACCGAATTTCTGACAGACCCCTATCCTATGATCGGCTGAACAAAATGCACATGACACTGCCTTTTTTTCCTTTGCGACATGAAATGATTGAGTCCCCTTTACATATCTATCCTTGTTTTCTACCTTATAGTCTAGATTTTCTAACCCTCTAAAGCGACTATTTAAGTAATCAGAAAATTGTTCAAAAGTAGGTAAGTCATCACTCGCGTCTGAAGCTACCTTGAGTTCCCAACCTTTCCTGGTCTCTTTATCTAACTTACTACTTATGATATGTATAACTATGAGATCCCAGGACGAAGTATCCACTCCTAAATTACTGATAGATTCCAAACACTCTGAAGTTGTTGACACGAGCCTTTTTATTTCACTAGCCGATTCACAAGATAACGCCCTTTGCCCTAATAACCTTTTTAATATGCCATTTGCTAAAAACTTTTTATTATTGTACATTTTGTCTAACTTTGCCCATGCGATTTTATAGTTGTCAGACGTAACTTTGATGTTACGTAACAATAGTTCTGCCTCTCCAGTTAAATGACCTTTTAAATAAAAGAATCGTTGTGCATCGTCAAGCGACTTGTTTTCATGTACTAACCCTATATATAAGTCTCTAAATGTTTGCCATTCGGAATACTTTCCCGAGAACGACGGTATTTTTATTTCGGGCAACTTAACTCTGCTAACTCCTTTTTCACTATGACAACAAGACTTTGTATCGACACTTGCATTAGATACATTTCTGTTTGATAACAATTCTTTCAATTCACTTTTAAATTCTACATAAAATTCTTCAACTTCATCATACAGGTTACATTTAACATAACTAGAATTACACAATTCAACCTTTTTTATTGTCCTTAATATTTCTCTGTGCGTAGACGTGAATGTGGACCATAACTGTTCTAAATTTTCAAGACGAGTTTCTAAATAGGCAATAGTCAACCTCTCTTTAGAAGACTTCTTTAAATTAGATTTGGCTTTAAGCATTTTAGATTTGACATCTTCCTGTATATCACAGAATGACTCCATTTTTAATACAATCAACTTTTAAATACAAATTAAGTAGTAAACAAAGACAATAAATTAAGATGTTGGTACACTTAAATTTTATGTTTAGATAAACTTATAAGTCCCAATTATTCTATACAAAGTTGAATATTTTACAAGTTTTTAATACTAATTCACCTGGGTCCTAAATTCGGCATGGATTCCCCGTCTAAACTATTTTTGTCTTAAAACTATTAAAGTCCAAATTTTGAGAAAATATTCTAAGTCACTTTACTTTAAAATTTCTATCTTCACGGAACAAAGTTAAAGTTTAGATGCACGGAACAAAGTTAATTTCTTCGAAGTAATGAGGTTGTAAATGTACTTACAGTTTTTCCTTGCACTTACTGACACCGACACTGGCACTAAACTGACACCACACTTATTCGAAGAAAGTGGCGCCCTCTAGCGGCCACGACCACCAAATCGCCAACAGCTGCTGTCGCCTCCTCCCGCGCGTCGTTCCTCCGGATGACACCACCAGGCTGGTCTGCCTGGTACTCCAAGATCAACCCGGCTCCACCTCCTCGGCACCTCTTCAGGGCACCCGCTGAAGGTGTTGATCTGGACAGCGATCCACTGCCCAGTACTGACGCGTCGGGTGGTAATTACTACCACCACCGGTAATCACCAAAACACTCGCGACCGTTCCGATTCGAAGGACCATGTACTTTTACCGAGGGTCCGTTTACTAACGAAGGGAGTAATAATTAATACGCAATAGATATATCTATAAAACGTATAATTCTCAACCACAAAGCTCACACAAAAGATAAAAAAATCAAAGAGGTCGTTAATTTCATGTAACGAAACCATAGCGCGATCTAATTCGATCCCAACGCCATCTAGGGAAGCAAAAGGAAACTTTGTGCATTAAATGTAATTGATCGCGCTATGATTTCGCTACGCGACCCAAACACCTACCGATTATATACAATTATGATTTGAATTAGTTATAAAAGTTTACTGAGACTTAAGTCACACTGACTTTGTAATATTTTTGTCTTAAAAGTTGATTACTTTATGAGTGTACCACAGACACTAGACTAGCAAGCAATTATGAAGAGGAGCACAATTGAGCGGGCAGTCCCGCGGCGCGCGCCCTCTCTCGGCCCGCGCCGGCAAGTGAGAGGAAAAAGCTAATTTCCCTTCGCATTATAAATTCATGGACTCTTTGTGTTGCCCAAAATAACTTGTTTGTTTCGACATCCAAGTTTTTTCCGGCGAGCAAAGTCCGACATGTAATTGCTAGCTGCCTGATCCCCGGTCAAATTTACCGCCGCGCAGGTTAGATTTATGCGAATATTTAATAGCCAGCTTAGTTATTAGATGGTCACGGGCGGCGCTCTGTGTTGCCATACTCACATAAGTGAGATTTCTGAAAGAGTTGCATGGCGTTCATGTTATATTATTAAACATTTATATTCACGCCGTTTTCCCCACAGAGATAGGCAGGAGCTACAGACGCCACGTGCCACGTTCCTTGCATACTAGTTTTGCCTCATCCATATTCATTCAGCTTGTTTTACTTAAACGCCAGTAGCGAGTGCTGTAAAGGTTATTTAAACAAGTGTAGTTTTAAATCATATTTACCTATAATAATTCTCGTTATCTTTGATCCTTTCTCCCGTCTCTCAAAAAAGACTGACCGCAGATCATGACACCGCAACTTCTAGAGAAGGATATCGAGGAAGTGTGGTCGTGAGGGTTAATATGAGAAATGCAATCTAAAAAGATTCCCCATCAGTTCGTTACGTTACCGCACGTAGAAACGTTAATAGGCAGTAAGTTATATCGGCGCGGCGCGGCGGCGCGGACAAGACAATGCTTTTAGCCAGCGCCGCCCACTTGTAGACGATTTGTCCTCCAATCGACGCCAACACTTGCTGCTAAGTGGAAAAGTGCTCCAAGTCGGGCGGCATACTTGTGACACAGTTGAGAATGAGGTCGGCAAACAACTCTTTAAAAAAATATCAATTAAAAAATAAGCAAGTATAATACTTGGGTATTACTAATTAAACAATTAAGTGTACTGAATCTTGGAAAATAAAGGAATGAATGTTTTAAAGTAAATGGAGTTCTTCAGAGTTCTCTTACATAAGACCTACTTTTTGTTAACAGGTTTTGAGTTTGACATTTTAAAAGTATTTTTAAAATTACTCTAAGTAGTCTAACTAATATATTGATTTTGAATTGACTGAGTTTGAGTTCTGTATGAAAACTTTTAGTTAAATGTGTAATAAGTTAACACCGAAAAATGATACTTAGATGTTTATAGTAAGAGCTGTATTCAATTGAAACTTCAGTTGATTAAATGATATTTTAAATATAAATACGTTTATGTTTCAAATTAGAACAAACTTGATTTTTTGTGATGCCGTGTTATTGTCCCTTTTCTGTTATATTGACAAATCAGCCAGATTCGTGCCTAAGTAACTACTAATATAGTCCTAAATAAACTTGTACTAGTGATAATGATTGTTTCAAAGCTTACTACGATTTGTTAAGACGATCGCGTGACCGCGGCAAGTGCGCGGCGTTTATCGTTTATTTGCATATTTCGACGCACCAACGAATTGAGCTGGCACGCAGACGGTATATATGGCGCGAGATAAAGAAGAAATTGAGATAGAGAAATATGTAAAGGGATTTATGACTGTGCACGGAAATTAATGGACGAATCACGTGTCTTCAGATCATTCGAATAGTTTGAATTTAAAATATCGTGCTTTCAGAGAACAATCATCGTAGCAATCTATTAAATAAGTATCCTTCTTACGCTTAAAAAGATTTAATTTCCAATACAAAAGTAAAGTAGAAATGGCTACGCCGTAGTCACCTACGCCGTAGTCACCGTAGCCGCCTACGCCGTAGCCGCTATGTAGGTGCTTACGCTTTACAATTTTTTTCTCTATCCTCGTTGTGCCACGAAGCCCGAGGGTACAGAAGCAAACAGAACTAAAACATGACACTCATTACGTGGCCGTCCGGCCCAAATCCCCCATAACGCCAGGGTTAACTGCCGGGAAATTTGTATAAATTATATAAACTATCCTCCGGCCGCCGCCGCCGGCCGTGGTCGCGTGCCGCGCAATTTGCGAGCCTGTAAATCAGGCCCTTACATGTTCTAGCTTAAGAATTTACTTTAATGGTCATTGCGACCTTTTAAGTTCAGTGAAGAGGCTGTTTACATTTCTTTCGGTAATTTCAAATTGTTACGCTCCAAACATCTGTCTAATCTGTGTTTTATAATAGGCTGTTGAGTGCTCTTACGTTGAGGAGATCTCATGCGTTCTATTTTCCTTCTGCTCGGAATAATGCATCGGGATTATAACAATGTCAATAGACTGCGAATAAATCCACTAAAACTTGTTTTATTTTCATTTAAACATATCAATTCAATCCACTTCACCATATAAATATTCTTGATTTATTATTTAAATATGTTCGAATGTTCAACTGTTTTCAGTTCTTCTCATTCTCACTTTGTACCTCCATCTAACCTTACCAGAACATTCCAGTGTATATGGAGGTGGAGATATCGACAGAAGAGTCAACAAAGTGCTTAAGTTTATGACAACAATATGCAATTTTAAGAACACAAAGTCCAAGCAAGCCTTCACTATCGTATGGCGGCTATGTTCAAAGTATTTTCTGGTATGTTTAGCGCAGCATCTCACATGCAAATGCGTAGTCTCATCTCAGAGGGATTGGATCCGTCAGCGGATTCAATTACCTCCGTTTAAATCCGTTCTGCCTTCTGTGCGACTCTCAGATGAATGTAGGAACATATTGCTAATGAAAAAACTGTATCCTGATTATTTTAAAGGGAATGCAGTTCATCTGAATGTAAGGTTAATTAATAATAATTACTTTGTATACGTAACTACCGCAAAAGGTTTTCCGCCAACCATATATAAGACGTATTATATTCAATATCTTTTTAATTTTTGTTGATACATTTTTAATACTGTGTATTAAAATTTTAAAGAGTTGAGCAATCAGACATCACGACTTTCAGTGTGTCATAAATCTCGTATGTCGTATTCTTATAACGCAATAAATAAATATAATAACAGATGAAACCTACAAGGAATTACTCGTGAGACTTCTAGAACTAAGCCTAAAATGGTTAAAAAAGAGGTTAAAAAAAACAAGATAATAAAAAACAAATCTCATTCTCTCTCTCACTCTCGTGGGTAGGTATATAATAATATAGATTTACAACTTTCAGAAATACAAACAAAATAAAAAATACGATTCCAGTTTATTTGTTTTTTTTTTTTATGATGATTTTTCATGCATAGGTATA
Source organism: Craniophora ligustri (assembly GCA_905163465.1). Taxonomy (NCBI): domain Eukaryota; kingdom Metazoa; phylum Arthropoda; class Insecta; order Lepidoptera; family Noctuidae; genus Craniophora; species Craniophora ligustri. The sequence continues at coordinate 16,301,257 of LR990959.1, read as the reverse complement.
TCAGAAACGTATAGTTAAAAACTCGTTTGTTTCATGTAGATAATCCCTTGACTTTAAGAGTTTTTGTAAATTTTTCAGCTACCCAATATCGGCAAATGCGATGTAATTGACTGTTTATGTGAACAAGCTTCATTTCCTGCCGCCGACTGCTTCTCATGTAAATCATCCATTGTTTATGTGCATGTGTAGAGGTACACACACGTCTTGTGTGTGCATGCGTGTGTGTGTGTGTGAGTGTGTGTGTGTGTGTGCCGCTGTGGTATGCAAACCTGTCGTATAACTCCGGAGGACTTTAGAATCACTTGAAATTCTGAAAAGAAAATCGTCAAAGCTTTATATTGCCTCGCTCGATCTGTGGCCATGAATACAGCGGGAAGCTGCTGAGTGCGTAGTATGAGATTCTTGCGAAAATCTTCGAGTTTCTCAAAACTGTTATAAACGAATGCCAATATAACAAAATGTATATTATAATAAAACAAGTGAATTATGATTGATGAAACAAGATATAACAAAATTCAGACGCAATATATAATATTTGATTCATCATATTCGATTCTTTCTAAAAATTCACCAGACATCAAAATAAACACTACATACATATATTACATATAAAGTTTTCTGCTTACCTATATTACGATTGCTCACTTCACATCATCGTCCCGCTGCGACCGCGGTGTGACTAAAGCTCTACAGCCTAGTGTCACTGCCCGCTGCCTCTGTGGCCACATCAAAAAGGCTAGAAGCGACGTATGAGTAAGAAATGTTTTATTCATTACGAGTATACTCGACGTCTAAACAGCGGGCGAAAATATTTCAAATTAAATTTGGCATGCAAACAACACACCGCTCACCTGACGAGTGCGCTGATGCAATTATATTAGCTATGATATTGTTCGCGCAAATAATTAGTTTAATACATAAGTATCACGCCTGTGTCCCCGGGGGAGCAGGCAGAGAAGCTCTGATACTCTCTTACGTTATGTCTGTGAGACTTCAAACAAAGTCTCATGAATTAATAAGCAACCAAATTGTCATTATTAATACAGCTCCCTTGCTAGATGTCATAAAATAATACTTTGTTCGCCCTGAGAATCAAACTGAGGGCACACATAGCTGTCACGTACGGAACCCCTTACAGGCAGACCCGAAATTGGCAAATTTTTGGAATAATTATTTACTTACATAACGTTACATACATACACACGTTATATACATACACATAATACACAAATCCACGCTAATGTGAATTGTTGGAGGTCGCACAAAGTTTTTTGTATGGTGACTTCTGAATTCATAGAAATCTGTCCTATTCATATTTTTTGTAGATATTTTGAGATTTTAGGAAAAATATCTTAATCTAATATACTTTTATTTACAAAACTTACCGAAACATATTAAGAAAATAACTTATTCTTGGAATCAACTGATGCTATAATAAACCGTAGTAATAGTTTGTTAGTAGGTTTAACGTGTATATTTTTCGGAACAGATTGAGTTACAAAGTTATCTTTAGTTCTGCTTCTAACAGAATATTTTTAGATTATACGAAAATAATGTATTGATTGATGATTTACAAGCAAGAAGGAAAATATATTAAACATTATATTATTTCGAAAGATGTAAAAGATGCGAAACACCGGAATTAAAATTTACAATATACATACAATGATCTCCACAATATTAAGATAATATAATTTTAGTTTTATCTTAATGCACATTCAGGAGTTTCCTACTTTTTATTGAATTGTTTAGTTTTGAACTCCAATTCCAAGTAGTAAATACAGCATCGAACAAATGACACTAAAACAAAAATAATTTCCAAACAACCATCGAACTGCACGTCAAAGTCTGCGAGTACTGCGGTGAACATCACTACTTCACGAATTACTCTGCGATATTTGTTTTAGAAACTAAAAGCACCCCCTTTTTAGTTTGCGGAACAGTAGTTGATATCTTTATACATATAAGATTTTATGAGTTGTTATCATAAATTAGTAAATTAGTACCTAGTTAATAATTTCATTTGAATCGACCTTACTAATTTATGATAAATTACTATAGCCTATAAAATGACTATAGCCTAAATCCAATCCAAAATTAGTTGTGATCCGTGCCCAGCAGTGGGACAATAATGGGCTGATTATAATGATGATGATATAAATGAGTGGTCGATGTCGATTTCAAATCAAATTCGCTACTACTATTGCCTTTAAAATAATCGAAATTTCGCTAAGTTGTGCTACTTGCATGGAACATCATCATAGATACTATTCAATCTCAATCTAAGCATAAAACTGTACGACCAATGGATACAATGAACTTTGTGTGTGAACTGTCAATAATTAACAAAACATGGGGAAAATGTTAGTAAATATAAAATCGAGACATCCAACACCTCGGTCTGCACGTGAGCATGGATGCTGTAAAGGATTTGAAACGTCGGGATTAAATAATATCAATATACAGCATTAGATAAAATCTGTAGAGAGTAGTTATTTAAATATTTAATTAACTAATTTTATTAATTATTCTACTACTGAATACTTGTAAACGTTTAGAGTTAATACTAAATACTAATTATAAGCTAGTGTCATATTTGTATCTAACAAATATGACACTAACTTATAATTAGTATAATAGAAACCAATTTTAGTACGTTTGAGTAACTATTTTCCCTTCATAACCATTTTTACACAAAACTTTACGCGCGTATTTGTGAGCGGTAGCATGAATTTGATTGTGTGTTATTATAACAGTGCATGTGTTTGTATGACAAAAACAAACTCGTGTCAGATTAAACGTGGAGCGAACTTCATCAAAACGATATCGCAGGCAAAATATTTGGTTTTCCACACACAATATCTATTTATAAAGCCGGATTTTGTGTTTGTGTTAGCGTTGGTGGTACACGCTGAGAGGCGACGTGGGAGCGGGTCTAAAATACTTATTAGATATTATTTTGGTTTTCAATATCAAAGTGGTTTTAAGTTTACAATAACAGTACGTATCATGATGAGGATTACCGAAAGATTTTGTTTAAATTGTATAAACAGGCTCTATTTATGAAAATCTTTATAAGCAAAAACGTAAACACATTTTTGTTATTTCTATACTGTTATAATTAGATTCAATTTTAAAACTCACAAATTATTGGCAATAATTAGAATTTTACAGGTTCGTATTTTTTCCTGCTTTTCATATTTGTAGTAGTATTATCTAAAGGACACGAGAATGTCCCATGTTTAAAAATTATTACAGATAGGACGTCGCTCCGCTCGTGAACAAGTGCGCAGCTTTTCACCATAGGGTTGGCAATCGTCAAAATTCCGCCAACAACGATCAGCTGGAACGTTTTCTCTTACAACAGGGCGCGTCGCACATGAATCATTTATAAATGCAAATGCCCATTGTTCCCAACTACCCGCGATTATTCACGTTCCGTTATCTTTGACGTATTGAAGCCGGGTTTGTCGCTGTCCTGATTTATTTAAACACACAGTTTTATTGATGTGTCTATAAAATTTTACAGCTTTATTAACGATTTTATTTATTTATTTTATATTGATATTTATAATATTCGCGTTGAGCGTATCCAATACACGAACCGAGTAGTATTTACATACAAAGACTGGTCGATTGGTAATAGTTGGCATCTGATTTTCATATATGGCTTTAGCTTGTTGCCACTGAACGGTAGCAAATGGTGATTTCTTATTTTTAACAAGAAAAGTGCGAGTAATCTTGTTAAAATTTAAAACTAAAAGTTTTGTTTGAAACCGAATGGAAAAGTAAAAAAAATACTGTTGATGTTTATTGTAAACATTTTAATTACTTAAAAAGAACATAAATACCACAGATATTTGCCCAGACATTTCATGAAATAAAATTCACTTGAAATTGTACTTATTATAATTTTGACAATTGACTCAGTATCCTGAGAGTAAAGATTCACTCGACGCGACGTATATTAAAAAACTTCACAATCGTACAAATTTCTAGAATTGAACTCAAAAATTCTCTTCTTAACTCACTTTTATTATCACTACAAACTCCGTAGGAATTACTTTTTGTACTGAAACGGCGCATAAATTTATCTTAGAATAGCCCAGCGGGGAATAGTACAGAACACAGACATTGCTCATCATTGTCTGAAATTGTAAGAGACAGCGGAGGGGACAGGAGCAGTTATTATTTAGCTCGACTTCATATTGTACGAGTCGAGGCAAGGTGATGTACGGGTCTCCACTCTACATCGCCTCCTCGGGGCCTTTATCTATGTATATACGACGAATTTTTGGCACTTAAAACTTGAATTTACTACACGGGCTAAAGTGAGATGGAAACATATTTACAGGATCACACATAAGCACTAACTGGAATTATATTGTAACTTACTAGGCATTGCGTCTAAAATAATGGACAAAAACAATCAAATAATGCAGATAAACAATAAGAAAAAAGGACATTATCATTTCTCTTAACGCCCGAAAAAAAAGCTAGGACAAAACGGTACAGTGAAATCTTGAATAAGTAACGTTTGAGCATCCACACGGCCTCCGCGAACAATACGGCGAGGCAGACACAATGCATAATATCGTAACTAATTAGCCGGCGAGTTGTAACACCGCGGAGTTGTAGCCGGCGCGGAGCTCCGCCGCGCCGCGCGGGCGCTCGGAAACTTTTCAAGTCAGACAATGCCTAATTTAAAGTGGTATGAACTGAGATAATAACGTTAAGTATTCCTGATACTTCGGTAGGGGTGTTGGCTTGCGGATATTGCACGGATATAACTTTAGTTTCTTCTTGTTTTAATGGGGTTTTGTCTACTTTTTGAGTATAGTTTATCGAGCTATAGCAGATTATTAATCCAACCATGTCAAATATTACAAGTTGATTTCTGGTATATTTAATTTTCGGTTTCAAAACAACTGGGTTACGGTATATTTTGTTGTACATTAGTTGCGCGTCATTGTTGTAACGTATTTATGTTAGTCTCTATATACATTTAAATATTGGAACAATATTTTAATTAGAGTAACAATTCTTTACAAGTATTGACACAAAGCATCATTGTGGTTGATTTCCATCAGTAAATGATACGTATAATAATAATAATTTGGTATAAAATGTACTTCAGTGTACACTGTCTCATATGTAACATTTGAATAATATTATAGTATAGCAAAAAGAATAGCTAGTAGTTAAGAAAAACTATATATAACCGAATAGGTTTAGTATCCGACACTAGTAACACCGACAAGTAGGTACATCACTAGAGCGCGGCGCGCGGCGTGCACTGCGGTGAGTACGTAGAAAGTTATGTTTGGCGCGCTTAACGTACTTAAACAACTTGTTCTGATAATTTTGATCCGCGAGGGAGCAACCCTCGTGGCTAGGGTATGAGCTAGTCATGTATTAAAGAGTTTTCCTGTAGTATGTTTAATGTGAAAATAAATAAATGCATGACATTAGTTGAAATTGGGCACCAGTCGCACCGGCAGGCAGAGTGTGTGTGACCTTTGTTATAGTTTCGTTATTTATCTTTGAAATTTGGGATACACAACAACTCATTCTTAAGTAGTATACCTAAACTCAAACATTAGAGTCCTTTAGTAATGTATTTAAAATACATGGGTACTTATACGAGGTACTAAACCTCATTCGATGATTAGTTTTACACTAAGACCATAGTTTTAACTGAAAACAAGCCGTATAGGTACGGCTTGTTTTCAATAAATAATTCCGTAAAGTCGAAAACACCAGATATTGATCTATTTGAGCATGTTTACTAGCAATTCACCAAAACACCGTGCACTCAGGTACAGTGAAGGGTAAAAAAGTTGATTTATGTCAGGCCGTTTTGTATGGTTGGCTCAAAACGCTATAAAAGTGATCGCGGGCTAGAAGATATTGGTGGGACATCTTTTCTCGCTTCTGTCAACCTTAATAAATATAGGCAGAGAGGACGCGGGCCGCTCCTCATAATTTTATTGGCCGAGTGTTTTGTGTAGGAACTTACATAGTTGAAGGATTATTTTTATATTTTCTGAAATACATATGAGCATTTCTTCCGATTACAACTTTGATGAAAAAGCAAATTGCGATAGAAACTATCTAGGAAAGAAAGCACACTGAATTTTTTGGCGACCCTCGCAGCGGTGTTTAAAGCTGCCTTCTGTGGTGAGGGTCCCGGGTTTGAATCCCGGTTTGTGCAATGAGCATGGACATTTGCACCTGAGTTAAGGATGTTTCTATGTATAATATGTGAGTATTTACGAAAATATATTTATGTAGTGTTTCAACCATTTATTATCCGTAACACAAGGGTCGTTGCTTAGTTTGCAACTAGATAACGCTGTGGCATAATGTCCGAATATACATAATAATAATAATACAATAAAATATAATAATGTATATTTAATAACAAACCATTTCAGTATAGGACGTGGTATTTCGGAATCATCCATCAATCGATCCAATTACACACTGCGCTATCGGGCCGCTGTTAATAAATTTATATGTAGTGAATACAAATACGTTAGTGTACATCCGTTCACAAGTTTACAAAATGGGCTTCATTAAACACTGAACTATCTCGCGTTACCAACTATTTGGCACAACACGGCTAAGTTAATTCGGCTCACTACGAAACACAAAGAGCCGAAGTTCCATTTTATTATAAGTAATTACCTCGCTAGCTCAACGAGCCGAAGTGGATCTTGGCTTTCGACATCAAAGTGCGCTATTTCTTCCTGTCTTGGGCCAGGTCTAACCAGTCGAAAAACCCCATCTGTATCAGGTCTTTGGCAACTTCGTCTTTCTCATCTTAGGCAACCCACCGGACAACGCCCAGAAGGTCTGTCCGTATACGTGCCATTTAAAAATATACCTGACACTCCTGCCAGGTACCTCACGTATCTTCGAAGTCTACCTGAACAGTGGTGGCAGTATACCTACTTATACCACTGAATTATCAGCTCTTTCTCAAACATGTTTAGGTCGGTTTTCAGTCTATCCCGATATTGTTACAGTAGTATTTTGCACGAATCGACTTCTACAAAGTTATTACTGGGTAGTACAGCTATCTTAAAGAATAATTGGTAGTCAATCTTTTTGAAATCTTGAGATTTTTTGATGAAAGCTGACCCTTTTGTTATCTAAGCTTAGCCACAAACTGTAGCGCTTTGAATGTATTTACTTAATTTTTTTACTGTCCATAATTTTTACTGTCCTGCTATTTTAATACCCGTGCGCACAATACTTAGTGCATGATGTTCACATCTTTATTACTTATACTAACTATATACGTGAAAACTTGTAATTGGCTGCCGGCACTGCTGGGCACGGGTCTCCTCTCATTTGAGAGGGATTTCACTATAGTCCACCACGCTTACCTACTGCGGGTTTGTAGACATCACATGCCATCGTGAAATCTCTCAAGCATGCAACTTTCCTCACGATGTTTTCCTTCAAACTCAAACTCAAAATATCATTTATTCAAAGTAGGCCAACATTAAATGGCTCTTTTTGAACGTCGACAATAAAGACAGCCCCCAAAAACGCCCGCCCTTCACCGCTTCCTAGTGTTTTTGCTGGGAAGAAGAAGCGGCGCAACAAACTCCCCAGCACACATTTCTGTCTGTTTATTTAATAAGTGATTCTACACAATACTATAATCAGTATACAATATAGAGTGCAATAACAACCTTCATCGTTAGAGCATGTGATAAATACGCACATAACTTCCAAAAACTAGGGACCTTTGACATCTCAGTCCACTGGTCACACCACTAGGCTACCACAGCTCCTATAAATTAATAAATTGTTTTTTTATTAATTTGCCTGCCTCACGGTTTGTTTTTCTGTCTCTCATTTGACACGAGTGTGTTCGCGAGGCTGGTAATTGTGCGCGCGTTGGGCTTCGCGACGCAATCGAGAGGCGGCTAATAAACCGGCGCGTTATGTTCACGGGATATAAAATAACACCAATTAGGTTTAATACACCCGGCACATACCCTTCGCGTCAGTGCGCCCACCGAGACTCGGGGCTTCGTACAAATTTTGCACCCTATTCCCAGTTATTAAAAGGTTGATTCTAGGTGTATCTATGCTCGAACCACCTTATCTGAGGGCTATAAAAGCAGTGGAAAGGTGAATAAAATTTATTTTTTGCAGGAATTAATATCAACTCTGTGTATTTTGTACCATGTAAGCCTATACAACTAGTAACACCAGGTGCTCACGGGTTTCAAGGGTAACTTACTTAAGTTACCCTTGAAACCCGTGAGCATAATAATTCAAGTATAAAAGTGTACCTTTATACTTATAAAGGTACACTTTTATACTTGAATTACCCTTGAAAATAGAACACATTACTTCTTAGCAGTAGAATATTGGGTAATATTTTGGTATTCCCTGAAATAACTTATTATAAGAGATCATTATATTTAAAATATTGTATAATTATATAATAATTTTAACTTTGCCCTACATTAATGCGTTTTATCAATGCGTACAAACACAAATTTTCACACACATAAACGCACAGACCCATTACAATTACTTGTAGATCGTACAAATATTAGCTCCATGCGGGGATCGAACCCGCAACCTGTGATGCACAAGCTGAACACTCAGCCACTGCGCCAATCAGGTTATCTTAGATATTATAATGTAGTTAATGTTCTACCTCCTGCAACTCCCTACTAACAGTGGTCCCACATTATCTATGTGTTATATGTACCGACAAAGTTTGCACAGGTATTAATTTCCCGACGGACACGGGAACGAACCGGCGACCCGCCAAGAAGCAAACACGGCTAACTTGTGCCTACGCCTCATTACACGCTTAAATTGAATCTGTCAACTGATTAGATACTCGTCGCGAAGAGGGTAGTCGGGCCGTGGGAGTGGATTACTGTGATGGAGGCGTGTGAAGGAGATAGTAAAGTTGTGGTGAGACTTGGTGGAAACCCCCAATTAACCGAAACAGTTAATAATAATAAATATATCTGGACATTATGACACACCGCCATTTAGTTCCATGGTAAGCGACGAGGCTTGTGTTACGTACTTATACTTTTTTTTTGTAAATAGGTACATACTTATTATACATAATGTAGATACATCCATGATCTCAGATATAAACGTTGATGCTCATCACACAAACAGTTATCCCTACCGGGATTTGAATTCGGGACCCGTAGCACAAAAGCTAGTAGTAACTACTTTTTTATTATTTTTTGATATTTACATAGACAAATGCCAAAAAAATCTTTAATAGGTAGGCAGTATGGTTATATTATTAATTGTCAGTTTAAAAGACTAACTAGTAAAATAAGATCAAACTTAAAAAGTACTGTCACAGTTAGTCCCTATATTTTGACAGATGGAGACAAGAATTTTATTATGTATTTTTTATTTATCACACATACTCCACACTATCATTACAAGAAAAAATCTTAATGCGATAGTTTGGTTCACAATTATCTATTTATCTATCTCTTATACACACTATATGTATATATTTGAAATATATTAATATATTATACATATATATACCTGAAACACAGGTTTGTACAAACCTAGTTCAGGCAGGTCGCTACATATCTCTAGAGTTACGAATAATGTTATCTGTATGAAACTATCATAAATAATTTAGTTTTACTTACTATTAAGACACTAATATACTTACTATTAAATTTTATTGCCGAAGAAATATATAAACCTTTTGTAAAAATATTAAAATAAAAAATTATTATTATAATTTTATTATTTAATTATAAAAAATGTTTTTTTATTAACTATGTGGAAACTTAAATAGATAATTTGATCACCAATTCCTTGCTAATTATATAAAACTACGGTCATTGAACATGATGCCTTGTCACATGCACGACTGATTATATACCTAATTGGACGATATGATTGTACGTTAACTTTTTATTCATATTTATGAATAAGTAAGTAAAGTATGTATAATGAATGTTATATATTATTATATTATGAAAAGTCTAGTGGCGTGACCAGTGGACTATGAGAGTCAAAGTTGTGTCAAGTCAAAAGTTCGAAACTGAAACACGCACCACTGACTTATCTCAAGTTACATGCGATTTTATTACATACTCAAAGGGTGAAGGGAAACATCGTGAGGAAAAATTGCATGTTAGTCTCTCAACTTTCTCGATGGCGTGTGAAGTCTATCAATTTGCACTACAAATGAGAGTAGACCCGCGGCCAGTTCAATACTGCAGTCATAAATTCTATGTATGTTTTGAAGACGAAACCAAAACACCGTGGTCTATTGACTAGTCGCCGACTACCACGTGTTTAGGTCTAATTTAGTTTTTAAGAGAGGAATGGCACTATTCTACCTATAGAGCGCTATCCCTCTCCAAATAAGATTGCAGGTTAAAACGGCAATATCCTTTCTTTAATACTACATTGGTATACACCGCGCCGGCTGCAATCAGCCGCTATCAATTGGTTAGTCCCAGGCGACCCAACGCTGTACCATCCTAGGACCATTAACATTTCTGATAGCCGATGTAATTGTTTTTTTATTGTACATCCTACTAGTATTATAAATGTTAAAGTTTGTTGGTCAATCACACATAAATGGCCAAACGAATTTGGATAAAATTTAAAGCGAGTATATCAATTCTATGTAATATAATAAAAATGAAAAATTTGTATTTTTGTATGTTTGTAACGAATTAAATCAAAAACTACTGAACCGTTTTCAAAAATTATTTCACCATAGGAATGTTACATTGCCTATCGAAAAAAAAAATGTTTATCGAAGTTAACACGTGCGATGCCGGGGCGGGCTGCTAGATATTTATATGGATTGACACTAAACCACTTTTTATCGACATAGCAACACTCGCGTGGTGTTTGTTTACCACCATTTGTTTTTAGACATAACTATATACTTCAACAAAACCCTGAAAGGTGTCGCTCGCGCGTTGCCTACCCTGAAGAAGCCGTCCAGGTTTTTTATAATAGAAGAGTTACTGAATTGACAGCAAAAGGAATTCCCATGCTGTCAGAATAGTCACTTCCCCTAGTAACTTTACTCACTCGCAGAATACAACTATTGTTGTTTCACTGCAGTCTTCTGTAACACGGAGGTACCTCTACAAAAATATATCACCTCTTTCCACTATACACGTATGTTTCCGCGTCCACAACATACAGCATACACGTGAAAGTGTGTTCTACAGTGTTGTATGAAGCCCGGCGGGCGGTGTGTTCCCGCACTTGTACACTCTCCGGCCCGGCCATCCGTCAGCCGGCTCGGCGCTAATTATGTGCCGTGTATGTTAATTTCTGTGTACCTCACGTTATTACGTATGACACGTTAATTAATTCATGCTCGTACTGTTGGTGGCGAAGGTCTTTAGATTATTCTTTTTAAAATACTTCACTCTAGGCCTATTTCCTACACTTTTCTTCTATGCTATACGTAGGTACGTACTTTTGTTAGGTTTTTGTGTCCCAACCCGCAGCTCAAGCAGCGATAGTGTTATCACGGAGTTAATTATAATATTGCCGTATGTAAGTTTTGTTGTGAAGCTTGTAAGAAGAATAGTTCCAATAAAATAAAACTGGGTACTTATTCATTCAAAGCAGGTGGTAGAACCCAGCCATATTCTTATCTCATCTTTAGTATTTCAATACCTGCACGAATCATCCTGGTCTATATCAGATTGTAGATAGTTAGCAAATGTAGGGTAGCTGATAATAATTATAACGTCTAGACACCCGATACTTTAGCCCGCCCGGGGCCATGGATGCTATAAATAATTACCTAGATTAATACAATATCAATGTACCGCGATATAACGCCAAAAAGTAATAATAATAACGTTTATTTAGGCTAAACACATTACAGCCTAGTACAAGAATCCTTTATGAGATAAATATAACTAGTAAACGTTTTTTTTATGGAAATAACGGGGCAAACGGGCAGGAGGCTCACCTGATGGTAAGTGATCACCGCCGCCCATGGACATCTGCAACACCAGAGGACGTGCAAATGCGTTGCCGGTCTTTCAAGAAAGAATATTCTCTCCTCTTGAAGGTTCCCACGTCGTAACGGTTCGGAAAGACCGCCGGCGACAGCTGGTTCCACAGAGCGGTGGTGTGAACCAGAAAATGCCTTAAAAAGGCTTAAGGCTGCTAATGACTCCTTACTAGTGGAAATGGTTTTATTTCACACATTCTTGCGGAAGTTTGAAAAATAAATCAGAACGGTACTATTTAATGCTTCTCCAATATGTTTAGTATGAAGGCGTGTTACTAAGGCTCGACCGAGATCTCGGTCTACAGCTACAGTAACACGTTGTTACTGTAACATTGTGTTACTGTAGCTAGGTAGTAGGCAGGGACGAGGCGGCGGGCGGCGGGCACTTCACCCGCGTCACATCTGATCAGCGCCTATTAGCCTCTATATTGTTTTTATTTTTATATGCCGCAAGTGACAAGCGCTGACGGAATAGCCGAAACAAAATATGAGGAAGCTGAAATAATTTCGAATTAACTCTACATTTTAATGATAATATTAACAGCTCAAGATCTTTCAACCTTTATGCATTCATGAGAGAAAGCAGTAAGATAGACCAGACAGAGGAACGCAAATGACGCAGCAACAGTTTCATTTTTCATTTTGAGTGTATGGAAAACTATAAACATAAAAATCGGGAAAAATTCGTTCATCATTACAGGTTTATCGGCTTATTATAATACTTCTGACTTATTTTATATCTACTTGGAAATATAATAATTTATTATAAAAGTGTGTTAATCTCTCTTGCTACACTTCTTTCGTTTCACTTTTGTCGCTCTAGCTTATCCCTCGCCCCGCTCTCGCTCATCCCTCGCTCCGCTGTCGCAGCGGGCGGCTGAAGTGGGTCTCAAATTGACGTCGATCTCTCTATTAAACGCGATGCTTCACTTTTGATATTTCACAAATGTCTCTTTATATCATTCGAGTATGATTGTTTGGACATGTAACACAGCTACTCTACTTCTTTGTTTGATGTTTGGAAAAACATTGTATGATTAAACATTACATAATTAAAATGGAACTTGATTTTCTATGAGATGAACCATTTTATACAACCCTCTTCCTCTAGGAAGTGAATACAAGCGGAAACATTCCATGAACGGCTGCAGTACAAGTATCAAATTCCAAGCTTTACAATACACCCGCTAATTTGAATACTACATAACAACAGTCTAATTAAACAATGAGAACGAAACATACACAAGAGATACAATACGCCTTCCAAATGAAATATTCAGTATTATCATGAAAGTAGAATTCACGAATATTTATCTTTCAGCGCAAACAACACTGCACTTTATCAAATATCACCAATATTCATATTTAAGATAAAATTACCATTGATGCACTATTACAATATAACTTCATTCGCATTTTACAGTGCCTAACAAATATTGACACCGCTCCATAATTATATAGAACAGACGACCCGTTGTTTCCTTTCATAACCACTGAACTACCATGTTAACAGAAGCATCACAACTTATTACCTTACGTAAGAACATTACGAATACATTACTTTTCCGCGTCGATCGTACATTTCATAATGAAATGTTTAGCAAGCAATGTATTATGTAGCATCAACAGAGTTGTAACAACGTAATTGATAACGATTTCACAGTACGGGAGGACCGATTGAGACGTACAAATGTTTGGAGTGGGATTACTTTTGAATTGGAACGTGCCTACGAAGACAGCCGCGGATCGAGTTATTTGAGTTTCAATTATCGGCGGACTCAAAGCAAATACTAACTGGATTGAGTTACGATATGCATATTAGCGGGTACTGATCTCTTTCACGTGACGTTTTATAACAAATATAAGAGGCGAAATAATTCGGATCTGGCCGGGGTACCGTCGGAGTATTTCACGTTAGAATTCCGTGGCCGTGTGGTGTAAATCACACGAGGTGACGGCGATTGACGCATGCGATGCGCGCCAAATATTTATTTTCCCTTTGTTTACCGAACATAGATCGTAGCAATGCCCCTGCATAAGTCAGGCATTATGGTTTTATAAAAAAGCCTCGCAAATCTCACCATAAGAGTCTTCCTGTACTGTGAATATACAATTAATTGGACATTATAGCAAAGAAATTTACTGAGGATACAAGTTTCTCCGACTCGTTCGGATGGAACAAATGTTCTTACCTAGTATAATTATTGTATTTTGAGTCAGTTGTTAGTTATGTTTTAATTAGGGAACCAATACTTAAAATCTCCATGGGTAAGTAGCTAAAAAACGATATAATACACCAAATATTAGAAAATTATAATTATAACATCTTCACATAAATATTAGGTAAATGGTGTAGTAGCCAGGAGGTTGCATTGCCACCTTGGATGATAATGTCGGTTCCCCGTAGATATAAAATATACTGTTTATTTTTCTGACGATATGACACAGATCGGTATAACTGAGCGGACATAAACGCCAATACAACAAATAAGCAGTCATCCCTCTTCAAACAATACATGTTATTTTATACTCACCTGTTGTTTACTATTGTAAGTCAATAGTTCTAGCTACGTGTGGAATTACACTCTATGTCAACTGGTTAAAGTTGAAAGTTATAGGGCAGCGTGTAACCCTGCGGCTGCTACTGTAGTTGCAATAAATAAGTCCATCTGTCAGGTGCTTACTGCGGGACGATAGGACTCCTTGGCGTTGCGTCACATGCACTATATCAGAACTATGCTATTCTGTATTCGTTCGTTCTAAGTTATGTACTTTTAGTGTGCACTGGGGGCTTGCACCTCAAGTTACATCTTCACAAATAAATCTTGTCTGATAATTCGGATAGCGCCAATATCGCCGGCTTATGCTTCAAAGCTGTGTTAGCCTTGTGGTGTGCTCAGTGAATTGAGATGTCAAAGGACTTGAGTTCAAACCCAAGGTACGCACAATTGACTTTTCAAAAGTTATACATACATACATATACATACCATCACGCCTGTCGTCCCGGAAAGGTTAGGCAGACGTGTACTAATGTATACCCACGTTTCGCCGGTATGTTTAGGTCCCATGTAATAGGGGGCGAGCCTATTGCCATTGACCGGGCACAGCTCCAAACTCCGAGCTGCTACTGAGAATTTCATAGAAAAACCCAATAACACTTTGCTCGAACCCAAGACCTCTTGCGCGGCAGTCGCACTGTACGACCATCAGCCCAGCGAGGTAGTTACGATAAATATGTACTTCATAAATGTTTCAGCTTCGGAACTAAACAGATCGTGCTTCGCGCTGTTTCGTAGTTAATGGGCGAATGCCTTATTAGCAAGACAGTGCGAAAACAGCGAGCTAATTAATGGAAACATAGCAATTAGTCCGAGTCTCGATAGAAGCGAGACAGGCTCAGATGTTCATCCTATATTCATCCTATATTCTGGACTCGCTCAGTCGGACTGGACAACTTTGTTGTAAGCTAAATGTACTTGCAAACTTGTAGTCCAGCTTTGTTGGATCTTACTGCTCGTTTTATTTATTTAGTATCCCGTTAGTACCAAGAGTTATGTCGGTAACTTACTATCACGATATCTTGACGACCCATTTAGCTCAGCGGTAGTTAACGCTGCCGGCTGTGCTATGGGTCCCGGTTTTGAATCCCGGTAGGGTCAAATGTTTGTGTGATGAGCATAAACATTTGTTTCCGAGTCATGGATGTACCTATGTATAATATGTATGTATTTACAACAAAAAAAGTATATATGTCAACCAACTAGTATCCGTAACACAAGCCTCACTGCTTGCCACGGAACTAGATGGCGCTGTGTAATAATGTCCGGAAATATAATTATTATATCTATGAAAGTTTAAAGAATAATTATATTATGTAGACGTAGGTGTGACTTAAATATGTGTTTGTGATATTTCCACTATATTGGGAGATTCTCACTGGCAACACTGAAAAACATAAAAGTTTCATAAAATTATTTCCTGCAACGTAGATATAGAATAAATAGTATTTGTCTTCCTAATTTAATTTCCTAACTTTTACCAATTATTTTTAAAGCGTCCAAATCATGGAAGCAAATCATACATATAAGTACAACAGATGGTACAAGAGATAAAATTCCGAAATTCGAAACAAAACCAACATTGAAACTGAAAGTTAAAAATAATGAACAAAGAAAATAAACTCCCCAGATACCCGAACCCCACATTAGCATACTTGCCAACATAAACTGGCAAGTCGATACATCACCGAGTTCAATACTTTCATCGACAAGAAAACTTGAATGTTGCCATTAGCTGGGCGAGTGAGACACGGCGCGGCGCGTGTAGGCGGCCCGCCGCGGGCACCCGGCATACGCGGAAATATTGTACCATCCTGTATGTACGTACCTATATATCTTACTTACATTTATGTGCTATACATACTTGATGTGTTAAAATGCGAAGATTTTAACCGGATTTAATCGTTTTTTAACGTTGTTAACGCAATTTATGTATATTAACACAAAATTTTACACACTCTGGCGATGAAGTTTCGGATTTCATTACAATAAATTAATCTTTCTGGACATTATGACAAAGCGCCATCTAGTTCCGAGCTATGCAACGACGCTTGTGTTACGGATAATAGTTTTTAATATTTTTTTAATACTTATTTGGTAAATACATTGGTACATAATAATATACAATATACATAATAAATACATCCATGAATCGGATACAAATGTTGATGTTCATCACACAAACATTTGTCTCTCTGGGATTCAAACCCGGGACCCATAGCAGGCAGCGTTAACTAACGCTGAGCTAAACGGGTCGTCAATTTAAAAAATAGTATTTAATGAGTTTCAACTTCTAAACTATACCCATAATAAAATTAAAATAGTTATTCCAATATTAAGATATTTCGGCTAAATTCATCTTTATATGACCAATTGCCAACCAACAAAAATCTTATTAAAAATATCAACCTTATTTGTTGATATTACTGACTTGCATGATAAAATGTCTAAGGGAGAATGAAAATACCTATATAATAATAATAATATTTCGTTTATTTCTCTCAAAAAGTTACATTAGTAACATATTATATAGTTTTTTTTTAAACCCAATTGTACGAGCACGCATAAAGTGAGATCAAAATTGTGTAGGTAACTATACAATTTGTACATTGTAGTGAATTGATAAGGTGAAGTAGTCATAGTCCGCTCAATAGGTAAAACCTGTATTGGGACGATCGTAACATGTGATACTGATATGTATAGGAAGAAAAAACCATAATGTAATCTAATCAAATTATTGTTGAAGCTAGGTATACTACTTATGAGCGTGGTCGTGTATGTGTCTTTTAATCAATTTACATATACATACATACACTCACGTCTTTTTCCCATGGGGGTAGGCAGAAACTACAGAATGCCACGCGCTACGGTCCCTGCATACCACTTTTTCCTAAACCACATTCATACATCTCGTCATGCACGCGCGCCGGTTATGAGTACCGCGTACCTGACCTTCAAACAAATTGTGGATGATTAATTAATATGCTAAGGTCTATGAAAGAATATCAATGTTCAAAATAGTTAACTGACCTTTCACCTTCAAATATAAGGGCGTATGACTTACGTAAAAGATATTCCTACAATTATATTGAAATGTGCGCACAATTTCTAGCTTCAAGCAAATAGCTTTACAAAACCTGATCTTGCTAACTTTAATATATTTTCTTTTGAATTTTTTATTCAAACGAAACATGAAAATAAAAGTTAAGCAAAAAATAGCAAGAATATGTTATGTATTCGGCGTAACAATGCTATTGGGTATAAGAAAATATCTGTATACTAAGGATTTTTGTAAGTTAATTTTAGCTTCAGCTTACCTCAGGCCTACATTATTCAATACTTCACTAGATAAAAGGTATACCTTTAGTAGGAACAGGTAGATATCCCTTATCGTGCTCGCCGCTAAGGAATGTCGGTTCAGGGATTTGAGATGTACGTAATGTGCAGTTCTGACCCGGCCGCGCCCGCGTCGTAAACATGGATTTGTACTTATCATCTGTTTTATTGCTGTAGGGGTTGTATTGTTGTTTTTTCTCCAATATGAATCATGATTTTGTGAGGCTTTGGACTTTTATAATGTACTCTATATCTTCTATTTCAATGTTGATACAGTTATGTTATGTATTACAGCTGTAATACAATTGTATTATGTATTTCATAATAGGTTTATCAACTGTTAGATTTAGTAGACGAGAATGTTCTTGTAGCTGTAATAGCCTAGTAATGTGACCAATAAAATTATTGGGATATGAAAAGTCATTGGTTCTAAGTTCGGTGCCAGGGCTGGGTTATCAAAGTTAGTGCGTATTTATTACACGCTCAAAGAGTGAAAGAAAACATGATTCTCAGCAGATTCTCTTGATGGCGAAGTGAAGTCTGCCATCCTCTCGCGAATGAGAGAAGACCCGTGCCTAGCAGTGAAACAATTGAGTTGCTGATATTCTTTTATTACAGGGTAATAGATCCTAGGTTATTTTCAACTATATTGAGGTGGTGAGCGTGGGTTTCCAGTAGGCTTTCTATAAGTATATAAGCAGATATAATTTATTTTCTTATTTTATTATGTGGTTCTAAGAGAACATACTGAAATAATGATATTATAAACGGAATATCGTGCTGTCCTATATGGGATTCATTTTACAATACATTAAAATTATTGTTTAATGTGTATTTGATTGTAGAAGTACCTGACCGCCACGTATCTTCGGCCGCTGATACCGCAGCGGGCACCGATATGTTTGTTGACGGTGGCGAGCGATCGCGTGTTGTGACAGCCGCCGTACAACGTTTACTTAACATCTAACCCGTGGCTTAACCCGCTGTGACGGCAGCCGAATTAAATACAAGCCTTTGTGATCAATTGTTCATCAAATCAATTGATTTCGACAAGCAGGGTCGGGGAATATATTGTTGTGTTTATAATCTAAATAAACTGTAGGTAACTGCAATCATTGTTTACATATACATATTATTTAATTAAGGTTTAGGTTTACATTATCCGCAGTCTCAGGAAAGTTTCATTTCAAACGCTTAAGCGTTAGAAATCAGTTTTAAAGTAATCTTTTATAATTTATCTTAAACCAACTAACCTCGAAATAACGTCTTCAGTTCAACAGCCGATTTGACCAACTGAGCTACCGAAGTCTGTACTCGATTTTTTTTATTTATTTCTTATATGCTTCATCTTCATTCATTCGAAAGGTCGGCATGCATTTGCCATAATATTAAAAAAAAAAACTAGGGACCACATATGGCTTAGGATTGCGACCACGTACTAATCATCTTAGCACATCGCTGGGGCCACGGGACTTGTGAAAATAACTACGATCGTGTTGGGATATTTTCATGATTACAAGTTTTATTTTCGACGGCATGTGACATACACTTTCACGAAGTTCATGATAACGAGGATTATTCGACTAAAGATTATTATTATTTAAATTTTTTATCGCCATTATTATAACTAGAAGTCTTACTATGAAAAATATATAAATATAGTCTTTACACCATTTGGAATAAAATGGTTTTTGTTTACAATTACCATAATGTATTTTTCTATCCCTAAAATATTTGCTCTTATTTCAAATAGACCGCCAACATTGCGTCAATATAAAAAGAATAAACATGTTTAGGAACATGTTTGTGAATTGTGTTCGCGAGTATTTATGATAATAACTGTCTGAGTGTTTACTGTGGCTTCACAACGTATTACATAGGACTACAACATGTGGGATAATGTATTCTAAATAATAAATGTAACCTATTAACATTGTGTTTTGGATTCGATAATTTATAACGAAAAATCGGGAAGTCGGCCGCAACCGCAGCTGTAAATTAGGGCGATATGCTATGACGATGTATGTACCGTATTTATGTTTTGTAAGAACAAATATTCAACAAAGGAAATTTTGTTTTGCTGACCTTACTCACACAAATGGCAGCAATAATACACTTATCATAACAATGTTTTCACCATAATTAAGGCAAAAGAAAGAGATATTCCTGAAAGAGTACTATTAATAGCTTATCGGGGTAAGTAGGTACCTACCTACATTTATCTATCATCCCGTCATTTTTTATCCCTATCCATGTGTGTAATTTTTACGTCAGTGTAAGAAATTGGTATAATATTGAATATACACTTTTGAACTTATGCTTGAATCTCTAGTAATTTTAAAAATAAGGTTAGTATCAATAAAACACTGAAAATAATATTAATGCTTTAAAAGCTACAATCAAATGATAACAAAGCTTCAGGTAAAACATAATGTGTTAATTTAAAATGTAAATTGAAACAATTGGAATCAATGTATCGCGACCGCAACCGCGCGGGTGTCAGCACACCGCCCGACATCGGCGATATCGCTGACACCGCGCGACACTACGCCGCTGTTGCGCATACCTGCAATTGACATACACTTCTTCATTTTATACGTTAATTCATACTATACTGATACTACCTATTATCTAATAACAATCTTTTAAACTTTTACGTTGCATTATAATATATTATATTACACGGGAATTAACGCAATTGTACCTTTAAAATGCTTGACGTTTCGACCAGGTTGCACTGATAGTGGTGCGATGTTGCGGCCCTTACGTCTCTGAACAAAAAGTGCGGGTAGATGAAGACAATTCTACCCCGCAAACGGAGTGACCTCGCTGATTCGACAGTCTGCTTGTGACCACGATCAGTACAACCAGGTCGAAACGTCAAGCATTTTAAAGGTAAAATCGCGTTAATTCCCGTGTAATATAATGTATTACTTATAATCTATACTTATATTATGTAATACTGATATAATGCGCAAGACAGCAACCTTTGCTTGGCAAAGATTGCTGGAATCCTATGGATGCGGGTGGTCAGGACCAGTGGTTGTGGAAATCCTGGAGGGAAGCTTATATCTAGTAGTGGACGTCATCTAGCTGATATGACGATGATGATGAATATAATACGAAGATAAATTAATCTACTAATAATAAATATAAGTCAAAATTAGTTCTTAAATTGGACCTGAAAACGTACAGACAAATTGAGAATCGCGAAATTTGTGAAGTTACTTAAAAATACTGACATTAACAGATAATGTATGAACATTAAGAATTATGACAAGTTTTTAATATTATCTATATGGTTGAAATATTATTTACTAAATAGGTATGTCATCACGAGAGGACGAGGCACAGATGACGTCACGCAGCTGTGACGTCATCATATATTTATAGTCTCACTAAAACGCCAGACGCGCTAAAATGAGGTCCTAACGCGCGACTCATGATGAATTGTTCAGAGACATTAACTAAATATACTTAATAGGTATAAACGTTAAGTGTACGACATTTTAGCCACTAAAAGTACGTGTTATACTAAAAACGTAGATAAAATATTTTAAAAGGTCTTAATAATCTATGATACTTACAAGTTTGTTAAAAGTGACTTGATCGTTAGGGATTGAGTTCACACAGGTCAAGCCGTCTTATTTGTTTCAAGATCTCAGAAGCAGCTCACCTTTAGATTTGTACGCAGTTAATGGCATTAGGCTCACCCCCTATTACTTGTGACTCAAAACATCCCTAGAACTGTGGGCGCACGGGATATAGCTGAGATAGTATGTATGTGGGTAGATACGTATATATAAATCCATCAGTAAAATCCCGTCTGCACGTCACGCGTCGCACTAAGATAACATGTTCATGGACACGTCGCTAATACACAAAAAATATGTTCAGCTGTTTATTTGACGTGTATCCCGAACAATATTATAACTGAGCCCCCGCCGGTGGATTACCAACATGTCACACCATGACGCGGGCAAAGCCGGCGTGAATTCCGTTTTGTGTAATCCCAACCAAATTGAAAATACGACATTGTCCTGCTTACCAGACAATGGCTGTTTCTACTGTTATTTTTTCAAGTCATAATTCTTTCCAAATTGTATTTGAGTGGGTTTAGTTTTTGACGTAGCAATTGAAATACGTTTCATAAGGTCTCAACGTGTTATTTTTGTGGATAATTTTCTAGCGGGATTAGTGAACGGGTTTACTTTTAAGCTGTTTGCATGCACCAAACTAGTCATCTAAATTTTTAGCGTAAAGATTTGTAAATCAACGTATTCTCAAAATCAAAGTCGACCTTAGAATTTGCTAAATAAGACGATACAAATCCATAATTATAGGTACTAAAAAGTATTTAACCCATTAGGTCTAAGAAGCTTGTTAAGTGTCTAATAACTAATGACTCTTAAAAATTGTCTACCAGCTGACAAAAATTCTCAATATTAAAAATTAAAACTTTAATTAACCCTCCAGCTCATAGCTTCAAAAGTGTCCCAAAAATATTATGATTTCACAGCTCATTAAAATACAAAAGGCAAAGTCGGCGCCTCTATGAATGGCAGAAAAATGTGTCATGTTTTATGCAACAGCATCAGGTGTCTAAATTAAATTCGGGCATCCTGTCGGTGTCACTCACAAGTGGAAAAATTACCGCGCGGTGTGGCGAGGGTTAGCGGGAACCGTTCGCATTTTATCGTATTGTTTTACACAAATAATTGCGTTATTTCTAAGTAGGTACTGGTACTTTTATACCAACATGTTTAATTAAACTACTTACATGTACTATCACTTCAATATTATTAAAGTGTTAAGCGAAATTGGACCATACGCAGTTCACCGGTGTATCACAGATCTTACACTTATTTCTCAGCACTTAGCTCAAGATTCTTCATCATCAACCCATTAACTCTCCCCCTGCTCGGTACTAGTTTCTCTTCTTTATACTAATGAGTGGACTATAGTTCGCCATGCTAGTCTAGTGCGGGTTGCAAGACTTCACACGCCATTGAGAAATTGTCTCAGGCATGTTTCAGGAGGTATCCTCACGATAGTTTCCTTTACCGTTTCGAAAAGTCAGTGGTGCGTTTGGATTGAATAAGACACCTTTAGTTTATCAGTCCCCTATCACAGCTTCTTACCTAGTAATTAACAGACAAATCTAACAAGAACTAAACATAACGAGTGTTATAAAAATCCCGTCCTGGTAACCCTGCACACGACTGCTCAATCTTCTCGCGGCGTTTTTCATTTCGTCTCGAATTTATATATAAACGTTATCGTGGAATTATGCCCGCAGTTTATTATGTCCCAAACAAACGACCGCCGTTTTTCTTTGTAATCAACAACACAATTAAATGTTAGGCTTTTGATAACGGTGTACCTGCCTCTTTATAACTTTATTAGTAGATACAGCTGATAAGAGATAGATGGCAGAAAACAATAATGCTTAGGAAATACCTTGGACAATTTATACATGGTGGTATGTAAAATAATTTCATATTAATTTGGCAAATAACTCTTGTTTATTTCGAGTCTGACTCGGTTTTTTAAGATTAAAGGAAGAAAAGATGTGAAGGAGTTTTTAATTTAAGGAATACCTACTGCGTTTAAATGATGCACAAGTAAACTGAATTGTGACATAATTATTTATCAGGTTGGAACGTTATCGAAAAAATTACAAAATCTAATTTTTTTCAATCGTAATAAGATCAGACACTAATTAAAAACATAGTATAAACATCTACAGTACAGCTTCTAAAACTATGCATCCGCTACATTGCAGCCGTCGATATGGTCCGGCGGGCGATACCGGGCGGTCGGTCTGGCGGCACATTAGCAGATTTATTGTGAAGCGCAGTTACCGATGCAATAATACGCGCCTCTCACATAATTGGATGATTAAATTCCGCTCCGGCGACAGACACGTCCGCGGGCCCCGGTGTAGCCGGCATTTATACCGGAATATCGCTTATGATACCTTTTTTCAGGAATAAATGTCATTTTTGGAAATATTACGTATATTCATGGACCTGCGATAACCTAGTGAGGTAACCAGTGGAGTATGAAGTCTTGCGGAGTCTCGTCAGTGGAGAAGGAAAACTTCTTGAGAAAACTTGCCTGCTTGAGAGATTTTCTTGATGGCGTGTGTTGTCCGCCAACCCGCACTACGCTAGTGTGGTGAACTACATATTATAGCCTGATTTATCTCAAATGAGAGGAGACTGATGCCCAGAAGTGGGACGATAAATGAGTTGATGATGACGTATACCTATATGTATACAGTCGTTTTGTTAACAAATTATTATTTTAATAATCATGATAGATTAGACCAATAAAATACACCAACTATTATAACACATAATGATATCATTTGTTCGAAAATAATTACCAAGATTAACTCGAAGAAATATTAAATGTGCCTCCGCAGAGGCCAGTCATCGTAATAATACTTTAATGGAGATGAAGTTCAGTCCCCACGCTGTATGGTCGAGTCACTCCCTATACCCTGTTAGTACTTAACATTATTAATTCTTTATCCTATCAAGCATAACAGTCCTTTCAGAATGGTATCTTTTAGATTAATGTTTGACCAAAAAGTATTGAAGAGAAATCCATGTATAAAGTAGGTATTTGATGATTAAATTGATAAAGTGGTGTTTTCAGGGATCCGTGGGTAAAACGGAATATGTATAGAACTAATCCATATATGTAATTCACGTATCAAATTATTTGTGGGTCTCGGTTTCAGGCATTTTTTATTTTTATTTATTTTAAAATAATTTGTAAAAAAGGCGCAGCAGGTAAAATTTTAAGCCTCGTGTATGTAATTAAGAAATGTATGGATTCTTAATATATTCTTTATTGAAGTCCCATCTCATTTCGTAATCTTAATGAGAATGTTGATGCCGTTTAAATTCACCAAGAATAGACAACCCAGCAGACCAATGTAGTGATTTTATCTAGATTCTTCAGCAAACCTAATTTGTGACTAGTTACTGTATTGATTTGAAGATAATGAATACCTTATTGTCTCCAGTGCCTTATTATTATACACCGTAACGGATCGACGTAATTTGTATTTCCTCGTACCGAACCTTCTCCACGCGAGTTCATCTCACACTCGTCCGGTTTTTTGTGAAAAGATTTGTGAAAGTATTATCTGACAAAGCCCTTTTGAGCTCCGATGGACGGCTTAGAAGTGAACCCTTTCAGGAAAGAGATCATTGCACAGATGTCGGTGGTGCAAGTCAGAAGACTGGCGAAGAACGGCCGGAACTAACCTGAAGCACGGACTACGGTGACCTATAACAATAATGACATATTATATGTGTTTAGGCAGTGAATGCTTTTACAGCCAGCATTCCTATGTTATATCAGTCAGATTGATTTTATTTATACAGCAGTTACGACACTCCTTCATTGAAAAGCGAGTATTTTCTATTAATTCCGCTGCCTGGTGAGCTAATTGCTTAACAAGTGATGTTAGGTGATTTTCATAAAGAACTCGTGTGGTTTAGTCTATAAACGCTTAGCGGAATGAATGTCGTGTCGTGCGAATTACGCGTCCTATCAAACTCAAACTCAAATGATTTATTTCAACTAGACCAATATTCCAGGTACTTTAAATTGTCAAAAACTAGTTGCACGCTTCCAAAAGGTATGTCTTGTGGAGAAGAACCGGCAAGAAACTCCATAGATATTCTTTTTCAATTAAATACGAAATTACAAAATATTTGGTTTTGTTTCACAATAATTATAATATCAATATGAGACTATCACGACTGAACTCCACTCTTACCGCTCTCCGCTTGTGCCTCGCGACACCCGCGACTGCCATCAGATACGCCAATTTCAAGTAAAACTCGGACAAAGTGAAAATCCACGAGAGCGCGGCAACTTTTAATGTGGCGCGACCGCGAGCGTTTGATTTATAACCCGTAAGTGGTTGTATACACTTTGTTATATTATCATAATGCCGTGCTGCATGGCGTCCTAACTTGTTTCTTGTCCACTTGCGGTACAGTTCTGAGCCCTCTGCGTCAGTTTGGTAGATGTACCTCGCTTGCCGAACATTTTTTATTCCATTCTTTATCAACTTGTGTGTGTGTGTGTCCTCCACACCGTATCCGGTGATGGTGACTCCTAAATGATCAGTTGGTCATTGTCATGGGCTCTGATGTGACTTGCAAAGCCGAATTTCAACTTAATGCAAACTTATGTATTATATTGTATTACTTATCTAATAATAGGTGATTGTTGTAACACTACTATTATTTAGATATTGCATTAATTTTGGTAACTGTGCATAAAAATACCAGACACATTTAGTTTGCCGTAATTTGATGATTCGAAAAAAAATACTGATTAAGATTTACAAATTATTTTATGTAGGAACATGTTCTTTCTATTGTTGATGAATAAAAATTAGTGTCTAAAACATAGTAATAGTAGTATAGTAGGTATGTAACATTCAACAACATTATCATGAAATCACGAGCTAGTTTTTATAAATGTATCATACATTTTGTTTGCACTACGTATGAAATCCGAATGGACGCTGCAACAAAATAACGGCATAAAGTCGAAAGCAAATGATCAAAAATATGAGCGAACACAACACAACTAAGCACGTTACGGTTGAAATTGTAAGCGCAACTAATTTGTTCCCAACTTTGTTGCAAACTCTGTTCCCATTTCCTCCGAATGAATATTTAGCGTATCGTTTTATTTATTTAAAAACTGTTTTTGTTTGCTTGCATGTTCGATAGCTGTAACAAACTGGTTAAAGCGTAATGGTTTAGTTTAGATCGCGTCTCACGGACTAATTAACATTGTGTTGTTGTATTTTTCGATTTACTCTCCAAAAACATAAGCTGGCTAAACTAAGTCTGTTATCAACCCATTTACTGTATCAATGCTGGGCCTAGTGTGGGTTGGTAGACTTCACACGCGCCGTCAAGAAAATCTCTCTGACATGCAGATTGATTGGTCGATAAGCTGTGTAGCCGAGTGGTGAGACCAGTGGACTGAGATGTCAAAGGAGAGATGAACTCGATAAGTTCAAACCCAAGGCACGCACCACTGACTTCTCGGAAGTTATGTGCGTATTTATCACATGCTCAAACGGTGAAGGAAAACATCGTGAGGAAACCTGCATGCTTGAGAGATTTTCTCGATGGCATGTGAAGTCTGCCAACCCGCAGTAGGCTAGCGTGGTGGACTATAGCCTAATCCTTCTCAATTGAGAGGAGACCCGTGGCCAGCAGTGGGACAATAATGGGTTGATGATGATGATGATGCTGCAGATTGGTTTGATGTTTTTGTTCCCTGTTTGATCTAGTGATAAATACATACATTTTCTTTAAATGACCGTTCAACTTTTCATAACTTGAAAGGTGGCCTTGAAATCGAACTCGAAGCCTTTGACTTCCCATTCCGCTACTTACACCACTTAGTACTCTGCTAATCTAACTCATAAAATAAACTCATCTAGCTAGCTGACGTGTATGATAGTATCAATGTGTGACGAAACTGTGTGTCAATTTTTAGTTTTTGCGGAAGAAGTAGGATCCCTTTACGCGGTAGAATTGAAAACCGTTCGAGAATTACCCTTTTATTTCTTATTTCGAACCGTTTGCATTCGGTACCAGCTGCTAATCATTTATAATAGAAGACGTCAATACATATTTTTATTTATTTTACGCTATAAAATATACCACCGTAAATTTGGAGCATACTTCTTTCTGGCCCGGTTTATCCACGCTCAGAATAAATAGACACCAACAGAAATTTACGACATAATCCAGCGTTGCGTATCAGGATCATCTCTCAAAGCAGAGACCCTCCTCGTCTGCCTACATAACATCCACTGTGAGTAAATATCCGTGAAGCTCATCGTCCGGGCCGTCCGGAAAATCGCTTCAAATATCCATTACTCTCGGACATGCATTTTATAACGGCAAAGCATAAAAAAAATTATTGACGTCATAAAGCGATAGTCAATATTGAGTCCGGTGTCCGGCAGCCGGCTGTCCGGGGAACGGGAATGTGACGATTTATCGGCGCCTCTCGTCAATCCGTGTTGAACTTTAGTCGGCGTAAAAATCCGGTTTTTCTTTTTATGGTTTTGCAGTGGAGAGCTGTTTATTGAGTGGACAGCTACACTATACGAACACGTGACTACAGCGTCCTTTGATACATATGCTTAGGTTTTGTTGGATAGGTTACCTCTTACGTTCTACTCACGATGTTAGAAGTTATAGTCCAAGATCCCAGGGCCGCCAGACGTCACGTATTTTCTGACGAACCAAATGTGGATTATTGAGTAGTCCTAGTATGTACTAAGAACGCATGCCTACCAGCTATCTTGCCTAGTGGGCCAATTTTCAGGTATCAGGTAATCAAGGTACACACAAATATTACTTACCTCACGTAAATTCTCCAAGCTGATTTTTACGTATATTTTAGGCAATACCCTTAAACATCAGTAACGAATACTCCCAGACACTTTCCATCGGCCGTATTGCTTTGCAGACGCTTTAAAGCTCCCAAAATAATTACTTAACTTCACGTAAATTATGATGTTCCATTCTAGTAAAAGGTTTCGAAATAGTTGTGACAGATGACAGACCGATCATAGGAGCCAATCATCCCCCTTAATTCAATTTTAATGCCACTGTGGGTAGGAGCGTGAAGGTATTATCAACGCGCATGAGAGTGAGCCAGATTGCGAATATGCGGAAGTCTAGGGGATGATTGGCCCCTTGGATCGCTCTGTCTTCTCGTAAAAGGTTTCGAAATAGTTGTCTGGTGGAGATATAAACAATGGAGCATAATAATTTACGTGAAGTTAATTAATTCCTTCGGGAGCTTTAAAGCGTCTGCAAAGCAATACGGTCGACGGAAAGTGTCTGGGAGTATTGGCAACTTATTTTTAAGGATATTGCCTACAATATACGTAAAAATCAGCTTGGAGAATTTACGTGAGGTAAGTAATATTTGTATGTACCTTGATTACCTGATACCTGAAAATTGGCCCACTAGGCAAGATAGCTAGTAGGCATGCGTTCTTAGTACATACTAGCACTACTCAATAACCCACATTTGGTTCGTCAGAAAATACGTGACGTCTGGCGGCCCTGGGATCTTACTCTATTAAGCATCATGCACCTGTAACCTTTTATAGAAGAATTAAATTTACTCCTCATTCAAAAAAATCTCCAAAAAGAAGTTCAATTAAAGTAACTGCTAAACGACGAAAAATCTACCGCTTGAAAATTGAGTGCGTCCGCTAAATATAGTAAGTAGCCTTATTTGAACGCAAATTGAGTATATTTCGTCAGAGGCATAAAGCGCTGTGTACGGTAGTTAGCATAATGTAGTAGCTACGGTACAGTACGGTACTCGACGTTACAGAGTACTGGTCTAAGGACTTTGTCCCACAGCAAGCGAATGGTACAGTGCGAAAGCGGGCGGGGACGCCACTCATGAATTATTTTGAAACGCTTACAGTATGACTTCGCCTATTTCAATATAAATTAAGCTTTCGAACATAAATTGCAGACAAGAACCAGAAAATTTTTTTTTTAAAAAATAACCGCTTAGTGTTCTAACATTATTGTATCCACTAAATAAGTAGATAATGCAAATACTCACTTCTATTATGTATGTATTGTATGAAAACTGAGAAAAAACATCGTTTCTATCAGTGGGAAATAAAGGAAGTAAGTAGTTATAAGCGAACCGCGGTAACGCTTCTACACCCGCTATCGTTGTGACCAACGCCTGGATGTAGTAGCGTCTGGCTAGCTACACATTGTAGAAAACTGCGCTCTCTCTCGATGGCGGCGTTATGCGCTAGTACACTTATATTTAATGCGCTTTTGTTGTTACAATCGGTTATAGAACCACCGGTTGAGTTTCAATTGTTGGCAACGACGCTACAGCGACATTGATCGTAGAATTAATCTTTACAGCCGTACTACAACTCCTTTGTGTCTGAATAGACATAAAATTATTTGGCATTTGGCGCCCACCCGGGGGCGCCAAATTTATGTCTATTCAGACACAAAGGAAGTGTTTCTTTTTGTAGTAAAATGATGAATTTCTCCAATTAAAATCAATATAATTAAGTTTAGGTTAGGCTACAACGTTCTCGTATGAAGATGACAAGCGGAATGTTCTACTTATAATTTTACAATTTTAATAATTTACAACCAACGTCATTAAGAAGCGCCTGATGATAATTTACGAAAGTCACAAAGTATCAACAACATGTTGCTTTAAGAAAACGTAAGGCGCAGCCGAAACATCTTCCCGCCCGTTGAAAGGCTTGTCTTTCAACAACGTAAATTTTCCGCTGCAGGTAGAGGACACAGCTTGACTAGTGGTCGACGAATTACACCTCTTGTGGTGTTCACATCGGCAACTCTTGAAATCCCATCGGGGCCAGGGAACAAGCGCGCGACACGACCCAGCCGCCAACATAATGGGGGTATATGATCCTCATGTATGAGCACGAGGTCTCCAATGTTTAGGGTTTTATGATTCGTTTTCCACTTCATTCTTTGCTGCAGCTCGTGTATGTATTCATGCTGCCAGCGTGACCAGAAGTGTTGGTGAATTTGTTGTAGTCGAGCATATCGTTGTAAGTGATTCTCTTTAAGATTTTCCAAATTAGGTTCCGGTAATGCCTTCAATGGCCTTCCGATTAAAAAGTGACCTGGGGACAAGGGAAGGTAGTCATCAGGAGATGAGGAAAGTGGGCACAAAGGGCGGCTGTTTAAGACTGCCTCCACTTGTGCGAAGAGTGTGGTAAGTTCTTCAAAGGTAAGATGGGTATTGCCCATAACTCTCTTAATATGGTATTTAGCGGATTTAACTCCGGCTTCCCAAAGGCCGCCAAAGTGAGGAGCGTGAGCAGGTGAGAAAATAAAATTTATGTTTTCATGAGTTGCAAACTCCGTTAAGGCCATATTATTTGATTTTAAAAAAGCTCCTATGTCTTTAGCAGCAGCCACAAAATTTGTACCGTTATCACAGAATATTTCTAATGGCTTGCCACGTCGCGAAATAAATCTGCGTAAAGTCATTATAAAGGCGTCTTTGGTGAGGTCACTGACCGCTTCCAAGTGAACACACTTATAACGCAAACATACAAATAAACAAAGATAACATTTAAGTATTCTGGCACCCTTGCCTTTACGATTAATTATATAAAAGGGTCCAGCAAAATCGATTCCTACTGAAATAAACGGGAAACCTGGCGTCACACGTTGACTAGGTAGATCACCCATTTTAAGATTTAGAGTTTTGCCTCGGACTCGACAACATCGCACACAGTTATGCACGGTGCGCCGAGCTAGCCGTCTGCCATTTATTGGCCACACTAATTCCCTAATCATGGATAGCAATAGCTGCGGACCGGCATGCATGTGGCGTATATGCTCACGTTCAAATATAAGTTCAGTCAGATGGTGAGAAGAATCAAGTATTATTGGGTGTTTCTTTTCAAAACTATAAGTTGAAGAATTTAGTCGACCACCGACCCTAATTAATTTGTTTTCATCTAAAAAAGGTGATAAAGCTAAAATTTTACATTTATTACTCAAAGGAACATTTTTAGATAACGCATTGTATTCGTTTGGAAAGCATTCATACTGAGATATACGACAAAGATAATAAAATGAGTCATCCAACTCGGCAATCGTAAGAGGCAAAACCTGTTTGTTATCGCGATTACGAATGTTAAAACAAAATCTTTTAACGAATGCAACTATTTTTATGAGCTTATTTAAATTGCAGTAGTTTTCAATATTTATTATAGGTTGTATTATATTGGTATTAAGGTAAGTATTTATTTGAATTTGATATATTGTATTATTGGTAATATTATTATGTGAACCTAATGAATTTTGTATTTTAGATGTTTTTGTTTCAGATGCAGACTTCCCCGGGAGCTTGTTCGATGAACTTATGGTAAGTGGAGTGTATTTTTTATTAGTAAGAGGTAAGTATTTACGTTTGTTAGTAGTTTTAGATACATTTTTAATTTCAGGTACGTCACTTAATTCACTTGAATTTAAAACGGGCCAATCATTTTCAGATTTTGTTAAATAATTTGGGCCTGACCACCACAGACTATTTTTTACTAACTGTGAGGCATTGATGCCTCGTGATATAAGGTCAGCGGGATTCATGTCTGTGGGGACATGTCGCCAGGACAACGAATCCGTGAGCTCATTTATTTCAACCACCCTGTTGGCAACAAAAGTTTTGAGTTTGGTTGGATCACCCTTAAGCCAAGCAAGTACTACGCTCGAGTCACACCAATATACGATTCGTGATGGTCTGTAACGAATAGACTGCGTGACACTGTGACATAATTTGGCTGCTAGTAACGCTGCACACAGTTCCAATCGTGGTATGGTCATGGGATTTATACGAGCAACTTTGGACTTCGCACACAATAGTCTAACCATGAAGTCACGATTGTTTTCCGAGCTCCTTAAATACAGCATGTTTTAATTTGCGTAAATTCAAAACAAATTCAAAAATTCTTTTCGAAAATTCATCCTTAAATGTGCAAGACAATTTAACCTTAAGTGAAGCGTCGAGCACCTTGGGCCTAGGTTGGGACCCTAATTCTGATATTTTGAACTTCCCGGTTCAAACAAAATTCCATAATGATAAAATAACAAAAAGGCATATATTGGGCACTTATTATTAACGGGATTATGAACTTCAATTAAAGCAGTAGATAAAATAACTTGACTACAGTCGTAAGCTGACGAGTTCACGTTTATTGAATCTACTTCTACGTGGGAATGATTGTTAGTAACGGACAGATTAGTTTTATGCAACAACCGGTTATGTTTTTGTTTACATTCAGGGCATGGACCAATACCACATGAGATAGCAGGGTGCCCCTGTTTTAGACAATTTGAGCACAGCTTATACTTAGATACATCTGACCATTTTTCCTGTAATGTTTTATTTTTAAAAGTGGTACAGTCATATATTTTATGATTTTGACCACAAATTATACAAACAAATTGATTAGAATTTTCTTTGTTAACGTTCGTAAATGATTTTACAGTATGTTGTTTTTCAGGTCTATGATTATGATTTACAGGTGTACTTGAATTATAACGAGTTTGACCTTGAGAGTCCTTTTGGTTATTATTATCATTTTTGTTCCTATTTAAGGCTTCAAGTACATCGGCGCGATCTACTAGAAATTTTTTAAAGTTTTCTAACGTTGGAATGCTATCAAAATTGTTTCTAAACTCCTCCCACTTTATTAGCGAACGACTATCTAGTTTGGATGTTAAATTAAATACTATGATGGTATCCCAATGCTCAGTCGGCTGTCCTAAACTAGCCAACGCCCTTAAATTTTTTGTTACATGGTCAACTAAAAACCTTAGTGACCTCTCTGATTCTTTGTTAAATTGCTGAATGTTGAATAATGAATTTAGGTGGTGGTTGACAAGTAACCTTTTATTATCGTATCGGTCACATAATAATTTCCAAGCCTCTTTATAATTTTGAGAAGAAACTTCAAGATTGGAAATTATTCGTGCCGCTTCCCCTTCTAGGTATGAAATTAGGTAGTGGAATTTATGTACTGATGTGATTTGCTTATTATCATCAACTAAGCTTAAAAATGTATCCCTGAACTCGAGCCATTTAAAATACGCACCATCAAATTTTGAAATTTGTATACGTGGCAACCTAACACCAGAATCATGAGGTTCATTTCTCGCTTCACGACTACTTTGCTTGCAACTATCCAATAAATTGTTTGCAATGGCAAGTGCATTTACCATTTCATATTCAATTTTTTCCCGCTCCTCAAGCTCTGATGATAAGTTTCCACTATTTACGACCTCAATCTGACTTTGCAACTCATCAAACTTAACCGATAACTGCTCAAATTTACCATGTTTAATACTTAATTCAGCAATTTCTACATTTGTTAAGGCACCTGAAGGTGATATTTTGTCTAAATAATTTTTAAACTTGGTAATTTGGCCTTTGATTGAGCTACGCCGAATGGATAACTCCCGTAATGTTTTAGATTCAGTGTCTTGCATGATTGGACAAATAAGTTTGATAATGAAAGCAACAATAACAATTACGGGCAACCAAACGGAATAACAAAACCGTATACGTATGAGCGCACTATTTTCTCATCTAACTATTCTAAAATACAACAAAAGAATCTCACGCCCCTCAATCCGACGACACCCGCCGACCAGGAAACCGGATTCGCGCCGAGAAGCACGAAAGATAAACTCTGCTCGTACTCCCGCGCGGCGATGGCGTGATGTTTCAGAGTAATAAATCTGGAAATTCCGGCGAATCACGTCAAAACTGAGAGTGGCTAGTTATTTTTCCTAGAATTGCGTAAGAAAACCAAATGTAGGTAGACTGAGAACTCAAAGAAAAAAAATATACCTGCAATTATCATTAATTTTATATTGAATTTGAAGAAATGGAATTTAGTTAAATTATTAGTTATGTACGATAATATTATATATGATAGATAATTGCGCAGTATTTCTAGATTAATTTGGTGGCAAAATTATAACAAATTTATTAATTATTTCAAGCCGTTGGTGTAGGCGAACCTAAAATTTGAAATTATGGCACAAGTGGAAGGCAAATTTCTTAAACCTTACACCGATAAGATTAGACGGGATTTAAGATGACTAAGTCTAGGATGGTAAAAATTGGTAAAAGTTGAGGAAGGAAGGTCACTTAACTTATGCTGATCCGCTGACCGATCCACGAGAATATAACCTTTGTTGCTGTTCTTCAATAATCCTGGGTTGATACTTAAGTTGCACCAATGCTCCAGACTGATTAGGACTTCTTCTTGAATTTACCGAACGAGTTTTGGCCTTAAGTGGTCTCGATGAACTCGCAGGTGAGCTGGTTCGACGATCAAAATTTTTCGTGAATTTCGTGCCGTGCCCACCCGGGGCCGTCAGTGACCTCACCAAAGACGCCTTTATAATGACTTTACGCAGATTTATTTCGCGACGTGGCAAGCCATTAGAAATATTCTGTGATAACGGTACAAATTTTGTGGCTGCTGCTAAAGACATAGGAGCTTTTTTAAAATCAAATAATATGGCCTTAACGGAGTTTGCAACTCATGAAAACATAAATTTTATTTTCTCACCTGCTCACGCTCCTCACTTTGGCGGCCTTTGGGAAGCCGGAGTTAAATCCGCTAAATACCATATTAAGAGAGTTATGGGCAATACCCATCTTACCTTTGAAGAACTTACCACACTCTTCGCACAAGTGGAGGCAGTCTTAAACAGCCGCCCTTTGTGCCCGCTTTCCTCATCTCCTGATGACTACCTTCCCTTGTCCCCAGGTCACTTTTTAATCGGAAGGCCATTGAAGGCATTACCGGAACCTAATTTGGAAAATCTTAAAGAGAATCACTTACAACGATATGCTCGACTACAACAAATTCACCAACACTTCTGGTCACGCTGGCAGCATGAATACATA
This sequence comes from Craniophora ligustri, assembly GCA_905163465.1. Classification (NCBI taxonomy): domain Eukaryota; kingdom Metazoa; phylum Arthropoda; class Insecta; order Lepidoptera; family Noctuidae; genus Craniophora; species Craniophora ligustri. Next base: position 16,265,800 of record LR990959.1, on the reverse strand, counting down.
CACGAGCTGCAGCAAAGAATGAAGTGGAAAACGAATCATAAAACCCTAAACATTGGAGACCTCGTGCTCATACATGAGGATCATATACCCCCATTATGTTGGCGGCTGGGTCGTGTCGCGCGCTTGTTCCCTGGCCCCGATGGGATTTCAAGAGTTGCCGATGTGAACACCACAAGAGGTGTAATTCGTCGACCACTAGTCAAGCTGTGTCCTCTACCTGCAGCGGAAAATTTACGTTGTTGAAAGACAAGCCTTTCAACGGGCGGGAAGATGTTTCGGCTGCGCCTTACGTTTTCTTAAAGCAACATGTTGTTGATACTTTGTGACTTTCGTAAATTATCATCAGGCGCTTCTTAATGACGTTGGTTGTAAATTATTAAAATTGTAAAATTATAAGTAGAACATTCCGCTTGTCATCTTCATACGAGAACGTTGTAGCCTAACCTAAACTTAATTATATTGATTTTAATTGGAGAAATTCATCATTTTACTACAAAAAGAAACACTTCCTTTGTGTCTGAATAGACATAAAATTGGCGCCCCCGGGTGGGCACGGCACGAAATTCACGAAAAATTTTGATCGTCGAACCAGCTCACCTGCGAGTTCATCGAGACCACTTAAGGCCAAAACTCGTTCGGTAAATTCAAGAAGAAGTCCTAATCAGTCTGGAGCATTGGTGCAACTTAAGTATCAACCCAGGATTATTGAAGAACAGCAACAAAGGTTATATTCTCGTGGATCGGTCAGCGGATCAGCATAAGTTAAGTGACCTTCCTTCCTCAACTTTTACCAATTTTTACCATCCTAGACTTAGTCATCTTAAATCCCGTCTAATCTTATCGGTGTAAGGTTTAAGAAATTTGCCTTCCACTTGTGCCATAATTTCAAATTTTAGGTTCGCCTACACCAACGGCTTGAAATAATTAATAAATTTGTTATAATTTTGCCACCAAATTAATCTAGAAATACTGCGCAATTATCTATCATATATAATATTATCGTACATAACTAATAATTTAACTAAATTCCATTTCTTCAAATTCAATATAAAATTAATGATAATTGCAGGTATATTTTTTTTCTTTGAGTTCTCAGTCTACCTACATTTGGTTTTCTTACGCAATTCTAGGAAAAATAACTAGCCACTCTCAGTTTTGACGTGATTCGCCGGAATTTCCAGATTTATTACTCTGAAACATCACGCCATCGCCGCGCGGGAGTACGAGCAGAGTTTATCTTTCGTGCTTCTCGGCGCGAATCCGGTTTCCTGGTCGGCGGGTGTCGTCGGATTGAGGGGCGTGAGATTCTTTTGTTGTATTTTAGAATAGTTAGATGAGAAAATAGTGCGCTCATACGTATACGGTTTTGTTATTCCGTTTGGTTGCCCGTAATTGTTATTGTTGCTTTCATTATCAAACTTATTTGTCCAATCATGCAAGACACTGAATCTAAAACATTACGGGAGTTATCCATTCGGCGTAGCTCAATCAAAGGCCAAATTACCAAGTTTAAAAATTATTTAGACAAAATATCACCTTCAGGTGCCTTAACAAATGTAGAAATTGCTGAATTAAGTATTAAACATGGTAAATTTGAGCAGTTATCGGTTAAGTTTGATGAGTTGCAAAGTCAGATTGAGGTCGTAAATAGTGGAAACTTATCATCAGAGCTTGAGGAGCGGGAAAAAATTGAATATGAAATGGTAAATGCACTTGCCATTGCAAACAATTTATTGGATAGTTGCAAGCAAAGTAGTCGTGAAGCGAGAAATGAACCTCATGATTCTGGTGTTAGGTTGCCACGTATACAAATTTCAAAATTTGATGGTGCGTATTTTAAATGGCTCGAGTTCAGGGATACATTTTTAAGCTTAGTTGATGATAATAAGCAAATCACATCAGTACATAAATTCCACTACCTAATTTCATACCTAGAAGGGGAAGCGGCACGAATAATTTCCAATCTTGAAGTTTCTTCTCAAAATTATAAAGAGGCTTGGAAATTATTATGTGACCGATACGATAATAAAAGGTTACTTGTCAACCACCACCTAAATTCATTATTCAACATTCAGCAATTTAACAAAGAATCAGAGAGGTCACTAAGGTTTTTAGTTGACCATGTAACAAAAAATTTAAGGGCGTTGGCTAGTTTAGGACAGCCGACTGAGCATTGGGATACCATCATAGTATTTAATTTAACATCCAAACTAGATAGTCGTTCGCTAATAAAGTGGGAGGAGTTTAGAAACAATTTTGATAGCATTCCAACGTTAGAAAACTTTAAAAAATTTCTAGTAGATCGCGCCGATGTACTTGAAGCCTTAAATAGGAACAAAAATGATAATAATAACCAAAAGGACTCTCAAGGTCAAACTCGTTATAATTCAAGTACACCTGTAAATCATAATCATAGACCTGAAAAACAACATACTGTAAAATCATTTACGAACGTTAACAAAGAAAATTCTAATCAATTTGTTTGTATAATTTGTGGTCAAAATCATAAAATATATGACTGTACCACTTTTAAAAATAAAACATTACAGGAAAAATGGTCAGATGTATCTAAGTATAAGCTGTGCTCAAATTGTCTAAAACAGGGGCACCCTGCTATCTCATGTGGTATTGGTCCATGCCCTGAATGTAAACAAAAACATAACCGGTTGTTGCATAAAACTAATCTGTCCGTTACTAACAATCATTCCCACGTAGAAGTAGATTCAATAAACGTGAACTCGTCAGCTTACGACTGTAGTCAAGTTATTTTATCTACTGCTTTAATTGAAGTTCATAATCCCGTTAATAATAAGTGTGAAACAGTACGGGCATTGTTAGACTGTGGCAGTCAGGCTAGTTTTATTACGAAATCTTTAAGAGACAGATTGTCACTAAGGTCAATACCTATATCTAGCCTTAGTGTTATTGGCATCGGGAATCATCCGTCTTATAAAGTAGAAGAAAGCTGTATTGCTCAGTTACAATCTATTTATAAAAACTTTGATGTAACGCTTAATTTACTAGTTATGAATGAGTTAACTGGTCAATTACCAAAAAATAGATTTAAAATTCAATTCGAAATTCCAAAACATATAAAATTAGCAGATCCAAACTTTTATGAGCCGTCCGGGGTTGATATTTTGATTGGGTCTGATCTCTTCTGGGATGTCCTAGGAAGCGAACAATCTTCCCTAGGTTTCAATAACCTAAAGTTACAAAATTCCAAATTTGGCTGGCTGATAGCCGGTCCCATACCAATAAATAGCTTAGATAGTGTACATTGCAACAATACCATGATAAATAAGTCTAAAGACACTCATAACGAATCTCATATTGAAAATTTGCTCACAAAATTCTGGGAGATTGAAGAAATACCAAACAAGCCCATTCTAAGTGAAAGTGACAGAGTCTGCGAAAGGCATTTTTTGCAACATACAGTCCGCTTAGACAATGGACGATTTAAGGTTAAGTTACCTCTTAATTGTTCTCCAAATAACTTAGGTGAATCTTATAATACTGCAAAAAAAAGATTTCTAAATTTAGAGTCACGTTTTAGAAAAAATCCTGAACTAAAATACCAATATATTCAATTTATGAAAGAATATGAGCAACTAGGACATATGTCTGTAGCTCCTAAAGAAAAACCATTCCCCTCATATTTTTTGTGCCACCATGCTGTATTTAAGGACAACAGCGAATCTACTAAACTACGTGTCGTTTTCGATGGATCAGTCCCCACATCTTCTGGTCTATCCGTCAATGACATTCTGATTGCTGGCCCTAACATACAAGATTCTCTTTTCTCCATATTGATAAGAGCAAGACAATATAAATATTTATTAACAGGAGACATTGAAAAAATGTACAGACAATTACTTGTAGATGAATCTTCTAGAAATTTACAGTTGATATTATGGAGAGAAGACGAGTCTTTGCCCGTCAGAACAATGCAATTGAATACTCTTACTTATGGAACCACAAGTGCGAGCTATTTGAGCACACGTTGTCTGTGGCAGGTGGGCGGGGAATGTGCGGACGAAACTATCAAAACAATAATTCAGCGCGATTTTTATGTCGATGATTTAATCACCGGGTGTGATGATGAGCAACAATTACGTGACATCCAAATATCTATATCTAAAGCCTTAAATACAGCATGTTTTAATTTGCGTAAATTCAAAACAAATTCAAAAATTCTTTTCGAAAATTCATCCTTAAATGTGCAAGACAATTTAACCTTAAGTGAAGCGTCGAGCACCTTGGGCCTAGGTTGGGACCCTAATTCTGATATTTTGAACTTCCCGGTTCAAACAAAATTCCATAATGATAAAATAACAAAAAGGCATATATTATCGAATGCATTTAAAATATTTGACCCTCTAGGGCTTTTAAGTCCTTGTATTATTCAAGCTAAAATGATGCTACAAAGTTTATGGTTGCAAAAAATAGACTGGGATCAAGACATTCCTCAGGAAATAAAAGAAAGGTGGTTAGAATTCTCAAATAATTTAAATTCTTTATTAAATTGCCAAATTCCTAGAAGAGTATTGTGTAATTCGCCAAAAATAATAGAAATTCATTCATTTTGCGACGCCTCGGAGCGAGCCTATGGAGCATGTTTGTATATAAGGAGCTCGGAAAACAATCGTGACTTCATGGTTAGACTATTGTGTGCGAAGTCCAAAGTTGCTCGTATAAATCCCATGACCATACCACGATTGGAACTGTGTGCAGCGTTACTAGCAGCCAAATTATGTCACAGTGTCACGCAGTCTATTCGTTACAGACCATCACGAATCGTATATTGGTGTGACTCGAGCGTAGTACTTGCTTGGCTTAAGGGTGATCCAACCAAACTCAAAACTTTTGTTGCCAACAGGGTGGTTGAAATAAATGAGCTCACGGATTCGTTGTCCTGGCGACATGTCCCCACAGACATGAATCCCGCTGACCTTATATCACGAGGCATCAATGCCTCACAGTTAGTAAAAAATAGTCTGTGGTGGTCAGGCCCAAATTATTTAACAAAATCTGAAAATGATTGGCCCGTTTTAAATTCAAGTGAATTAAGTGACGTACCTGAAATTAAAAATGTATCTAAAACTACTAACAAACGTAAATACTTACCTCTTACTAATAAAAAATACACTCCACTTACCATAAGTTATCGAACAAGCTCCCGGGGAAGTCTGCATCTGAAACAAAAACATCTAAAATACAAAATTCATTAGGTTCACATAATAATATTACCAATAATACAATATATCAAATTCAAATAAATACTTACCTTAATACCAATATAATACAACCTATAATAAATATTGAAAACTACTGCAATTTAAATAAGCTCATAAAAATAGTTGCATTCGTTAAAAGATTTTGTTTTAACATTCGTAATCGCGATAACAAACAGGTTTTGCCTCTTACGATTGCCGAGTTGGATGACTCATTTTATTATCTTTGTCGTATATCTCAGTATGAATGCTTTCCAAACGAATACAATGCGTTATCTAAAAATGTTCCTTTGAGTAATAAATGTAAAATTTTAGCTTTATCACCTTTTTTAGATGAAAACAAATTAATTAGGGTCGGTGGTCGACTAAATTCTTCAACTTATAGTTTTGAAAAGAAACACCCAATAATACTTGATTCTTCTCACCATCTGACTGAACTTATATTTGAACGTGAGCATATACGCCACATGCATGCCGGTCCGCAGCTATTGCTATCCATGATTAGGGAATTAGTGTGGCCAATAAATGGCAGACGGCTAGCTCGGCGCACCGTGCATAACTGTGTGCGATGTTGTCGAGTCCGAGGCAAAACTCTAAATCTTAAAATGGGTGATCTACCTAGTCAACGTGTGACGCCAGGTTTCCCGTTCATTTCAGTAGGAATCGATTTTGCTGGACCCTTTTATATAATTAATCGTAAAGGCAAGGGTGCCAGAATACTTAAATGTTATCTTTGTTTATTTGTATGTTTGCGTTATAAGTGTGTTCACTTGGAAGCGGTCAGTGACCTCACCAAAGACGCCTTTATAATGACTTTACGCAGATTTATTTCGCGACGTGGCAAGCCATTAGAAATATTCTGTGATAACGGTACAAATTTTGTGGCTGCTGCTAAAGACATAGGAGCTTTTTTAAAATCAAATAATATGGCCTTAACGGAGTTTGCAACTCATGAAAACATAAATTTTATTTTCTCACCTGCTCACGCTCCTCACTTTGGCGGCCTTTGGGAAGCCGGAGTTAAATCCGCTAAATACCATATTAAGAGAGTTATGGGCAATACCCATCTTACCTTTGAAGAACTTACCACACTCTTCGCACAAGTGGAGGCAGTCTTAAACAGCCGCCCTTTGTGCCCGCTTTCCTCATCTCCTGATGACTACCTTCCCTTGTCCCCAGGTCACTTTTTAATCGGAAGGCCATTCTGCCGTCATAATTAAAAAGGGCATAACTAACATTTAGTAAATATTGAGAAAATAAAGTTTGAATTTTTTTTTAGTTTTTATTGAAAAAAGCACCCATAAACTAAGTTTTCCGAAATTTTGCGAATGGCAATACTTGCATTTATATAGTACATATAAGACCATATTATATTTTTTATTTTATTTTAATGCATAAAATAGATAATTGACTTATTTTTTTTCATCTTAACATAAAAATTAAGTTATACATTATAATATTACGTTTAAAAGGCACAAACAACAAATTGTGCCTTTTTAATGTAAAATTTTGAGGATTTTTTTATAATGTTACTATGAAAAGGCACATATATTCAATTGTGCCTTTTCACTGTATTATTATTCGTATAGATTTATACAGTAAAATATTAGAAACTTGCTGTGCCTCGCGGTTTTACCCGCTTAGTTCCCGTTCCCGTGGAAATTCTGGAATAAAAACTAGCCTATGAACTTTCTCAAGCTCTACACTACACAGATAGTCTAGAGCCTGAGGTTCATTAAAAATTCATTAGAATCTGGTCAGTGGCTTAGACGTGAATAAATACGTAACAGACAGACAGACAGACAGAGATACTTTCGCATTTATAATATTAAGTAGGGAAGTAGAGGTAACTTTCTTAATGAATAAAATAAAGTGGTTACAAGAAAATCAGACGTTTTTTTGCAAAAAGTTAACAAAATAAATATCATATTATTAAAGTAGGAACCTTCAATCATAATTAGAAACTATAATAATTAACTAAGTAATTAACATTTTAATCAAAATCTCGAATTAAAATTGAGCTACAAAATTGTCCACCCAGACTATAATTTTTATTACTAGAAATGCGTCTTAGCACAAAATTATTTTCCATAACAAATCAAGTAACACAACCAAATCAAGTAAGAAATATAAACAATATTTATCAAAATAAAGAAAACGAACCTAGTTTTCAGAAACATTTATAATTATTATAACAAATAGTCTATCAACCACTATGTATTGTGATAAAACTACCTGCCTTGAGGTAGTTTTATCACAATCATAAACTAGAATCAACTTCTTATTATTTCTAGTAATGGCACTATGTATCAAATTTCTTTAAAAAAAAAGTATCTTCTAAAATATTTTAACAAAATTAAAAAAACTATCTCTGGTAAAACAAAAATACTAAATTTTAAATGATGCGTGGACTCGTCGTGACACGTTAGGCACAACTGGCGTAATCTCTCGCGTATCTCGCTCACCGCCCTTCATCCCTCGTTAGAAATATGAAATAGTAAAGGCATAACCGCCAGTGTGCCTATTTTTATGTATAAAATTAAAAGCGTAGGGTAAATAGAAAAGACACAACTGCCAGTTGTGACTTTGCTTCTAGATTTCTTGCTAAGGTGTCGGTATAAAAAAAATTGCACAATTGCCACATAAGCCCTTCATATTTGGCATGCGCCAATTATGCCTTTTCTATTAAATATTTTAAAAACATAAATTTGAAGTAGAAGACATATATCACGTTGTGACCTTTATCTATACAAAATCTTTAAAAATGGTGCAGTTGTGCCCTTTAAGCTTCAGCTATCTTTGTTTGATTTATTGCTAGAAATACACAAAAAATTGAGCAGATAGGCCTTTTTTTCCTGATTCCGAATATGTGTATAACTCAATTTCGATAAAAATGTTAGTTGTGCCCTTTTTTGTTAACACGGCAGCATTGAAGGCATTACCGGAACCTAATTTGGAAAATCTTAAAGAGAATCACTTACAACGATATGCTCGACTACAACAAATTCACCAACACTTCTGGTCACGCTGGCAGCATGAATACATACACGAGCTGCAGCAAAGAATGAAGTGGAAAACGAATCATAAAACCCTAAACATTGGAGACCTCGTGCTCATACATGAGGATCATATACCCCCATTATGTTGGCGGCTGGGTCGTGTCGCGCGCTTGTTCCCTGGCCCCGATGGGATTTCAAGAGTTGCCGATGTGAACACCACAAGAGGTGTAATTCGTCGACCACTAGTCAAGCTGTGTCCTCTACCTGCAGCGGAAAATTTACGTTGTTGAAAGACAAGCCTTTCAACGGGCGGGAAGATGTTTCGGCTGCGCCTTACGTTTTCTTAAAGCAACATGTTGTTGATACTTTGTGACTTTCGTAAATTATCATCAGGCGCTTCTTAATGACGTTGGTTGTAAATTATTAAAATTGTAAAATTATAAGTAGAACATTCCGCTTGTCATCTTCATACGAGAACGTTGTAGCCTAACCTAAACTTAATTATATTGATTTTAATTGGAGAAATTCATCATTTTACTACAAAAAGAAACACTTCCTTTGTGTCTGAATAGACAGATAGTATCAATGTGTGACGAAACTGTGTGTCAATTTTTAGTTTTTGCGGAAGAAGTAGGATCCCTTTACGCGGTAGAATTGAAAACCGTTCGAGAATTACCCTTTTATTTCTTATTTCGAACCGTTTGCATTCGGTACCAGCTGCTAATCATTTATAATAGAAGACGTCAATACATATTTTTATTTATTTTACGCTATAAAATATACCACCGTAAATTTGGAGCATACTTCTTTCTGGCCCGGTTTATCCACGCTCAGAATAAATAGACACCAACAGAAATTTACGACATAATCCAGCGTTGCGTATCAGGATCATCTCTCAAAGCAGAGACCCTCCTCGTCTGCCTACATAACATCCACTGTGAGTAAATATCCGTGAAGCTCATCGTCCGGGCCGTCCGGAAAATCGCTTCAAATATCCATTACTCTCGGACATGCATTTTATAACGGCAAAGCATAAAAAAAATTATTGACGTCATAAAGCGATAGTCAATATTGAGTCCGGTGTCCGGCAGCCGGCTGTCCGGGGAACGGGAATGTGACGATTTATCGGCGCCTCTCGTCAATCCGTGTTGAACTTTAGTCGGCGTAAAAATCCGGTTTTTCTTTTTATGGTTTTGCAGTGGAGAGCTGTTTATTGAGTGGACAGCTACACTATACGAACACGTGACTACAGCGTCCTTTGATACATATGCTTAGGTTTTGTTGGATAGGTTACCTCTTACGTTCTACTCACGATGTTAGAAGTTATAGTCCAAGATCCCAGGGCCGCCAGACGTCACGTATTTTCTGACGAACCAAATGTGGATTATTGAGTAGTCCTAGTATGTACTAAGAACGCATGCCTACCAGCTATCTTGCCTAGTGGGCCAATTTTCAGGTATCAGGTAATCAAGGTACACACAAATATTACTTACCTCACGTAAATTCTCCAAGCTGATTTTTACGTATATTTTAGGCAATACCCTTAAACATCAGTAACGAATACTCCCAGACACTTTCCATCGGCCGTATTGCTTTGCAGACGCTTTAAAGCTCCCAAAATAATTACTTAACTTCACGTAAATTATGATGTTCCATTCTAGTAAAAGGTTTCGAAATAGTTGTGACAGATGACAGACCGATCATAGGAGCCAATCATCCCCCTTAATTCAATTTTAATGCCACTGTGGGTAGGAGCGTGAAGGTATTATCAACGCGCATGAGAGTGAGCCAGATTGCGAATATGCGGAAGTCTAGGGGATGATTGGCCCCTTGGATCGCTCTGTCTTCTCGTAAAAGGTTTCGAAATAGTTGTCTGGTGGAGATATAAACAATGGAGCATAATAATTTACGTGAAGTTAATTAATTCCTTCGGGAGCTTTAAAGCGTCTGCAAAGCAATACGGTCGACGGAAAGTGTCTGGGAGTATTGGCAACTTATTTTTAAGGATATTGCCTACAATATACGTAAAAATCAGCTTGGAGAATTTACGTGAGGTAAGTAATATTTGTATGTACCTTGATTACCTGATACCTGAAAATTGGCCCACTAGGCAAGATAGCTAGTAGGCATGCGTTCTTAGTACATACTAGCACTACTCAATAACCCACATTTGGTTCGTCAGAAAATACGTGACGTCTGGCGGCCCTGGGATCTTACTCTATTAAGCATCATGCACCTGTAACCTTTTATAGAAGAATTAAATTTACTCCTCATTCAAAAAAATCTCCAAAAAGAAGTTCAATTAAAGTAACTGCTAAACGACGAAAAATCTACCGCTTGAAAATTGAGTGCGTCCGCTAAATATAGTAAGTAGCCTTATTTGAACGCAAATTGAGTATATTTCGTCAGAGGCATAAAGCGCTGTGTACGGTAGTTAGCATAATGTAGTAGCTACGGTACAGTACGGTACTCGACGTTACAGAGTACTGGTCTAAGGACTTTGTCCCACAGCAAGCGAATGGTACAGTGCGAAAGCGGGCGGGGACGCCACTCATGAATTATTTTGAAACGCTTACAGTATGACTTCGCCTATTTCAATATAAATTAAGCTTTCGAACATAAATTGCAGACAAGAACCAGAAAATTTTTTTTTTAAAAAATAACCGCTTAGTGTTCTAACATTATTGTATCCACTAAATAAGTAGATAATGCAAATACTCACTTCTATTATGTATGTATTGTATGAAAACTGAGAAAAAACATCGTTTCTATCAGTGGGAAATAAAGGAAGTAAGTAGTTATAAGCGAACCGCGGTAACGCTTCTACACCCGCTATCGTTGTGACCAACGCCTGGATGTAGTAGCGTCTGGCTAGCTACACATTGTAGAAAACTGCGCTCTCTCTCGATGGCGGCGTTATGCGCTAGTACACTTATATTTAATGCGCTTTTGTTGTTACAATCGGTTATAGAACCACCGGTTGAGTTTCAATTGTTGGCAACGACGCTACAGCGACATTGATCGTAGAATTAATCTTTACAGCCGTACTACAACGTGTTAAACACTCTTATTTAGGTATTCAAAGAGAGATGGCACTTTACTGAACAATAGCGGCATCCTTCTCTAGAAGTAATATTGCCTAAATTGCTGGTGGTAAGGAAACAATATTTGTTCATACAATTTTGTTGTGTCTTAAATTTAGATATCATACCTACCTTTATTACGATATGATTACAATCACGTTATATTGTTATTGTTTTATAGTATGAATTTTACATACCTACATAGACAATGATGTATTTATATTATTTATACGTTTCTTTTGTATATACCTACGTGAGAATTTGTTTTTGTTAAAGATTTAAGAAAATTACCAACACAACACAATTTTACCAGGTAACAAAAACCTTCATATTATTATGTACGTTCATTTTCTGAGTATAATAAAGGTACTCAATACTTTCTAAAATCGGCAATGTTTATACAGATTGAAGGCAAAAAAACGATAATCAACAAAATGATAACAATCAAAATTGTTACAAATTAAGCAAAAACACGTTTGTAATAATGAGGTGCCGATCCATTTCCAATTAGGCTTGGATCAACAGCACGGATATTTCAATGTGTGCACAAATATCTGGCGGAGAAAGCGAACAATTATCTATCAAACTGAGCTCCTGGTAATTCCGCGGGCGATTCTTTCTAATTACAAAGATCGTTTGATTAAAATAATGTGAAAATGTATGGAATAGAAATTGGAAAGCTTGAATTTAGGAGGCTGTGTCGAAATATCGGTCATCTGTTCTTCCAATAGGGATGGATTCAATTAAAATTTGCTCCGAATTGGCACTCCAATTCAGAGTAAATTTTAATTATGATATGATAGGCGCTTAAACGGAAACCAAAAATATATATATGTTTAATGCTATTTAATAAATTATTATTATTATGTCAGTAACAAAAATGCCAATGTATCTAAAATTTCAGACTGATAGTAGACGAAGCTTAATTCGAATTCCTTTTTAAGATACCAAAAACACCCTCCGCCAACCCTCACTCTCTTTTATGCATGAATAAGAACGATACTTAAGAAACGTTTTAAAATTCCAAAAGCATCTTTTAATAAAATAATCAATTTACATTTAAAACAGGACAGGTAAACCTACATTTGATGAAACACGGAACAAAAGTATTTAGTTACACAAGTAAAACATTTTGATTTAGTGCTAAATTGCACTGTCTGAATACTAACGACGTGAAAAAATATGAAGGAACAATAAAAAATAGCATTTTACATTTGTGTACCACACATAAATGAGTGTAATTTCATTTTAAAACGACACACCTTGAATTGAACTCTATGTCTCCGTATTAAGGGTTGTAACATGGTGTATTAGCTTCTTTTTTGTAGCAGTCTCGCCAGTTAAGTAATATAATATCCAAGTGACGTTTTCCATTTGTATGCAAATGCAGGCGACGGGGACGCGACGCGGACGCAACGAGCGCGCGACGACGCCGCCGCGAAATGGATACGTCTTACGTAATGGCTGTATTAAAATTGTTCTTATTCATATTATTTTGTTTGTTTATCGGATCATCCAGCTAACATCTGGAGGTTTTCAGTATATGGCTAGAAAAGTTTATTTCAGTCTAAAGGATTTCTTGTTTAATGATGTTGCAGTTTGATAGAGATATAAAATGATATTGTATTTATGCATTCTTGTGTTTCTAAGTAAAAATCGATACTAATTTTATTAATGCGAAATTATGCCGTCTGTCTGATGGTTAACTCTTCACGCTTTAACCGCTGAACCGTTTCAAAGTTCTTGTCCCGAAAATCATCCCTTCAAAGGACGAATAGCGATGAAATTTAAAATTTTACGCATACAAAATCCTTGGTAGAAGCTAGTAATGTAAAATTCCAAGACTATGTTATTTTAAAATATAATAACTGCAACTTCAAATTGAATTGTTTAAAAACTCAATTTACATGATATTAAACTAATATGATAGTAGGTAGCGGTGCAGCGAAAATTGAATCCCGCGCCTCGGGAGTAAACAAGAATTGATCGCATCATTTATAACGCGCGATTTAGATAGCCCGCCGACGCGCGTCCATTACTCAATACACTGTACACGCGCGAACAGTAAGACAACAGTTGAATTATAAATTTTATATTATCCTGTTAAATAAATGTCTCGTTGGTCTAGTAGTCTTTAAGTGCGACTGATGGGCAAGAGGTCTTGGTTTCGATTCCCAGGTCGAGTAAACTCTTCTCAGTAGCAGCTTAGAATATGGAATTGTTGATGGCACTCGGTCCCTATTAGTGCACCTCTGGGTAATCTTTGGGGGACAACAGGCGGGACGAATGTAAAAATAAATTGCGATTATTACTTATATTAAGGAATTTACTTTAAGTATTTTCTATATTTTGAAAATTAAATTAGACGGGAGAAGAGTGCTTTAAGTAATATATTGTGTAAGTTAAGATTTTTTAATAAAATCATATTATTATATTGTATTTTGTTTTGATTTTGACCATCAACAGATTTAGGTTAGTAATAATATTATTTGAATAACAATGACAGATTTTATCTAACACTCGCTTGTACACTAGTTAACTATCTAAATATTCATAATTTCAAAGCATGGTGTGCAGTTGGACTACTCTGTACAATTTCCCACTGACAAGGTCCTTAACGCCACGTCAAACGTCTTCCCTCAATTGTTTTTTTCTCATTAATCTACGCGTGGAGGTGCTTCTTTATGTGCTGTGATCACGGTGACGTCAGTTTTTGTGCCTCGCTCAATGCCTAAGCTTTTTTAGCTGGACCCTGAAATAAATTATGTCATCAGAACTAAAATTCGGTTGAGGTTTATTTTTTCTTCGTACCTTACTAAGATATATCCTATATCATTGTTGAAATTTCAAACAACCTATCTACCAAGATCAAATGTGGAAAATCGTTATTTTTTTTCCAAAATATATGTTGGAAAACTTAAGAGTATTCTGAAATTCATTAAAGAATTGAAAAGTACTAGTTTGCCTAGGTAATATTGGCTAATCGCCAAGACAATAACACGCTAGAATTTCGAATGTATACTACCGCAGCGGGACGTCGTTTCTCGTTATTTAGAGAGACCGTCGGAAATGTGGCAAGTTTCTGCAATCTAAACTCAATATTACCGGTACATTTTACTGTGAGGAAACAGGTAACAATAGATTTATCTGCCATTGTTGATGAGACGAGAGAGTTCACGGTTTGCTTTGACCCATCAAACTATTTTAGGCAAGATAATTATATGCTTCATTAAATTGTATATAATAAAATGTTTGCTATTCATTTCTTCTAGAAGTAATACAGATCTAATTCAGCATTCTTTGCACGGAAACTAAGAGTCCCTAATGAATCTCACACATAATATTATGATACCGTCGTACATCTATTGATGGGGTCGAATATAATATTGATTTTTTTTTAACTTTCACTTGAGAGCAAAAATTTACCGAAAAAGTAGGTCCTTTAGCTGCGTATGTTTGATTACATTAACACCTTACCTTCGCCACAAAATTTCTAAGCAAAGTACTATGCAGGAGAATACGGCGAATAGGAACAGCATGAGGAAGGCTGGTGCGGCTTGTCCAAGGTTGAGGGCTCGCGGCTGTGCGCCCGAACACTCCGGCATGGTGCCCGCGAAACGCGAACGAATGGTCTTCATGTGACCACGCTCCAAGAGACGAAGCAGGCTGTGGTGTAATTATATATTTCCATAAATTTTGTAAGGCCAGTGTCCTTAACATCTAGTCGTACGTAAGTCACAACGGTAGGGGTACTATTGCATTCAAATTACTTAACTATTTGTATAAAAAAATCGTCTTAGGGTTTGGTGATGACGATGAATTTAAGATAAACTTTGAATATTCGTTCTCGTGGTAATGAGTCTTGGTGTGTTCGGTGTTATAAAACCGAACACCTTAGTTTGCAATATTTACCGGACGCGTTGACCTAAATGATGTTATTACTTTTATGACGTTAATTTATAATTGAGTTTAGTGCACTTTTGACTACCGCGTTAGCCGAGTGTATTCATACATTCCATTAACATTACATTAACATTTTTGTACCATTTTTACATTTAAAACCATTTCACAGAGAACTAATAAATAGTGATAAACATTAACATTTATTTCTTTATAAACATTACCGACACCTCGCTAAGTACCCCGACATAGTTTTTTGGTCCTTCGAGCCGGATCTCGCGTCGCGTAATTTCGAGTCGGTTTCGGGAGTTTCGTGAGTGAGATCTGAACTATCGTAACAATAACAGTGAGTGTACATTGTGAGGCTGTCAGTGCGAACATTGAAGCATCCACGAAGGCTGAGTACCAGCAACGGAGAATAAAAGTAACAAATTTCCTTATTTTTTAGTCAGTAATAACGGCATTTTAACCTCCAATAACAATGTCTGACATTATTGAAACTCAATCGATAATCTATGACAGCATCGTCAAGCTTAGCATTAACTTGAAGAAAGATAGTGCTGATAGGAAAACCATAGACTACTTCAAGCGGAAGATTGACACTTTAGAGAAATACTGGACTGATTACCAAGTTAATCATGAGCGTATTGAAATGGAGGTAAGTAAAACGGATCCTTATTTCACCGACCGTGAATATGAGAAAACAAGTAAGGCGTATGAGTCAGCCAAGGCGTTGATCAATCAACAGTATCAGCTCCGGTTCATGAAGACAGGAAGCCTTTCAACAGGTGAACAAACAACTGCGCGAGAGCAATTACCGTTGGCAACAGGTGTTCGCGAACAGGACGAACCATGTGAGGAAGCTGGACCGAGAGTCCCGAGGCAAAGGAGTGACCCTACACCTCAAAAACCTAACACAGATTCCAACAGTAAGGTAGACCAGTTATTGAAGAAACAGTATGCTAATTTTAAAGCTTTTGTACGCACAACGGCGAACATCGACGTGGACTCCATCTCTGATAAGTGGGAATTTGAAGATGTGTTGAAGTCATTACAGACCAGATGGTCTGCGATTGATAATTTACATTAGGACATCGAGATCGAGATGGGTGAAGAAAATGAAGTCTACAATAACATGTATGATAAGTATGAGATGAAGTTTAACAAGCTAAAAAAGGCTCTTAACACCAAGATGTGGTCAGTCTCTCATCGAGAAAAATCCACACCTCAACTGGAGATACCCAGCTTTAATGGGAATTACAACCAGTGGGTGTCGTTCCGCGATCTATTCACGGAAGCCATTCACAAAAATCCCTCCTTATCTAACGGCCAAAAAATGCAGTATTTGAAGGGGAAGATCCGAGGGGAGGCCGAAAAACTTATTCAACATCTACAGATAAGCACAGATAACTATATGGTGTGTTGGAATATTCTCACTCATCGATATGATAACAAAAAACTCATCTTTTCGTCACACATTAACATTTTACTAGGCCTGCCAAACATCCAACAAACATCCGTACAGCAGATAAAGCGAATGCACGACACCACATTAGAATGCCTCAATGCTATTAAAAACTTAGGAGTTGATATCACGACGTGGGACCCTTTGATTGTACACATTTTGGGGCAAAAGTTAGATACAGAAACATATGCGGATTACATTGAGTCGCTGAAAACCTCTAAAGAACTGCCGATTCTCGCCGAGTTCTTAGAATTTTTGGAAACCAAGTTCACCTCTTTAGAAACAGTTCGTCGAAAACAAGACGTGGTGCCCTCGAAGACTCATCATCAAACTAATAATCAAAATCAATTATCAGCTAACTTTAGGAGAAATAATTATAATAATTCATTCAACCAGGCTAAAACCAATCAAAGCAACGGAAATAGAACAGTTGCGAAATCATTACACGTGTCGAACATAAAATGCCCTCTTTGCAGTAATCAACACGGCATTTATAATTGCAAAACATTTTTAAAACTGAGTGACGAACAAAGGCTGAGAACTGCGAACAAATTGAAACTTTGTACGAATTGTCTATTTAGCCATAACGGAAACCCCTGCACTTCTAACTTAACATGCCGAAAATGTCCGGATCAACATAACACCATTTTGCATGACGCATTTACAAAATTAGCGAACACATCAACTCCGTCGACAAGCGGCGGTCACGTTGAAAAACAAACCGTAAAGCGTAATGAACCCTTAACGGGCTCTATTAATGCCTCCCAAAACGAAAATTCGGAAATATTGTTGGCTACTGCTTTAGTGAAGGTCAAGGGTGCAGACGGAATGTATCAAACCTTACGCGCGTTAATTGACCAAGGGTTGGGACCCTTGGTCAATTAACGCGCGTATATGCTTAATAACTGAGAAGGCCGCTCAGATGTTAGGTATACAGAGGCATCATTGTAAAGGTGTAATATTTGGGATAGGGCACAAAGAAAATAGTTGTAAAGGAATGATAACTTTAGAGTGTGCTTCCATGTACAACAATTTTGAATTCCAGTCTGATGTTTTCATTATGAACGAACTAATAAAAAATTTGCCCAGTCAAACATTCTCGAAACCGCCTTGGTCGTACATCGAAAACATTAATTTAGCTGACCCTGAATTTTACAAAAGTCGTCCTGTAGATATTTTGTTAGGGGCTGATATTTATGCTAACATCATGCTAAGCGGAATCATAAGAGGAGAACATTCTCAACAGCCTATCGCCCAACAAACACACCTAGGATGGTTACTATGCGGCAGCGTAAAAACATATCAATGTAATGTGGTCATAAATAACACTGAGGAGATTCGGAAATTTTGGGAAGTTGAGGAGATTATTGAACCTACAGACTCATCGTTAGAAGATCAGATGTGTATGGATTTTTATGAAAAAACAACAACAAGAAACAGTCAGGGGCGCTATGAAGTCAGAATACCACTGAAAGAAGATTTAAAACATCAACTAGGGTCCTCCAAACCCATGGCTATTGCTCAACTAAAACATTTGGAACGTCGACTTGAAAAACAACCCGCTCTAGCCGAAAAGTATAAGGATTTTATGCATGAATACGCAATGCTGAATCACATGAAACCCGAGCAGAATAACAGTAACGTAACACTCGAATGTTTTTTGCCTCATCACGGCGTACTGAGAGAAGAATCGACAACAACGAAGCTAAGAGTGGTGTTTAACGCATCCGCCAAAACATCAACAAAATACAGCTTGAATGACGTCATGCATAAAGGGCCAAATCTACAAAAGGATTTGCAGGCGTTATTACTTCAATGGAGACAATACCCCTTCGCTTTTACTGCGGATATAGAGAAGATGTACCGCCAAATCTTTGTAAACCCCATTGACCAACATCTTCAAAAAATCGTATGGCGTGCGTCCTCGCTTCAACCCATACAAGTATATCAATTGAGCACTGTCACATACGGAACCAAGGCCGCACCGTTTTTGGCAATAAGGACTCTAAAACTAGCGTCGGATGAGCGAATCAAATTCCCAAAAGCAGCGGCTATACTGGATAATTGTTTTTACATGGACGACCTTTTACACGGCTGCTACAACATAGAACAAGGTAAACAATGTATCACTGAGTTAATACAGCTTTTGAACTCAGGTGGATTTAATCTTCGTAAGTGGTCATCCAACAATCGGAAGTTATTAGAAAATATATCCACGAATCAGGAAGAATCAATATATAACTTTAAAAATGATGAAATGTTAAAAACATTAGGGTTGTGTTGGAATACAAAGGGAGATCGCTTTACCTTCCGTTGCGACTTTTCACAATCAACTTCAAAACCAACTAAAAGAAGCTTGCTATCAGAAATGTCCAAATTATATGACCCTCTAGGCTGGCTGACCCCCCTATCTACGAAACTTAAATTACTATTTCAAAGGTTATGGCAACATGATCTACAGTGGGATGATAAAGTGTCCGATGAAATTCATAACGACTGGGTGAAGTTGATAGCGGAAATAAACAGCATCGAACAGTGTGAGATTCCCCGATGGATATTTAGTCATGAGAATGACGTCATCGAACTGCATGGCTATTGCGACGCCTCCATCGAGGCGTATGCCTGTGTAGTATACGCCCGAACAAAATTAGAACAAAAAACAGTACTTGTAGCCGCAAAATCTAAACTTCTGCCAAACAAAAAGACTTTAACATTGCCTCGAATTGAGCTTTGCGGTGCATATTTACTATCTAAACTCGTCCATAAAATCCAACAGAGTATAAGTTGTCCATCAGAGATCTACGGATGGTGTGATTCTATGGTGGTCCTAGGGTGGCTACAAGGCGACCCGGCAAGATGGAAGCCATTTGTAGCTAATCGAGTCACGGCAATAAAACAGATAATGCCGCCGCCCTGCTGGCGGTACGTTAAATCGGGAGAAAACCCAGCTGATTGTGCCAGTCGAGGCTTGACAGCGCCCCAGCTATTACAACATCCCTTGTGGTGGACCGGACCAGCATGGCTGGCATCCTATGACATAGGAAAAGTCGAAAAACAACCAATCTACCACACTGAGGAGGAAACAAAAAAGATAAAATTAGTTAACATTATTCAAAACATAAAAGCAATAGTATTATCGATAACTTATTATTACAACATAATTCATTTATAAGAATAACTCGTGTGTTAGCCTGGATACTGAGGGCATTGACGCCTATTTCAAAGCGTAAATATTTACCTAAGTACCTAACATTGCTCGAATTACGAAAGGCTAAATCAACTATTATAAAACAAGTACAAAGCACAGCATTTACATCGGAAATTGCGAAATTGAATAAACACGGTGTAGTGCCAACAAACAGCAAATTATTAAACTTAAAACCTTTCATCGATAAAAATGGCTTTATTCCAGTGGGAGGACGTTTAAGGAATGCGAATATAAGTAACGAAAGGAAACATCCCTTAATAATACCCAACAAGAGTCGATTAGCAGAATTACTAATTGAACAAGCTCATCAGTTGACCTTCCATGGGGGTCCTCGACTGACCTTAGCTACGCTCAGACAACAATACTGGATAACCAGCGGATACAATACGACGAAAAAACAGCTGAGGAATTGTGTAACGTGCCGGAAGTACGAAGCAAGGAAGCAATATCAAGTTATGGGCGACCTTCCTGCAGCTAGATCAAACCCGGCCCCTCCATTCTACCATACAGGTGTAGACTACACTGGTTTTGTGAACATTAAAGCAAACAAGGGAAGAGGCGTGAGAACATTGAAAGGCTACGTGGCTGTATTTATATGCATGGTCACGAAAGCCGTTCACCTGGAATTGGTGTCAGATCTTACCAGTTCGGCATTTTTAGCGGCACTTAAGCGAATGGCGGCCCGTAGAGGAACACCCCATCACTTATATAGTGATCAGGGAACCAATTTCATTGGCGCTAACCGAATCCTACAGGAGGAGTACGACCAAATATAAGCTACATTTGGGGATAGTTGTCAAGCAGAAATTGCTACGATGAACATACAATGGCATTTCAATGCGCCCTCTTGGCCGAGTGCGGGAGGACTGTGGGAGAGAGCTGTACGCAGTCTGAAGTTCCATTTGAAGAGAGTAGTCGGTGAACAAAGATTAACTTTTGAAGAGTTCACTACCGTCCTGACACAACTGGAAGCTTGCCTTAACTCGAGGCCGTTGTGTTCTCTTACGGAAAACATTGAGGATCTGGATTATCTATCACCAGCCCATTTTTTAACAGGCAGACCTGATTTAACAGTGATCGAGACAAAGGAGGATGCGCGTACAAGATGGCACCTAACAACTAACATTTTTAAACAAATTTGGTCTAAATGGAAGAATGAGTACCTAGGACAATTAATCGCTAGAGAAAAATGGCTTAAACCTCAGACCAACTTAAAAATAGGTGACTTGGTAGTAGTGCATGAGGACAATATTCCAGCAGGAAGGTGGATTATGGGCCGAGTTGTAGACGTGCATCCTGGTAGCGATGGCTATGTAAGAGTGGTGTCATTAAAAACAAAAAATGGCATCATCAAACGCCCGGTAGTCAAACTTTCACTATTACCAGTAGAACTCGTAGGAAATCATAAACAGGACACATCAACGGAAACTAACAATACCGCTGTTCCAGTCTCTAAAACCCGGAACAATAACAAACCCACAAGAAAGACGACACCGCCGTCCTTATCGTATATCGTCATAGCATTAACCTTTTTTATGTCACTCTGTGGCGTTGCAAATTGCAGTCATAACATCACGACATTAAACAATAACCAATCGTTCTATTTTGATCCGGTGTCAAAAATAAGTTTGGTGAAAGACAGTTGGGTCCTAGTTGTATTTTATAACATGTCTCCGTATTGGGAAGGTATCCAGGCGTTTGAAAAAGTAACATCATATCTAGAGAAAATATGTAAAACAACGGGAAGTGAACAGTGTAACGTAATACTACCACAGCTGATTCACGAGAGTAACGAACTAAAATATTACAATGAACTTCTGATGACGCAAGTGGGCACTCCATACGACGACGGGGACTTATTAATGGAGTTGGCTACCTTGCAAATTCCCTCTTCGGCGTATTGGATGAACAATTCGCGGAAAAATATCGCCGAGACATCAACCTGATACGTCAGAATGAGAAACATTTAGCTGGTTTATGGAAAAATCAGACTTCAATCGTTGAATCTGAGTACAATCTGCTTAAAAGAACAGAAGAAATTATGGCAAAACAACACAAAATAATTAATAAACATCTGAATACTTTGGATAACATCTCAAATAAAATACAAAAGGAAATAAACAACATATCCGTACTTCAAGAATTTACCATAACGGCCTTAACAGCAAGCAATTTGTTGCATAACCTAAAAAGAACACAAGATACTTTACTGGATATCTTAACCAACATTCATCACGGGAAGTTCAACATTCATCTACTTACTCCAGAACAACTCCAAAAGGAACTAAGCATTATCTCTGGACATCTATCCGATGATAAAACATTACCAATTGACCCACATGATATTCGAAAATTATATTCCCTGCTAACCATTAAAGCAAGAGTTACAGAAGACTATTTCCTCTTTCAAATAACATTCCCACTGATCAGCAGAGATCGATATAAGTTATATAAAATACTTCCGATCCCGCATCAGACTGATAATACTATGGTTGAGTTAATCCTTATTTAACAATCACTGCCGAAGAACTTTCCCAGTGTAACCAAGAAGACGATATGTATATCTGTGATTGGAAAAGGCCGATATATCATTTGAATAATGAGTACAACTTTTGTTTCATAGATCAAGATACCCATAAGTGCAAAGTCCAACGATCCATATGCGAAAACAAATGGATACCACTAACAAATCCATCACTCTTCTTATACTATATCTGTAACACGTGTACCGTCAAGCTGATATGCGGGGAACAAATATCTATTGTACAATTGAGCAAAGCAGGTGTCATTTACCTCGATCCCGGGTGTCTACTGAAAGGTCAAGACTTCACGCTGAACATTCAGAGTAACAGGAAAAACAATATCGGCATAAGTACTGATATATATATACCTGAGATGGATCAGTTAAATTTCATAATTAACAGCACAATGCCTTTTGAAAACTTGAATAACACAACTGATACAGCCGATATCAAATATGCCTTAGAAAAGTTGCACAAAAAGATTGAGGTTATGAAGACTAGCCAAGTTGAAGTAGGACAGGCCTTATCCTATCACGACATCCATCAATATGCCGTGAGCTACATTCTGGTCGGCGCTGTGGCGCTGGCGGCTGGCGCGCTGCTGTTCCGGTGGCAGCGGATGCGAGCGCGACGCGCTCACATCACTTCTGACCTGGAGCTACAACCCACCACCAGTATTCGTGATGTGCGAGTGAATAACAGTGCTAGTGCGCGACAAAACATAGTTGAACGCCCGTGTAGTGCTACCCATGTTTACGGTGAAATAAACAATGTAATGATGAATAGGCCGTGTCCCCGCATCCCGAAGGAGCATGTGGAGACCCTCACCCCCTAATTTTAATTTATAATATTTTTTCTAACACTAGTTGTAGGTTGAATTGTTTTTTCACCTTGTCAACATTATCATTTGCCACTTCATTAGTTTACTAACATGATAAGGTTTCATCTCAACACCCTTCATTCCCATCTTTTTCGTGCCCCGGAATATGTTCGGTGTTATAAAACCGAACACCTTAGTTTGCAATATTTACCGGACGCGTTGACCTAAATGATGTTATTACTTTTATGACGTTAATTTATAATTGAGTTTAGTGCACTTTTGACTACCGCGTTAGCCGAGTGTATTCATACATTCCATTAACATTACATTAACATTTTTGTACCATTTTTACATTTAAAACCATTTCACAGAGAACTAATAAATAGTGATAAACATTAACATTTATTTCTTTATAAACATTACCGACACCTCGCTAAGTACCCCGACATGGTGATTAATTCTGGGCATTGATTGCTTGGCAGTATTTTCTGGCCAACTCCCTCAATGAGAGAGACTGACCTCCAATCAAAGAACTCCTTGTAAGGGCTTCGTTTTTGCGCCATGATGTACACGTGAGCTGGTAGCATCATCTGCAGAGCTCCCAAGTTGCACAGCTCCGCGTCCTCGTAAGTTTTGGAGATCACCTGGCTGGCCGTGTAAGGTTCCGTGTGGAAAGCATATTCTGCAAATATTTTTTATGTACATTCACCAATGGGTCCCGGACTCTACTATTTAAAGAAATTAATTTAATTATTTCTCCATCCGTAGATGTAATACAGATAACTGAGTGATTCTAAACCACAGAATATTTTTCACCGCAGTAATTTATGACTGAGATGATGATCATGATGCTTCACATTCTTACAGTCCTCTGGGTGGACCACCCAGCAGCTTGGGTAGATGTTGTTTTATGCTATCACACATTATGCTAGAAGTCATTAATTAATTTAGCATTTTACAAAATTCAAATAGAAAAATGGAAAAATGGAAGGAGAAAAACTTTAGCGCTGGCTCGTCCAGACTGTGGATGTTGTATTTTTGTTCTGAAAAGTTACACTAAAGACAAAGGTTTAGAGTG
Source organism: Craniophora ligustri (assembly GCA_905163465.1). NCBI lineage: Eukaryota > Metazoa > Arthropoda > Insecta > Lepidoptera > Noctuidae > Craniophora > Craniophora ligustri. Next base: position 16,241,491 of record LR990959.1, on the reverse strand, counting down.
AGTGAATAAGAAAAAAAAAACCGTGTCCATACTGCCTGACCGCAGGAGTTCAACGCCAGTGTTCACAGTTTGTAACACTGACGCTGTGCGTTTTGCCTTTGTCACCTTCTTGTCTCTTAATTCATCTTCTTTTATGTTCTTGAAACCGCTATAGTAGAAAAATCCTGGATTCTACAAAAATACAAACAGTTAGTACATAGATTAAATCCATCAAAAATTGGCTTGTTTTCTGGCCAATTTTGTGTACGTTGTTATAAGGTTTCATAATATTTACATCAAGCCATCCTCTGGTATAGCCAATGTCTTCGAAAATTAGTTCAAAGTCACTGTTCATGAGTCCATCTAAGTTTGCGATGGAAGGCGCTGCAGCATTCAGGAGCCATGAGACCACACTGCTAGTGTAATAGTTGTATAACAACATACTAGTAAGACCAATCACTAGAAGAGTCAACCGGCGTCCTAAAAAAATAACATTGTATACATAAAAAAAAATGCGTTTAAAAAACCGACTTCAAAATCTAAAAAGTAAAAAAATACTTAATACAGTTCTAAATTCTGTTTAGTTTTAAAGGTATGAAGATGGTGCTGGTGCCTGGTTGGAAACCACCCCGCTCAAGATCACGCGCGACATTTGGCTTGGCCATTCACCAAGTCGAAAGTTATGAGTTAACAAACATAAAAAAACATACATTGATTTGATAACCTCCTTTTTTTCTTTGAAGTCGGTTAAAAAGGCTGACATTTGTATAAAAATATTTTTGGGTCCGTTTTTACCTTGACTGGAAACTGTGCTTCCTAACAGCTGAACGCCGTCTTCGTAGCCTGAACACAGAATAACCTTAATTAAAGAACCTACATCGTTATTTGTTATAAGAAATGAATAAATGGAAGAGAATTTTCAACTTCAAAGTAAAATGACAGGGCCAACATTTATAAGTCTCCATGAAACATGAAATATATTATTATTTTAGCTGCCTTTAGCTACAATTTAATAGAAATGAATTTTTCATTATCCGTCTGTTAACTACTCTTTCAATATAAATGTTTTTGAGTACTAGAATATTGTCACTTTTAATACAATTGAAATAAACCTTCAACCTTGTTGGCACACTGCAGCAAAGACGCTGAAGAACGCATAAATGCCTGGCTTGTCTCTGCTCTCCAGCCTGCCCGCGGCTTCAAGGACCAGCGTGCAGGCGATACCAGCAAAAAACGCACAGCACCAGACTCCACCAGATAGTGGCGTGAGGAACCGGTTCTCGTATTGACCGACCCCTTTCTCCGGGATCAAGTAATAGAATTTGGTCCTAGGAATTATATTTAGACTTAGTAAGTAGGCATTGTCACTAATATTTAGAACTTAAATTAATGTTTCCTCCCAAAGAATATTACTATTCGTAAAACATTAAAAACGGGTTATGCGTATACATAATAATAACAATACATAATAATATGTAATTACAATGTATGAGTATTAGCAAAATAATTTTGAATACATTTTTAAAAATATATTTACTGAAGATTGGTTGTAGGCGGGTGGTAAATGTCAACCCAGTCGAGCCACTTGGGAAAGATTCTAGCACAGGTACTGGAGAGGTCCTGTTCTTCCCAGTACAAAGCATTCGTCACAGCCTGCAACAAGTACCGATAGGTTTTATACCAGAGCATGATATAGCAAACAAGCCTTCATTAGAGCTATTCTAATGAAGGCAATCGAATAAATACTACAAGTAAAAATATTACCAGTGTTGAGTTCCTCTCCGGTGACCCAATCCAGCGCCCTGCAATGCTGTAGTTAAATCTGGACAAAATAATGTAAATAGTATTATTATATAATTTGATTTATTTTATTACTCTATTGGTCAAAATGGCGACTGTTGGGCATGAGATCTGGAATTTCATTCTAAGGTCTAGGAAAATGTTATTGGTTCTTTTGTTAGAGAATTTAACAAAAGTATCGGCTCAGTGTTTGAATTAATGCCCTAAACAAAAATTAAGACTAGAACGGGCTTTCTGTTTATTACATGGAACTTATAGGGCGACATCGCTGTCTTGATGCGGCCGTGTGTATCTTGTTAGCTTCTATTGGCTGAACAGTCAGAATAGCTACAATGACGAATGACTACAATATACGTAACGTATTATATCACAGTATACTGGTATTATGTGATCCCGATATTCGTCGAACCGTTATAGTGATTTCAAGTATCCGAAATGTCTGTATTCATTGGTACTTTAATAAATGTTTGTTGTGAAAATGATAACTCTGACCTGAAGTTGTGTTGATCTCTAATGATGTTGAGCATCTGTGAGGTGATCTTAGTCATGGCGGCGACCCCGGCCGTGTATACTATCTCTGATAGCATCTCCGGGTAGAACATCTCGGGCTGATCCACGATCTAAACAATACGATTTTATTGTTTCTTTTCTTTTATAAACTTTAGTGTTGGGTTTGATTTGCAAACCACATTTTGGGTTTTGTTTTCTGTATCCTAAATCAGTGAAAGAGTCAGGTTTAGAGTTAAGTGTAAATTATAGCTTGCTAAATGCGGCGATTAGGTGAAACAATCAAAGATTACTAGGAAACCGGAGAAGTCACATCTCGTAGTGGATTAATATAGGCTAATGACAATGGTAATATAGCCTATTATTTATATTTACCACAGATATAGCTCGCAGCGTCAAATTATGGAAATCCCATCGATTGTAGTACTTGTAACCTTTTAGCGTTGTCTCTAAACCTGTGGAAACCAAACACATTTCATGTATAGGCATTCATATGCTTATTTGTTTTCCACTTAAGAATATTTTTTTAGGCTTACATATAAATTACGGCTTTAGAATGATATTTGAATTGTTTGTTTTAATGACGTGTGTGTAATGTTTTTGTCTTTCGTCTAGACTATGTTATACATAAATATATGTATCATACTGAATAAGTTTGTGCAAAACTTCCACGATTCAAACTCACCAATATCAGGCCGCCATATACCAAGTGGAGCCACTTCTAATGTGTTTCCTTGTATTTTACCAAAATTATATATGTCAGTCAGTGTTATATTGTTGCCTAAAAATAATAAAGATAAGTAGTAACAACAAATGTATATGGAACGTAACTATATTTTTATTCAATATCAAAAAATTAAAACCGACATTAAGTCACGCTGGAAACTGATCTTTACATATAATATAGAAAAGTTCGTCTATATACCTACCAATGTATTAATTAAATAGATTAATGTAATTACCATCACTAGTCATCATTACGAGGTCAGCATTCACGCTCAAGTTAAGATCCTGAAATGTTTCTTGAATATATTCTGTACAGTTGTCAGAATCTCCAAAGTCTGTCAGAACTAGCCATGGATGCATAGCGTCAAACAGCTTATTTTGTGAGGCCTACAAGATATTTTTTTTATATTATACATATATTTCACTTAAGCAAAATTCGAATGCTAAAGGACCCAACATTTTGCACAAAACCTATATTTTAATATTTTTTGCACTTTTGGGTTGTTAGATAAAGGCTTCATTTATATTTATTATAATGAATTTATACTATACATTATGAACCTTATATCATCAAGTTTTGATTATAGTTATAATTTTGTTCTCCTAAACTTCAAACTTAAACTAGTGTTACCTGGTTTAGCACTCGTTGCGTATTGTCGCAGTGTCCGTCGAGCAGCATGCCGACCGCCACGGTGCTTTGATACGCAACCCGCACGAAATCAATATTCATGTGCTCGTCAATACGCTTTACGCAGACACGAACGTTCTGTTCTGTTAGTTTGTGTACCAGGATCGTACTGTCTGGAGATTATGTACAACTATATAAGATAGTAGGACCAGACCACTGTTCTAAGTGGTTTAGGAATTCCGCAAACTGGCATTGCGTTAGGTAGAGTTTATACTCAGATTCCAACTAAGAGCTTAGGTATTGTTATATTAAGGTAAGGTTTTCTAACAGAAAATATTACATTTTATCTCTCTCAGAATAAAATACGTGATTTGATTTATAATGTAATTTAAGTTTTGACTGTATAAATTATGCACTTTAATTTTGAATGACGATGTGCAATTAATTAAGACATTATAAAAAGTGGTAATTTATATAATTTAAGTTCAAAATCTCTAACGTATAAAGTTTTTCTAATAATATAAGTTATATAATGCAGTCATTAGAGCCTGTTAATAAATTCACCGATGTCCTTAGATAATGTTTTCAGTGCTAATTTACGGACCCAATATATTCAACTAATATTTTACTTACAGTAACGACTCTCACAAGTAAAGTAGCAGACATATTTCAAATCTTTATAACGTATATAATCTACAGCAAAATGCACAGTGTTAAAATCAAGCGCAAAAGTATTTAAAAGTAAGCTGAACAGAATTGTAAGTGAAAACATTTTGCGTGTTCTTGACTCCTGCAGCAACGAAACTTATATGAGTGATCGGTGTTCGTTTACAATCGCCTTGCAATAATAGCTGCCTGTTTTAGCTGTCCATCAGTATCAACGTCATTCAAACTTTGATTTGTGAGGGTAATTTCACATACTGCCGTCGTTCCGTAGTTCTAACTTTTAAAATTGCAATTGATTCAAATCTTTGTTTTTTGAAAGTGTGTTTGTTGTCTCTCTGCATTGCGGGACCAATACAGGAAGGGAACCAACAAATTAGTCAGAAATCAATGAACAAAAGCTTCTTAAGCCTATATTTTTTTTTGAATTACTATACCTAGTAGTAGTAGGTCTAGTGGAGTCAAAATTACAAAACTGATTTTTGTTACCTAATGTAGATAGTAAAAATGTTATTCAATATACACTAACAATATCTATGTTATTCAAAGAAATTATTATTTTTTATAAATGGGAACAGTATGCGTATTTATCAGTGGTATCTGACCTCAGCACACAGTGCGATTATTGCGGAGTAATAGGACCAAATCCCGGATGTCCGTGGAGAAAAGGACCGGCTTGATGTGAATGTTACTTTATTTATGGTCCTGATTCTCACGTATTAGGTTCATGAGGAATAACAGCAGGGTTCAATTGAGTAAAGGATATATTGTATCAATTAACCCAGTGAGGAATTTAAATTAATGAATTCTCATATTATTTTTATGGCATCACTAGCCCAGTAATAAATTTGTTCCCGTGATCGTTAAAAATTCATAGACCTCTCATATAAATTAAATTACTGTGAAAATAACGAAACCTGGCATCGGTATGGGCCGTACATTGTGCAAACGGCCGTACCCTGATGTTATTATAGAATTCAGTTTGCGAAACTGTTACGATTATACAAATTGCCTCAATTACGCCCTCGTATGAATATTTAACCCTTTAGCCTTTTAACCCTCAACCAGGTAATGGTATGTTTGGTGCTTTCATATTTTATTACGTTTATATTGATGATGAAGTGTGAAAAATGCGTCATTCTTAAACATTTAGTCATGATGTCACACAGCCATTTTAATAAATAAAATCTCTTATTCTGTCTGTAGTAGAAACATACACATTTTTTATTTATTTATTAGGGAGAAAAACAGTTACAGTAAACAGTCAAATTCCTTAAACTGAATTCACAATTATGTAACACACACTATTGTCCACCACTTGGTAGTAAAAGATTGGAAAATAAGATAGCCAATAACAATTTTTAAAATCAGAAAACGTAAATTAAGTTATTCGTGCACAGATTAGTTTGACAAGTAACGTTAAAAAATACCTTAAAAGTACAAACATAAACACTTTTGCTTGTTTAGTATTAGACATTCAAACACCAACTTGTGTGACAATATTACGAGACAATTAACCATAAAATTGAAATGTTAATTAGCTGTAACTATAATACGGTAGAGTTTTCGTTGATCCCGCTAGCGCGAGTATCGCCTGAAGTCCGTGAATAATTCAATAAATGTTAAAATTGTATCCATTTTTGTTGGAGTGAGCTTCTAAGAGTGTCTTGTTAACTGGCTTACTTAGGCCATTACTGAGGAATTATTGAAAGAAATTGTTCCCCCCAGGACAAGACCCGGCAGCACGGAAATATCGCTCTAAACATCTACGGGCTCAGTAGAAATAATGGTGGTATTCCCTTGGAAATGATGTTTAGCTTTAGAAAAAAATTATTCGACTTTTTTATGGTTTCAGCCCTAATAATGTACCCCGTGTTGCTCCATTAGCTACTAATTAGGAGCGAACGTATCTTTTGAGTCGGACCGCGCTTCAAAATTCATATTCGGTTACAATTTATTTTAACTGAAAGTTACAACGAGCACGCTTGTTAAATGAGGGCTAATTAAAGAGCATGGATGCAGACTTATGAATATCATTAATGTTTTTTCAACGGAGTATGTTCATACTTTCAAAGAATTATGCAATGTAGCATACGTGGATCGGGTTCCATTAAACTTATACCTAAAATAAACTTCAAAATCTAATATTAAAATTGTTGCGTATACATACATGTGTATTTATTTATGTGTACGTAATTATTTGAACTGTAATAAATTAACGCTGTAAAGTTAAGAATGTTTTCGGTCATGAATTATAATGTTATCTTTAAAATACTTAAATGAATAAGTATTTGTGTTGCGAAAAAATAATTTATTATACCTACACATTAATCTTTTAAGGTATTTAGATAAAAAACATATTATTTATATTAAAAATCTCTAAGTATTTTTAGTAATTACGTCGATTTCGGTGATGAAACACTTAATCTGTTTTCGCAGCGTGATCTATTAACGAAGTGGTGTTAGTTCAACGAAGTACAAAAAGACCAATAAACGCAACACTCGGTGTTTACGCCCGCAACGCACCACACCGGTAGCCGGCCACATTCACACCGACGCGTAATCACTATGTGGCGTTTAATACGCCTATACTGCCGCTAACATTTTACTGAATGTGATACGTTGTAGTTACTTTACTTGCTGGATGAGTTTTAATGTAAAGAAAAATAAGAAAATAAGATTATTCTCGCCAAAATTTCTAGAATATAATATAATGGCTTTGACGCACAAATAAGCAAACATTACATATAAATACATATACAACAGTATATATAAATACATACATAATATCAGTGACAATTTTCTTTACAAATAACGCAAGATTGATACAGCAGCCTCAAAAGATGCAACTTTATCAAACGTTAAAAATAAATAATTAATATCAAAAGACTTGATAATCGAGCATTGATCACTACAGGGTGCGGTACCTCGCTGGATTGTGAAATACTTTGTCTGCATTCAAGACCTTTCTTGCTATCAGTTCTTCAACCTATTTGTTCCGCCTCTCTACCAGTTTATAATCATTTGAAAGTACATAGCTCTGCATCTTTCTGACACCTTTCTCTTGCCTTTGTAGTTGAAGTTAAAGTTGTCTAAGGCAGTTTATGCTGCCATAGTCTTTCTGATATTTATCTCAGCGTACTTTAAGAGTTTCAGTTTGGATTCGGTGTGACACGCAGTCAACATGCCTGGCGAAAGCTAAAGGCTGTGTTGCGCGCGCGCCCGTTGCAAGAAGACAATATAAATGCTAATTCATGGCGTGAGCGACCGCGGCACTGAATTGAAAGGAGTAGGAGGGGAGGGGACATAGCCTACACGACTAACGAGGTTTTTTAATGACTTTGCGGCATTAATAAGCTTTGCGTCTAGACAAATTCGTAACAAGCGCGGAGTAAGTTGCCGCGATCATTTTGTGTCTCGCATTCCTATAGCGCTACAGGTTGGTTAACGACAACCTTTGATGTCAACGTAATCATTATAGCGTATTATTGTTATACGGGTGTATTAAAATTTTGTGTAGTACCTACTCAGTTGGATTTCTTTTAGGTATTGTTTTGTGAATTGCATTCAATAACTAGCTTTTATTCGCCAGCATTGGATTTTCCTTTCAGGATTGTTTTTAGATAAAATATACCTGGCCTGTGTACTTTCCCGAAATAAAATCTCTTTCGAATATCCGTAGTTAGTATGGACATCAAAGACTCGATAATGATGTTATTATTCGTTTCCTTTAGCTTTCCTTGATTTACTCGGTCATAAAATTCAGGTATTCCTCTGTGTGGCTAGTTCTAAAAATAAATTCTTTTATAAGACGATAGATATGTACAAAGACAATAATAATATCATAATATACAAAGGAAAGGAAATCATATACGTATCTATTTTTAGATTCAATATAATATTGTTGTAACATAATACAGTTAGTTATAAGAGTCGTATCACATGCTTAAACAATAAAGGAAAACATGTATGCCTGTGTAGAGCCATGGAGCTATGGTAGCCTAGCGGTGTGACCAGTGGACTGAGATGTCAGAGGTTTCGAGTTCGAACCCAAGGCACGCATCACTGACTTTTCGGAAGTTATGTGCGTATTTATCACATGCTCAAACGGTGAAGGAAAACATCGTGAGGAAAACTGCATGTGAAGTCTGCCAACCCGCAGTAGGCTAACGTGGTAGACTATAGCCTAATACCTCTCAATTGAGAGGAGACCAGTGCCCAGCAGTGGGACATTAATGAGTTGATGATGATGTATGCCTAAAAGATTTTCTCGATAGCGTGTGAAGTCTGCCAACCCGCTCTAGGCTAGAGTGGTGGACTAGTCTAGAGTCTAATCTTTCTCAAATGAGAAGAGACCTGTCTAGGCACGGGTCTCTTCAGTGGGACAGTAAATAATAGGTTGATGATGAATTGTAATAGTCATAAATCAGTAAAGAAAATATAAAATGTCATGACATCTTTTTTTATTCTGTTTAATTAAATAAATATTTTTCTATACCTATATTTAAGTAAAACTTTAGTATTCATCACGGTGTATATTTTTACTCAAGACTAAAATCGAACGTGCTGTATCCCAGCTAGTACATCTACACTCACATTACAGTACGCAGTCAAAGCGAAGTAAATTGCATTCGCGGACATCCGTACCGGGCTCTATACGCATTGTAAACAGCTCAAGTAAATAGGGGGTGCCGTATTAAGGGTACGTTCAGTGCAAATAGAGACCTCTTTGATAAAAATGCTCCGAATGGACTCTGCCTTTCGCAGACGCTTCATCTCAAATGCATACAAGATGCTACCCGAAGTACCGCTTGTATACTTAAAATACTTTGAGTATTAAGCTTCCATATTAAATTTATTGAGAAATTGAGTCTCTATCTCTTTATTCTGTGTCAATTTAAGGACTGTTATAAGTCCGCTAGAAACATTTCTGTTATGCGTGGTTTTTGTTCATTATTAGATGAAGTAACTCGACCAGACGTAATGTGACATTTGTAACATGGTATATTAAAGCAAGCAGTACTCATATAACCCACAGTTCACTAGTATGTATGTATTACAAGGTAAGTTTGTTGCCTGAATCATTTAATTGCCGTTATGTATCTCCGCCAACTAAATATTCCGAACCACGGTTCGCCAATACGATGGTCTAAATTGAGCGTAAAATTGTTCACCAATATTGCAGCATTTACCTCTCTCAAACCACAATACGAGCGAAGATACACATCACACGGGTAATAAATTGGGCAATACTAAGTGTTGTTAACGTGAACGTGAGCGTCAGGCTGGCGTGGCTCACGCTGGGGCAATGGGGCGGGTGAGACGGGCGCCCGGAGAGGTCGCTTTATGTGCCAGGTAGATGTGTGGCTTTTGTAACCTACACTTTAAAACTCAGACTTGAAGTCGATTTTTATTTCAACCAGTAGTTGACTAGTATGACACTACTATATCATTTACTGTCTCCTATAGTACTGAGGGCAAATTGGTGCAGATATGTTTGATTGAGCGATGAGCTTCTGCGGCACTGGTCACGGGTTCAATACCCGCGAGGAACAATATAAAAGGCTGGCTTTATTTGTGAGGTGAGGATTTGTTTTTGAAAAATTCTAGCGTCGAAAAAAATTACCAAATATTCAGATTGCATGACGAAATTACACGCGTGCATACACACACGCACCTTATACATTATAATTACAAGTGCAGCAAGTTACGAACAACTTCGGGATCACACAACATAACAATTTTATTATAAAGTATAGTTTTCTTAAAGTATCTAAGATGGAAGACCGGCTACATTTATTGCTATTTCTGTAATTTGATAGTACCCAGCTTATCTTAGATATTCACCGTTTCAGAATAAGGCAGTTATTTTCTGTCAGCACTTCGGTCTATTCTTAGCATCCATGCCACCAACCCATCCAAGATATCTAAACATGGCCCAGCTCATGAAACATTAATATCGAGCAGAGCGCCGCAGTGTTCCCCGCGGTCACGCCTCCCATATGGTACCGGCGTGGCCAATGATCTTACAATTGCTAAATGAGGATTAACGCTTCCATACTGACTTAATTGCTAAGTTTAGAGAGTATAGTAACGAAAACTACTATAAATATTTTCTAAAATGGTTCAAGAAATTACTAATTAGACGACAAACAATAAAGTCATCAGCAATTATTGATGTAGAAAATGTTATAAAACATAAAATTCTTCAGCAACACGTAGGTAGGTTATGTTTTTATAAGGTAAAATGTTTTGTAAACATATTGCCTTATAAAAAAGTAATATGTTTCCAAAATAAAATAACTCAACAGATAGCATAATTGCTAAACACACTGAATAAAACCGAATATTCGCGCCATCAATGTTGGGAGCGACACTAAATCAAATAATGTTCAGCTGACAGAGAGTGCTCACACGAAATCCCACGATAATACGTTCAACCTTCGAGAAAAATATTATTCGATAATTCGGCGGGAATGGAAGAAAAAGTGTGGTACAATAAACAGGCTGTATTCAAATGAGGCGCCCTCGAGGGCGGGCGGCGGCGGCGGCGGCGGGCGAGAAAACAATGATAATATTACAAACTTATTTAGATTGGGGCCACGAGGTGCGAAAGGGAGCGACTAGCTTTGTGTCCTATAATTGCAGGCTGCATTCGACTGCACACCTATACATCGTAAATTAAAAAACAGACGCAAACTAAATAATTTATTGGGAGGACGTTTTCCTGAAATATTTAACGCTTATGGTAAATTTAGATAGTGCAGTGTATTTATTTGTTGCATGTATTTATTTTGACCCGGTTCTGGTGTAGAATAAAAATACAATTCTAACGATAAGAGCAATAGATATAATACTGTGTGTAAACTATTTTATTATATTTTGGAGTAAGCCTAATAGATCAATAAATATTCTATATAAATATATTCGGACTTTAGAATATATCGATCCTATCTAGTTACATCCTAAGCAACAAAATTTGTGTAACGGATGGTTGATTAGCAACCATGACAGATGAAGTAATGTAATAAATGGGATAAAAATATCATTTCCGTAATTTTTTCTCCTACTATGTAGATGTGAGACCGCCCGCAATACGGCCCCAGTGCGCTAGAGAGAAGTGAATTCAGAAAAAATTGTGAGCACGCATGTAACCTTGAATATTTACGAGAAACGACTCCGAAAGGGTTGCCCGGAATCCGACGCGCTAGATAGGTGACGCCTTATGAAATTTTGTCTTCATATCAAAATGGACCAAAAAAATTGCTACAAAAACATGTACGAGTACGTAGATAAAATATTGGCACTAATTTCCACTTGAATAAAGTTCATTATTCGACGTCTTAGACATAATAATTTGTTGTTAAATTTAACCCTCAAATAAGTCTGTTACATCAAACAAGAAATAAAGTTACTTAACTTCATTAAGAAAATATTTTTCACGCTTTCAAAATTCTGCAATATTCTTTTCGGTATTTAAGAAAATTTTAAGATAAATAATTATACTCCGTGTTAAAAAATAACAATTGCACTTAGATCGAAATTTTTGTGGCAATGACTAGAGGAGATCTAAAGTAGTAGACCAATGATAATAAAAACAATTTGTGTAACTAAAATACTTATTACATTGCATCTAAATCTGAATTCCTTAGTATCCGTCTTTTTGTTGCTAGTTTATTTTGTCTGGTTTTTATTTGGTCCTTTTGGAAATTAATGCAGTTTTGGATGGGTTATGATGATATATGTAGTTATTTTATAAAATTATTTGCAAAGTTATGTTCGTATTTATCACAAGCTCAATCGGTGAAGGAAAACATCGTGAGGAAACCTGCATGCTTGACAGGTTTGTCTTGATGGGATGTGAAGTCTGCTAACCCGCAGTAGGCTAGCGTGGTAGACTATAGCCTAATCCCTCTCAAATGAGAGGAGTCCCGTGCCCAGCAGTGAGACGTTAATGGGTTGACGATGATTTTATAAAGTTAATTGATTAATTTCCTCTTTGCCTCATAGTTGTAAGTACGAGTTAAAGTTTATTTTAATTTCTGCTAGGAAATTTTCAGTATCATAATTGTCCCACGCCTGTATGTCTCAGAATATACTTACAATAATAATTTGGTGGCGATTCACCCATCACTCAATTTTGTGGAAGTGTAGTGTTGTCTTGAGACAAGACAATCAACACTCGAAGATTACACACGTAACTGAGAAAAAATTGCTGAAAATAATAGAGGTATTTGTACCGCCGGTCACGTGCGTGACACATTGATCTAGGCATATTGTATGCTCGAGCCGGCGGCGCGGCGTAAGCTTTGTTACCAATGACTACGCCGATATGAAATTCAGGGTGAGAAATAGCTTTGAGATCCTCATTTGATTGTATGGTCACATGTTGTTTAAATCGTATTTTTTATTAAAAATGGTAATTATATTATAATGTCTCTCAGACTGAAGTGAGAATATACGCATTATGTTCGTAAATTACTGAGATGGACAAAGTTTGTCTCACTGTGGTTGGCTGCGGAAGGATAAAACGAGAAAATGCTGGCGAAATTACTTAGGCGCCTTTATAACAGATTAGTATAGAAATGACTTAGGCTACAAGCGGTATAAGTTGAAACATTTCAAGCATTATTGTTCATTAAAGTCAGTGCAAAGTCACTAAACAAACTAGCGGGTGGAGAAGATGCGAACGAAACTTGCCCGCTGACCGCCCAGTGTGTCGCGTCTCCATCTCGGGACAAAATTTATACGTCCGCTGGGAAATTAATATCAGGTGTTAGGAGCTGAGCGACCGGCACAGTGTGTAACGGGACGAGGTATCACCTTGACGACGAGTCAAGTGATATTATGTAATTAGATAACTGGTATTTTATGGCCATATTTTGGGGTTTATTTAATAAACACATTATAAAACGTAAAATACATGACACGAGTTGCTCATTATAAGTAAAACAGTAGTATACAAAAGTAACGGACTACTATTAAAGTGGTACTTTCTGTGGTCATTATTAAAGAAACAAGGCCCGTCACAACACTTTTCTCATTATAAAAAGAAAACCCTAACTTGAAGCAATTTTTAAATGTGTTTCTTATTTGATTACCTATTGTTCTAGATCTAATTTCCCTCGAGAATTATTCTGTAACTGAAAATATAACCTAAAAAGAAGTTCTGAAATTGGCCGAGCAATATTGAATTCAACCAAATGTTTTGTTAAGCTATGTTGATGTACTTGTTCTTACATGGGGTGCAGGATTGCGTTGTGAGCCGAGGAATAAAATTGGGGGAACGCTTATAAAAGCAGGTGTAAGTAACATTTGGCACACGTGGTATGAATACTTAATTGTAATTCGAGTTACGTGGCAATGTTTGCGCGATAACAAAGTGGATTAGGCTTTTGAAATTCCGTTAACGAGACAAAATGTATTCAAACGATTTTCGGATACAATGAACTCGTGGAATGGGTAAATTTTAACTGAGAATCATTAAAGGTATATTAGGTAATACATATACAAAAAGTTTATCTATATTTTAATGGAACTTTAACCGATATAGTCTATGCAAACAATAGATAACAATAACAGTTGTATAACATCTCAATTTTGAAGAAGAAATTGTATATTTTGAGGGTTACAATATTAAATTGGTTATTCAATACGATAGTACTTATCGTATTGAATTAGGTTGAAAATGGCGATATACCTAAAATGACTAGTTATATTCAAGCCGACATACAACCCAAGCCGCCAGATTGCATTACAATAATTCCGACATGACAATGTGAGCGACAAATTATATTTCTCGCGGCGCAGGCTGAGGCGCCGCCCGCCGGGATTACTGCGGCCTACACCAAAACAAAGTGACAGGTGCGCCTTTATTCCCCCTAATGATCTGTAATTCAGTTTTGAAATTCGTAAGCAAACAAATCTTCACGCTTCATCCCACGAGAGAACAGCCTGGTTTAGAAAAAACGATAAAATGTCGTTGTTACACAAATTAGATTTTTCTGTGTATTTTTTCCACGACGTTTGAGTGAGCGGTGCACTGTGCGGCAATATTCATTTGTAAAATATTAATGGGTTAATCAATGTGTTCATGTTTTCGTCGATTGCCTGTAAATTTCACTTGAAATCAACACAAAGTTAATTCAGTTTCAGTAAAGTTGTATTTTTATTGTTTTCTGGAAGTTGTAGGTATGTAATTTTCATGAGAAAAGTTGTTGAGAAATGCAAAGTGTATTTACCTACTTGGTGTTTTCTCGTTGAAGTCTTAAGAGTAGTTAGCAACCTATCGCTACTTTGTACATCATTACAAAGTTTAAACGCGACTTTGCTAAACGTATCATCTCCTATGTAGGTTAAATCCTTTCAGTTAGTTTATCAGCTAGTTTAAACAGACATTCAAAACTTAAATTGTGTAATATCATCTCCTCATAGTATATATACACTTATAAGGACTACGTAGGTATAGTTTATTACTGATCAGCCGTATTGTAGTGGTACCATTTATTGGCTCACTAAATGCTATATACTAAGTAAATTAACCAGACATAGGCGCAAACAGTTCGGTATTTTCAGGAGTTTAAAATCCGGGGTTAAGAGAAGCTGACAGTAATAACAATGTTCTCACATCTAAAGACACAGCATGTGTACGTTTAAAATCTATTTGACACGTATTGGTACCCACACTAATTATGTCATAAAATAATGTTTTTTTTTTGCTCGACTTGGCAGGGGCACTGCCGTGCCCCCAGATCTATTCATTTCGATTCAATTTCTTTCCTCTGTCAGTACCGTCAGTAACATTAATTTAAAAGAAAATATTCATATTTACATAAAACATAGACCCACTGAACTCAATCAGTGGAAACGGCTTAACCTAAAAACATTGCAATCACACTAATACCAAGAGATAATAAGTGGCGAGGAGGAACGAAGTTAAATAATTAGTTGGCGGCGCAAGAGGCGCTACTGCATGATTGACAAACCGAGCAACCGACGTAATTAGTTCACTGAATACACTTTCATGCGCGGGCTGCAAGCACACCGACGCGTAACGCCACTACTCTGCCTCAATTAAACGATTACAATTACATACTACGTTTATGACCCCATTTATTTTGTGCAATGTGCAATATTATTTTTGTACCTGAGTAATATTTTTCTATCATATACAAAAAAAAACCTTAGTAGTGTAATACAAGCCCCATTGCTTAGGTCGCAACCACACTGTAGTTTACTTCGTAACTAGACCATGGGACTCGTAAACACATTCAACGACGCCATAAACTCTTGACCAAACATAATATATTGAAATCCGGATAGGTATATAAATGTTTATTTATTTTTAAAGAAAGAAAATATAAGATGCAGATAATAAATCGATGTGTTCCTTCAGGTAAAGATTGACCTGTGACTACATTTTTTATTATTCTTGCAAGGGCAGAAAGAAAAAAACATACACTCCATGTAACGGAAGACAAACGACGTAAGATAACATTCGTATGGCGAAAGCGAATATATGAAAAGGGTGAGACAAAGCTTTCATCTCGATTGGTTTGCTGGAATATTACATAGCACATCACACAGGTACGTCACACATCCAGAACTATGTACTGTTTGAGTCCAATTGTATATCATATAGAGGAATACAACCTTGTTCAGATACAGTTTTTTAGTACATTAATTTAGTAGACTATTTCAATCATTTTTTCAAACTCAAACTTAAATGATTTATTTCAATTAGACCAATATTCCAGGTGCTTTTGAATTTTGGAAAACAAGTTGCACGGTTCCAAAAGGTAGGTCTAATGGAGAATAGCCGGCAAGAAACTCCATAGATACTCTTTTAAATGTAAATACAAAATTGCAAAATAGTTGGTTTTGTTTCACAATATAATATAAATATGAGACTTACTTTTAAAATAGATATTGTATGAGTCATACAAAGCTGTTCTACTTTTCTTCTACTGTACAGATACATAGGTACACAAAAACCCAGTATGACCCCGAATGTCCTCTTTCTTACAATAAATAAATAAATGTGAGCTATAACACCCGATCGCTTAGCCTCTGCACCTATCAGGTCGTAATTTTAATAAATCCAATTTGCTGAGATTTATTTCATTTTTAAGTTAACCTATTGGACTATCTAACTATGAAGGCTCTAGCCCGCTAGGTAGCTTTTCTGTAAATGTGTCATAGGTGAATTACAAAGGGATGTAGCCGAAATATATATATATTTCAATGATTATCATTTCCACGTCATATATTTGGTTTATAACCGATTCTATACAAATTACAGTTCGGTGTAAACGAAGCTAGTTTACTAGTGTGTTCGTATTTAACTAGCGCATTACACATACATGGGTTGTGGCATAAATCGTTCGCTTTGCATACATTGCGCGCTGAATGCGGCGCTCTGTTTCTCTTAGCGGAGCGCGCGTTTTAATGCACGTAATCATATCGCGTATGTTCGTATAGTTCATTAGTTATTCAAGTGTTTGTAAGTTACAGCAAATTTTATTTGCTTGGTTCAGTTTCATCTCTTGCGTACATGATTTATGTAGGTAGTTTTAGAAGCGTTTTAGAAGAATTTAAACTAATTATTTTGATAAATATGTAAGGTGCGGTTGTGGTCATTTGAATTTAAACGGATATAACTTGTTCTGTTCTTTAGCAACCAATTTTTTTGGGAATATATTCGGTGCACAGAAACATCACTTATAAAGATTTAATATATCTACAGGCAGGTACGAGTAGAGTAACTAATTATATACTTCATTTATACAATGTAATCATACATGGATAGAACCCGCACCAAATGCTTAAGCTCCTAAAGTATGTTCAAACCGCACAGTCATCAAACTTCGACATAATCCAAATAATCCACTTTAATTCGACGAACTACATTCTCAGTTCGCTAGCGTAACGACACTAGTTTTATTCGTCACGGCGAGGAAGTTCGAACGAAGTGAGCTCGTCACAGATATGATTAATCAACGAGTGTGGAAACCTAAGTGCGAACAAAGGAGACTGTATTAAGTACAATGTACGCCGCACATGTAATTACACATTGAATTAGCGTTAATTTGAAGCCTCCGTGCCAGGTACTGAATTATGTCGAGTTATCGTCAAATGAAAAATTATGGGTTTTGTTTATTTTAGCTGTGTATCATTGGTGTAAAATTTATGTGAATGTATTGACTATGTATGTATGAACGTACAACATGTTTTTCTTTAATATCATTATACTTATATTAACTTAAGTTAGTGGCTCTAAAGAAAAGGTAGGTACAATGAAAATATTATTAACATATGTACTAGCGGCAGTAAAATAAATAGCTGTTTCCATTTTTAATACCATAATAGGATGTATTAACTTGTATTCGTTACATTTACCACGCAGATATTTCCCGAAGTAATTGAACTGAACCTTGACCTCCAATCTCTAACTACTCACCTCACAAAGTTGCGGGAACAATCAAAGTGGCCCAAGTATCCGCGATATATCAGGCGAACAAAACGTTTTGTGTGGACGGGCAAGCGCGCGGGACTCCGGCCTAATGCGCCCCCGCGGATACTTCGCCCATCGAAACTACGGAACGCAACTATTCCCATGTGACGCCCGCTGAGGCCCCGGCATGGCGATAGGCGGTAGCGGAAATTGTATCTGCATAAGAGAGCTAGGCCTTTTTGTAGTATTAATCGTTAGTCTTCGTTAATTGTAACATTAGTTGATATTCGTAAATGTTTGCTTTTTTGGTATCAATAACCCTTATTTACGACATTAGTTACCATAATACTTTTTTTTAAAACAAAACCGACCGCCTTGTGGTATAAGAAATCAAAAGATTTGTCGTACATATTCAATAAGGTAATGATAGTAATAAGCCTGTTTCTTATCTTTTATTAATTTAATGGTTTTAATAATAAAACGTGCTGATTTTGATCAACAAACTGTAGATCATACAAATATTTTCTCTGCAAGGGGATCGAACCATCGACCATCTAGCAGCTAACATAGAAGCTGGTAAATCTACCACTACTCTCACTTTATTAAAACAATAAGTAATACCATTTAATTCACTGAAGTTCCCGTTGCCCGCGGGCGCTCGTCAATGTACACACACCGTAATACAAGACAATAAATGAATGGCAATCGCGAAGAGATTATAGCAATTGAGAAGGGCCGAAGTTGAGCACTTACCGCAACTTGGCGACGTATCACTTGCCGGGATTAGAGATGTGCACGACTTGTAGAGATGTGACTTCCATTCCGAATATGCTGTACCATTGTACTGATACTTGATATATCATACGTACTGTATGATAGTTTGCCAATGTTTCGTGATCAAATTTCTTCTTATTGATTTAAGACCCGGTATGTTGTAATCCCGACGTTTCGCATGCCTTACAGCATCACGGGTAGTCTATGGTCAGCTTTGAATTAATAAATAATTTTTGGGGGTTTTAAAAGTCCTATAATTTGTACATTAGATTCAATTATGACACCTTGGCTATTAACAAGCTGTGGTAGCGTAATGGTGTGACCAGTGGACTGAGACGTTAAAGGTCTCGAGTTCAAAGCCGATGCACGCACCACTGACTATTCGGAAGTTATGTGCGTATTTATCACATGCTCAAATGGTGAAGGAAAAACGTGAGGATGTATTCTGCATGCTTGAGAGATTTTCTCGATGGCATGTGAAGTCTTCCAACCCGCAGTAGGCTAGCATGGTAGTCTACCACGCTAGCCTAATCCCTCTCAAATGAGAGGCGACCCGTGCCCAGCAGTGGGACAATGATGGGTTGACGATGATCTTAGTCAATGTTATACACTTAAGTAGAGTGGAAAGTTTACCTATAACTTTTAAATAATTTTATTTAAAAAAACATCGTACAAATTGTAATAATTGTTTGTAACAAATCATTTCTTCATAAATTGTTTGACCTGACGCCCATCATGTACCTAAATGTAATGAATGCATTCCACAGCTCAGACTTCCAACAGATATAAAGCAAAAACTTAAAATGCAATTTCCCTTTATACAATTCGTTCGTCTTGTAACCCAAGAAAATAGTGAGACAATTTCTGAAATTGCGTAATCAGAGTCGTCGGGACGAACGGACGGACAAAATGGTCGCTTTTACATAAATACTTATATACCAGTAGTTTTCATCGTTTCGGAGATAACGTAATAACAGACAGACGAAAATAGGGCCGTGAAATCTTCGCATATTGTAAGCTGAATATATTTTTATACGAAATACGTCTCTCTGCAGAATTGTACTCGTCACAACAGTATTAAATATGTAATACTAAAAAATATGACTGAAATTGTAGCGGAGACATCTTTTATATTATTTACGTAATCATTATTTAGACTAGATTTAGAACACTGTAAAATATATATGCTTGATATTAGACAGAATTTTGATATTTGATTTTTTCATCGACAGAATTTTGTTTGCTATAAAAATACTGTCTCTCAATAAACCTAATATTTTTGCGAAGCGATTGAAGTGACTTTTCATATCCATTCACTAAAAAAGTTATTAATTTAGTGTAAAACGTGTAGTATTTTTCCCCATCCCTACTCATTACACCACCCTTGGCGATGCTATGTCTAGTTTATTGCCTCGTAAATAAACTTACAATTCTTGGCGTATTTATTTTGCGTGTTACAAATGTCATCTCGTTCGTAAACTTGGAGTTGAAAATTAGTTAGATTGAACATTTTCTGTTGAGTATTTGGGGTATGGTATGTTTAGGTAAATGTGTCATACTTCGTGCAACGCCTGACAAGACTGTACTACCAAATAAGTAGTAAATCATTATATTATACTGTCTTATTGTTGGGCACAGGTCTCCTTTCATTTGAAATAAATTAGGCTATAGTCCGTGCCGCTAGTGCGCGTAGCCATGCTTCACACGCCATTGAGAAAATCTCTCAGGCATACTGGTTTCCTCACGATATTTCCTTTCACTGCTTGAGTATGTGATAAATACGCATATAACTTCGAAAAGTCTACATGCATGCCATGCAATTGAACTGGAGGTCTATGACATCAAAATACACTAAATCTCTCAGAGTAAGTACCAACATTTGCCAAATTTCTGACAGTAAACGGTTGTGTAACATTATCGTGTCTCGACTTGAAGGGTAACGTATGTACACTAGTTACAAAGGTCTCAGTCTTCGGTGTTCGATGGTAGAGACAGAAGTCGAAATTCGAACACTGTTTGAGAGCCAAGCGCTGTGTCTAACTGTTCTAGTACGTAATATTATTTCTTACAGTTGTATACGCTAAAACAAATGTGTTTTCTGTGAGGTTAAGCCTGTTGATGACTTAACCCGACCCATCTCAGAAAAACGCCACAATTTTCCTTTCGTTCTTAATTATAATGTAAATAATACCGCCAGCTTACCGTGGACACTCTCAACCTTTATAAATACGCTGTATGATGGGCCTGTATCTCCAAACGGGGAAAGCAGATATGTACTGATGATGCACCAATGGGTATCTTGTACCCATTGGTGCATTTGCCAGTCTATTGCCATTACCGAGGGACAAATTTAAACTAACCGTTGCTACTAAATGGTAAATGATTTTTATTTCTGTAAAAAGGTCTTTTGAAGAGAATTATACAAGTAATTTATAAGATATTTTATTTGATATAAGTTATTTTACGATCTTGATGGCATCGGCATTTCCTAACTGACGACCTCTGTGAAGAAATGCCGAAACATATTCGAGGATAATGGTCTCTTTAAAGGTACAAACATCTTTGTGTCTAATATGTGAGCCTAACGATGTATGTCGAAGTCTGAAACGGTCTTTTGAAGAAAACACCAGTGTAGCTCTGAGTTGGCCTGTCCATACGGACAGCATGCATACATCAGCCATCGTGTAGCTTAACCGAGTACTAAATAGCAAAATCCAATAACACTTTGCTCACTTTCACGCTCAGTAACTGTATTTGGGGTTGCAAGACTATGAAGCATTTTTGTTAACAAAAGTTACACTTGACATCATAAGTTTTTTTTTATCAAGCAAGCCAACGACCGGCCTGTGGTAAGGGGTTAGAGTAACCGATGGACATTTGCAACACCAGCGGTGTCGCTCGCGCGTTGCCAACCCTACATACATTAATTACTCATTTGTAGTTAATGTTGCTTATATTACAGTATTTTCTCTAGTAGCAAAATTATTTATTTTAGAAAAGGTATATTTGTTAACCTTTATAGAACTATATTACGTAGGAGGCTACTGGGGCAGCATTCAGTTAACTAAATAGAGGATAGCAAGGAAATACTGTCGTCGCAAAAAATACACGACGTATCATAGTGTGTCCCGGGGACACGTACCCTTGTCAGTGCTAGCGGACAGACGGAGAGATTAACGCGCGCCATAATGAGGAGCCGCGGATGTGTAGCCACTAGCCACTAGCCACGAACCACGTCAGCTCTTTGACCATTAAAATTTACTTCGGACAGGTGACTTGACGACATTCTTTGAACTTCAGCGGGATATGAAAGTTGACAATATGAAACGGATATGAAACAGTTATAGTGTTATTTTTTCCGAGTTGCGTTTTTTTTTCAAAAATTTTAAGTTAATGCAGCTAGTATTGTATCTAGGTGCATTTGAATTATAGATCTGTATAAAACTAGAAGGTCTAGTGTCGTAACACTAAGCTTTTATGTTATTGAAATTTACGAATTTAATTGCGGCACAGTAGTCTTCAATTATACATTAAGAAAGCTAATTTATATTAATAATTTTAATTATTTATGTAGGTTTGCCAACAATTCCAACAATGTTCTTGGAATACAACTACAAGACGAGAGGAAAAAGTAGCTAGTTAAATTCATACTTAGGTATAGGCCAACACTAAATAATTATAAAAAGAAACGTGAACAATACATACAAAAAATATAAAGATTATTCATTATTTTTTTACAATATATTTTTTTTTGGTAATTAAAGCTATTAACTTTATGTTATATTAACTACACATTTAGCTGAAGAAAAAATAATGTCAATATACAACGTCCTTGCTAAGATATTAAAGGGCCTGACGACCTGATTGGCGCAGTGGCTGAGCGATCGGCTTGTGCGTCACGGGTGCGGGTTTGATCCCCGCACGGAGGAAATATGTGAACGTTCTACAGGTAGTTTTTCCGGGTCTGGGCATTTGTGTATGTGAAAATTTGTGTTTGTAAACGCACCCACGACACAGGAGAAAATCCTAGTGTGAGGCAACGTTATTAAAAAAAACTAAAGACTTACACACTATAGGAACAACATCAAAGATTTGTAGTTGAGCAAGGTATGTTATTATTTATATAGTGGCTCCTTACACTGCCAGTAGAATCAATAACGGTCGGTACGCCTGAAGTTTCGGAACACGCTCGACAGCGCCAAACCAACATCGAATGCGTTTCGTTCACATGTATCAAGTTTATTTATGTAAAGGCACTGTATTAATGAGTACGTAGTATGTAGTACCGCAGGCGGCGCGGCGGGGCGAACGTATGCGTTACACTATGTGCGAGGCGCAGTTGACTTGCTTGCAACTTGCAATAAAACTTGCCTCTGGGGAAGGAGCGGCTGTAAGCCGGCGGTGCAAGCTATAGGAGGGCGCGATTTTATTTATCTCGCTTAATAGACGCAACTTGATAATTATCATCAGTTGCTAATTGCTATATGCACATGATACACTGATTCTTACACTTACGTGAAAATGGATTAATTATTATCGATCTAACGGCCTCGTTGGTCTAGCGGTTGTAAAGTGATACTGCTGACTAAGAGATCTTGGGATTGATTCCCAGGTCGAGCAAATGATGAATGAGGTGTGATATTCTGTTTTTTATTAAATTCTCATTCGCAACTCGAAGTTTGGATTCGTACCCGATTGATTGCAATAGGCTCGCACATAATTACTTAACAAAATACGCAAATAATAAAAATAGTGAACTCAGCAGAAATAAAAAAAAATGTAGCCTACCAAGCTCTTATATAAACACATTTTAATTGAGTTGCCACTCACTTTGGACGCCGCCCGCAGCAAAATACCCACTGGTACAATGTGTAACTTATATACTAATACTAAATACCAGAAAATAATGTTCCTTGTAATAACAAACACGCTGTAAGTCGATGGCTTGAAGGCTTGAAAGGGGACATGAACCCAAAAGCGCTGTGTGCAAGCCCAACTTTGCGCGGAAACTTCGCAGTCGCGAGGCACACCTTCCTAATTGGGTAAATATAGGAGGCGAGCAAAGTGCCCAATTCATAGATAAATTAGTGTCGCTATTGATAGTGCATGTCATATTATTTTGAACAATATGTTTATCTTACTAAAATTGGGTATAAACGCGAAAGTTTTTATGGATCCAGGATGTGTGGATGTTTGTTACTTTTTCACGCAAAACCTTAATCCTTTGGGTGACTGTGTTTTTATTCTGGATCGTATAATTCAAAAAGCTCTTTTCATACTCCATTTTGACTTCCGTCGAGTAGATCAGCCTAAACGTGGATGTCCAATACCTATTCTTATTTATTTATATCTACTATCTATACATTATTAATCAGCTGTCCATATTTGCTTTCTTGCCAAAATCAAACCATTTATGCCGTTCCAATACAATCGTACCTATCTAAATACGAATCTAAAAGAGAATAACAAAATTCATAAGTTTATTTGTTAAGTTTCCACAATAAATTCCACATCGTAAAACCCTATTGTATATTAAACAACTATTTTAGCGTCACAGGTAAACGCCGGAGTCGGGCCAACACTTAAAATTCAAACTCTTGGCTCCGAAACAAATCCTTTGGCAACATTTATTTCATGTGGACCACGCAAAAATAATTCTTAATAGTAATATAATAAGGTTGTATGTGATTGTAATGTGGGCATTTTAAAGTTTTACAAGCGTTTTTAATAATGTGCGGGACATGTAAATTCGGGTGAAGTTTTCCAATAAAAGTTGCAACGCTGTTGGAGTACGCCGTGCTGGCGCTCGCGCTGTAGCTACTCTGTGTAGCGCACTGCTACGTATGGCGTAGCCCTCGCTACGATGCGTAGCAACCAACCCGTTATTAAGTATTTGAAGCAAGAACTGTACAATTTTGAAATCATATTGCTTGCATACGTTTATTTAAAATTTTCCTATGGTGTACATCCATTTCGTTATCCCGTATTTGAATTTCCAAATTATGTAAATTATAAATGTATATTTTTGTCCCAAAAAGTTAGTTAAATGAGCTGTGTAGGTAGCAAAGTCGTTGTCTGTTGAAGTAATTGTCGTTCGGTACGTAAATTTATTTGCATATCACAGGCAGTTAAGACTGCACCTTATTACTCGTCGCCTCTTTGTGTTCATTGCAAATTAGTGGAGTTTAGTGCACGACACCGGATAATGTAAGGTATATAGGTTTAAAAGGAATCACCTATAGAGTATAGGATATTTTTGTTTGGTGGATAACTACGTATAAGAAATAGCGAAAAATATTTAAAGGTCAGTCTCGCGTTCGATTTTGATTAAAACTACAATAGCATCATTCGATTTTTCAAATATAATTATGAATATTTCCTAAGAATCAAACACCATGATTCAATAAAAAAAACATTCAACAAAATTTGGTACAAGACTCCTTTCAGTAAAGTCAAAGTCAAAGTTAAAGTCAAAATATAATTTATTCAAAGTAGGCCAAATTTAATTGGTTCTTTTTGAACGTCGACAATAAAGACAGCCCCCAAAAACGCCCGCCCTTCTAGTATTTTTCCCTATCCCTTATTGCTTTGAATTTAGTCATCCATCACTTGAAAGATTCACCTGTATGAGCTCAGTTTATTTTGAATTCGCAGGTTTCAATTCCGAATTGGTTAATAATTTATCTCCACACTCTTAATACAATATAACAATTCAATTAACTTTAGTTTTTCATATAAACGAAATCACCAGTGATTTCTAATAATTTATCATGTTAATGGAAATTCAACTATTAATCATATTGATGCTAACTATTAATGCGATTATTTTCATAATATTCTAATAATTATACTAGTGTGTAACAACATCTTCATCTACAACTACAAACAAAATAGCTTTATTGTATTTAATTTCATATCCTTTAAAAAAGTTACAAAAAATACTTTGTCTAACGAGTCTTTATTGGCCAATACAATGCACATAAAGGATTTCAACAATAAAAATAAAATTCCGTTCTGTGTAAGACACATTGCAGTCGGTAAAGAAGTAAGTTCCGCGTTTGGGATGCACGTGCCTACTGCACCGAGGAGCGTTCCACACCTACTTGCTACTAGTACTAGAGGCAAGTAGAACTATAAAAAAATACCAAGTTATTTCCACATCGTATAAACTCAGTCAAGTCTTTCTATGACTTCGATGGTTCGATTAGGTCAGCAGTATTATAAACTACCTTCTGTGATAAGGATCCCTGGTTATATATCTGGTAAGCACAAATGTTTGTGTGGTGAGCAAGGACACTTGTGCTGGGGTTTTCAAGGGATAATATGTATAGATCTACGAAAAAAATAGGTATATAAATAAATAAATATTTCTGGACATTATAACACAGCGCCATCTAGTTCTGAGCTAAGCAACGAGGCTTGTGTTACGGATACTAGTCGCTTGATATACTACATAATATTATTTTTTTCTTAATACGTACATATTATACAAGATACATCCATGACTCGCAATCAAATGTTAATCGGATGTTGAAACCGCAAGACTAGTTTATTTTAGCTACTTCCATAGCGTCATGTCTTACGGAATATTGCTCTGGGGCCGTGCTGCAGACATAGACTCAGTCTTCATACTGCAGAAAAGAGCAATAAGGGCCATTTATACCCTAAGTAGTCGTGATTCTCTCAGGGAACTCTTTAAAGAAATAAATATCATGACTGTGCCCTGTCAGTATATCTTTGAAAATATCATGTACGTTAGGAAGAATATATCACTACATACCAAAAGATGTGAACTGCATAAT
The DNA here is from genome assembly GCA_905163465.1 of Craniophora ligustri. NCBI lineage: Eukaryota > Metazoa > Arthropoda > Insecta > Lepidoptera > Noctuidae > Craniophora > Craniophora ligustri. Next base: position 16,215,159 of record LR990959.1, on the reverse strand, counting down.
TATAATACTAGATATAAGTCAAAATTAATGCAGCCACAGCTTCGTCTTGCTAAAGTCCATACCTCTTTCGTGGGATATAGTGTTCGGTTTTATAATAAAATTCCGGAAATAATTTTAAACCTCCCAGAAAACAAATTTAAATCTATCGTTAAGTCTACTCTATGCAAGAAAGCATATTACAAATTAGAAGATTATCTTGTAGATAAAAAAGTTTGGCAGAATGCTAGTCCAGCTCCACAGGTTTACTAGCCTCATGATTATTAATATTATTTTTATTTATTGGTCTGACTTCTTTTGTTTTACATAAAGATATATTTATACATTTTTACAATTTGACATGCTCAGTTATACACTTATACAATTTGACATGTTTAGTTATACACTTTTACAAATTGACATGCTAATTATTTATATTTATGATTTATTAACGCAATAGTTACTGAGTTAGCAAAATAGCTTGTAAAATATGAGACTGATGTTGGCTTTGATGATGTTTTTTTGTTTTTTATAAAATTGAAAATGCCTACCGGTTGCCGGGCAGTCTGGGCTTGTCATGCTCACTCAAATGTCCTGCTGGTGGTGGCGTTGTGTGTCGGGTCTTTTTATTCCCTACAACATGGTTGAGTAGACAGACGCCGATACACACGTCATGCTCGTGAACGGGTGCTATCAGTTGGGACTGGTCGGCTCATACATGTTATGGCAACCTAAATTGGTTTTAGTTATTTCCTCTCTGCATAAATCATACGTTTCACATCGAACTGCACCAGTCTCATATTAATATTACATTACATACATAAATCTTTGTAAAACAAAACCAACAATTTTGTATTTAATTTAAAAAGAGTATCTATGGAGTTTCTTGCCGGTTCTTCTCCATAAGACCTACCTTTTGGAACCGTGCAACTAAATTCAATTAAATATGACAATTCAAAAGCACCTGTATTGGTCTAATTGAAATAAATGATTTGATTTGATTTGATTTGATTTGAATGCTCATCACACAAAGTCACAAACATTTGTCCCTACCGGGATTCGAACCCGAGACCCTAAGACTAGAAGGCAGTGTTAACTATCTCTGGACTAATGGGGTCGTCAATATAGTATATTAACGTTCTAGTATCCGACACACAAATCTCAGCACACAAACTTTTGCTTAGCTCGGGCTAGATGGCGCTGTGTCATAATTTCCAGATAATTTGTACGTTCTTCGTTCTAAAATAACTTTAAAGAGATGGTTTTGAGTGACGCTTCTTAATTTCCTAAATTATTAAATCCCTTTTTGATTTCCGCAAATTAAATGTTAAAAATGATGAATTACTTTTTGCTTATTATAAAGACTTTCATCATTTATCATAACTAACTTCTTATTAAATGGATGTCTCCATAATGGCTTTTTATTCTGATTATAATTTTTGAGGACGGAGAAACATATTTTGTTTGTGGCCTTGTTTAGTGATATTACAGTTAAAATTATTTGAGCATATTGATACGAGGAATTAATAATTGGCTTGGCTTCGCCTATGTCCAGCAGTGGACGAATATGGGCTGATGATGATGATGATGAATAATTGGCTTGATGGTGGTGATGAGCATATTATATATAAATTGGATTTTCCTCCACTCATTGGCTTTATATGAGTATTAAAATTAGTAAATAATGTATTCATTCCTCATAAGGCTTCAACAGTCTGCCCTGTTTAAGAATTCATACTCTGAAGTAGTAGTAGTAGTTCGGTCCCATTTTTTAGACTTGATATTACAAAAATCTAAATCACCCTAATATTGTCACTTTTGACTTTGTAAAAGTAAAAAAAAGTTTCTATGTGGATGCCGAACGAGCGTTCGGCATCGGTTCGTCAGTAAATTCAATTATTTTATGATTACATCAATTGAGCCGTTTTTGAAATTCTGTTTCAGCAAGTGAATTCAGACAGCTGCTTAGGCGAGTGCTGCCGCGTGTGAACACAGCACCGCGAGGCGAGCGGGCGGCGCGCGGCGGCTGCGTGACCGGCGCCCGTAAGTATTGCTTTGACATACTAGACGTAGATAAAGTGCCTACGTATTTAGGTATATACTACATTTACTACTTACATACTACTCATAACCGTACATCTATAGAAGAACCGTAAATCAATCAGTAATACATAATTTTTTGTTTAAGTAATCATTTTTATTTTCCTTCGATACAAAAATTGTATTATAATTTTGATTTTCAATTCATATAAATTACTTAGGTACGATCTACTGACTTTCAAGTACCTATTTATCGAATTACCAAATATAAAATGACAGCATTCTATCTGTACAGTTAACTGCACATTTGCCGTCTCGGCATTTACATATGCATCTCCGTTGCAGCAGTGTCATGTCATTTTTATGCACTCAATAAATTCAGTCTATTATTTTCACTCAAACCGGGCGGTTTTCTTTATCATTCCTGATCGACCCTTCTATCATAATATAATTATATCATCTTCATCACACCGTATGGGACGATACCAGGGCCCATGCACTATCCATATAGTGAACTAAGCTAAGTGGCAAATACTAAGAGAATAGTATAATACACACAAAAGAAAATTAATTTATTTGAAACCGTTTTATGTAGGTATTGATAAAGAAATCATATTCCTTGAAAATATTATCATATTTCATGATACTATTTTAACTTTTTTTACCTGGAAGCTTGCGATAAAATGTTTGTTCCTACAAATATAAGATACCTATCACACAAGGTATATTTGGCCCGCATATTATAAATAAAGTTGAAATTTTAACATAAAGGGCCCTACAACGATACAACCAAATTCTAAGGGAGATTATATCAAAAATACCAACTCCGCTTGAACTCAGTCCGACGTATAAACGGCTAACCTTGAGCGCGACTCCAATTATGTAAATGAAGTCAAAAATTACACGCACAACCGAAAGAAACCGAGTCGCAGCACTCAATCGACGATACACAAAAACTTGGAAAGTAATCATCATACAAACAGGTCGCGTTATCTCCGCCCGGGGCCGCGAGGAATATGGACGGGGACGATACAATTATCCTCCTGAAATTGTCTTTAGTTAGACAGAATTACCACCCTCCCCATAAAGATTTAGTATAACGGCTGAAGTGTATCTTGTTACAAACAAAAAACAACATAGATACAATTTCATTGTGAGTACACGTATCTGTAGAACATAAATATGACTAATGTCTTGTTCATTTTATTTCTTTATCGACGATTTTTTATTAGTCTGATTTGAATGCCAATTAATTTTCAACGTGTTAAAGCAGGAAGAATTGCTAGTTGTAGCATTGCATTTGACGTTATAGGTAAATTGAGCTGGCTATATTTATCGGACGGGTTTTACAAGAAAAAAATGGTTTTTGAAAATGTAATAATGTTTTATGTCTTCATATACAAGTTAACTATCATCATCAATAGATACACTCCAACAACCTAATTGGTATACATGCAACTTGCGACCGATCCATGTGTGGATGTAAACCAATTGGGTTGTTAGAGTGTACATTTAGTGTCCCACTGTTGGGCACTATTAGGATATAGTCCACCACTCGAGCTTAGTAAGAGATGGCAGATTTTACACGCCACCGAGAAATCTCTAAAGCATGAAGGTTTCCTTAAAATATTTTCATTCACTACGTCATATGAACGTAACTAGGAAAAGTCTGTGGTCTGTAAAGTATCCTTGAGATCTAATTAAAAAAAGATCAAAATTTATAGTCCACGGGGGCCATCAAAGCTCTGACTTAAATATTTTTTGTAGGAGGTAGGGCATCATAGCGAGATTTCTCGCTCAAATTGAGCTGCCCGACTGGGGAAGTACCTCCGCCTTACAGAAGACCGCAGTGAATCAACAATAGTTGTCTTTTTGCGAGTGAGTAAGGTTACCAGAGCTCATTGGGGGAGTGACTATTCTGACGACATGGGAATTCCGTCTGCTGTCAGTTCAGTAACTCCCAATTTTAAGAAACCTGAACGGTTTCTAAGGGGTTTGGCAACGCATTTACAAGCTTCTGGTGTTGCAAATCTTTATGGGCGACGGTGATCACTTACCATCAGATGAGCCGCCTGCACGTTTGCCCCATAACATCATAAAAAAATATATATACCTATAGTTGGCAAAAAACTTGCCTAATTACTTTTGACGAATCAACATTCAATTCAATTAAAAACAAATTAAATCATCATCAATTAAATATTAACTTAAGAATTATACTGTTTCATCAACAATACGTTCGTGAAATTGTTCTTAGATATCAAAGCGGACTTTTTTCACAAAGCTCTTGGCTATTTTTTTTTCATTCCAGCCATTAGTTAGGGCCGAATCTTATGCAAATGACTTGTTAACTGTCAAGTTGTACTGTTAATTTAGAGGAGCTTGGAGCCTGTTACGATGAGGGCAAGGATTCGCGAGACTAATGCCACCATCTTGTTCCTATTGCGACAAAACTAATTACGTTTTATTTACACGGTAGTTGCCAAGTACTTTGGTTACATCCTCAATGTTTTTTTCAATGCAGTCTTTTCGATTAATGATTTTTTTTGAAGAGCATTGAGAGCACTAGTATGTCCTGTAAAACAAAAGTGATTATTACAAAATAATACTAATATAATGGGATAAAATACGCGCGTTTTATTAACATAAGTGTAAAAAATCGACAGGATGTCTAACGGTTGATATGATGATGATGATGATGATGGTATAACATCATGTATGTATAAGTATATGATATCATATTATATGAATACTAGCTGACCCAGCAAACGTCATTTTGCCACATTTTAAGAGTTGTGGTAGAAGAGTGATAATTTAGGGTTAGAAGTATTTTGTAATTCCAAATCATAAAAACATATGTATTTAATCTACATATACAAAATTGCACAACAATCCGTTTAGCCGTTTCAGAGGAGTTCAGCGACAAACACCGTGACACGAAATTTTTATATATAAGATGTATCATCATCATCATCAAACCATTAACGTCCCACTGCTGGGCACGGGTCTCCTCTCATTTGAGAAGGATTAGGCTATAGTCCACCACGCTAGACAACTGCAGGTTTTTCAGACTTCACATGCCATCGAGACAAATCTCTCAAGCACGCAGGTTTCCTCATGATGTTTTCCTTCATCGTTGAAGCGTGTGATAAATACGCACATAACTCCTGAAAAGTCAGTGGTGTGTGCCTTGGGTTCAAACTCGAGACCTTAGATATCTCAGTCCACTAGTCACACCACTAGGCTAACACAGCTCTCATGAGATGTATACGGTACATCATTGGCTATACAAAACCTTAGTTGTAAGATCCTAAGAAGAAATAGTTTACTTTAACCTTGTTAAATTATTTCCCGAGGCAGGGCTAACAGATACAGCTCGGGACCAAAACGGCGTACATCATCTTCTTTTTTTACCATCCCGAATATATAGGTACAGTAACAGGCGCCGGGCAGCTGAGACGGGTGTTATTATAATCCGTCCGTCCGTCTGTCGCTTCTGACATGGGTTAAGCCATGAACAGCTGATGTTTACACCCTGGCGTTGCCTTAGTACCATTTTTTTTTACTGTCACAACGTAAGCGTTTTTCATTTATTGGCTTTCGAAACTTTATTAAGTTTCATTTATACGCCACACGGACTAAGTATTACTCAGGCACTTTTGGTTTGTTTGCACTTTTACATAGTCCAGTTAAAAGTAATTGAACATTTAGTTCCATAAAACCAAAACCGTAGATTTTTAACAATTACTTAGTATATATATAAAATTAAAGCATATATCCATCCAACACACTGAGTTTATACTAATTAATATTCTGATTGATAGGGAAAACCTCAATAAAATTTAAAATACAATTTCTAAAGCAAACAGAGTAGTAATGCCACGTGATGTATTGCATATGTAATTGTTAAATTTGTATTGACGCGAGCCACTTGAGCATTACAGAAACATTCCGATAAAACATACGGAGCAACTGTAGCTGACTGCCATCATGTAAACAATGTTTTTCACCAAGAACGCTATCACCAAGAACGATAAACATAAATATAATGACATATAAACGTCGACTGTTGCTACTGATAATGGTGTTTATGGAAACAGTTCTGAATATCCCACTAAATACGAAGACATTAACGACACAAGTGACAGATAGAACAAACAGCACACTATTAAGGAATAAGAAGGTCAGAAAATTTGATTTACAGATGTGTGGAATTGATTCGTTAGAAGATGACTACTATGGATGCCTGGAAGTTAAAGATAAGGACCTAAAACAGGATGCGCTCAGAATGAGTGTCAGCGAAACCAACGGGAAAACAGTAACATCAACTATTAAAACCTCAACTAAACCATTAATTATGGCTACATCAACTACAACCAAAACTAGGCCAGCTACTAGGACTACATCATCAAATACAAGGATCACAGCTAAAGCTACTATCAAAACTACTTTAAAGCCAACTATAACTACAAGATCTATGGAAGACAGTCTACCAAGATTAATCAAGCAAACTAGCTTGGCCACCGTAAACACTGCTCTGCTTGCCTTTTCGTCAAAAAAAATCTATTTGACAAGTCTGAAAAAACCTTCAAACACGATCAAATCCCAAAATACCTATAAGAGTAATTGGCTCTATACTTATAGTCGCACCTATCACGCCACGCCAATAAAAAAAGTAGATCAGAACCTATATACTATACAGTTCCATAAGATGTATAGGACACACGCTAAAACGACACGTGTGTCCACGAGAAGTATACCTTCAACGACTAAGACCACGACAAAGCGAATAGAGACGACCACAAAAACAAACCGAACTCCGATATGTTTTGAAAAAACCATAAATACTGATACCACTATTATATCTGGTGATACATCAAGTACTGATATTATATGGGTTAGTAACACACCACCAATTGTGTTTTTGAAAAAAATTGGCAGAGGTGCACGTCAGGCTCATGGCACAGGTTCAACAGTGTCAATAACCTCAACAGGTTTTAATATGTAACTTTGTGTTGATTGTATAGCTGGTGTGTCGTAGATACTATGATAATAATATCATTATTTTTTTAATTAATTCGTAAATCGTGGTTTAAAGTTAGTTTGGCGATGTTTTGACTTCTTCACAAATCATCATAATCTTCCAAAAGAAACCTTTTATTCCGGAAAAGATACATTACTTAAATAAACTACTGGAAATTGGTTAAAGGTAAATATCTACGAGTATATACTATTTTATATAAATTGCTATAAATGTATAAATTAGTTTGACTGAGAACGTTAGTGTATACATGTTTCTCCTTTGATCACATTTGTGGTGATATTTTTACTGTAACGCGAAGGAGCTATTTTGAAGATTTTCAACCTACTTTAAACTTCACTAGTTTTTATTTATCCTATCTGATCTAATCCTTTCTTATAAGATTCGTAAACACATTTAATAATCCACGATCCTGAGAAGCTGCTGCTGCATCTGAGTCATTATAGACTTACCTTGCGTCAAGTATAGAGTAAGATCCCAGGGCCGCCAGACGTCACGTATTTTCTGACGAACCAAATGTGGGTTATTGAGTAGTGCTAGTATGTACTAAGAACGCATGCCTACTAGCTAACTTGCCTAATGGGCCAATTTTCAGGTATCAGGTAATCAAGGTACATCTGGTGGAGATATAAACAATGGAGCATCATAATTTACGTGAAGCTGATTAATTCCTTCGGCAGCTTTAAAGCGTCTGCAAAGCAATACGGCCGACGGAAAGTGTCTGGGAGTATTGGCGACTTATTTTTAAGGATATTGCCTACAATATACGTAAAAATCAGCTTGGAGAATTTACGTGAGGTAAGTAATATTTGTATGTACCTTGATTACCTGATACCTGAAAATTGGCCCACTAGGCAAGTTAGCTAGTAGGCATGCGTTCTTAGTACATACTAGCACTACTCAATAATCCACATTTGGTTCGTCAGAAAATACGTGACGTCTGGCGGCCCTGGGATCTTGGACTAGTACGGACGCGCAAGAGAGAGTTCTAGCAGCAATTGACATGACGTATGCTGTGTTATATATTCAAGGTAGCGATACGCTACGAGATAGTAACAACCAGGCGTTACTCCCAGCTTATACGATATAGGTATTTTTTTAAATCCAAGTGTCTGCATGTTTGTCAGCATAGTGCAGAGGGTATTGCTGCCGTACTACTTCTCTAACTACGCCTTCATGACGGGGTTCACTGATCCAATGTCATGGCAGGGGTTGAAATTTCTTTGTTGATCTTCGTTTAAATGTGGGTTATGTTGTTTATGTTGTTATGAACAATCCGATTACATGTTTAATTCCACCTCCCCCAAAGAGCGCCAACCATCCCGGTCTTGGGCAAATTGCTGTGTTTAATTTCATATACGCCCATTATTCTTTAGGTAGGTAATAATAATAATACTTCCCTATAATGTTATGTGGTTTACAAGCCTTTATTGTATCATTATTATTAACAAAATATCTTCTGTGTTTCCCAATATCCAATTACGTCCAATGACACCAATGACAAAACTACATAAGGCAAATTTAATGCAAGTGGTGCCTCCAGAGCTTATAGATGTCTGAACCAGATGATTCGCTCGCGCGTTGCGTACCACGTAACAACCATTTATGGTTTCTTAAAATAAAATCCAAATATCATTTACTCAAAGTAGGCAAAATTTCATTAGCTCTACTCATCATCATCATCATCATCATCAGCCTATATTCGTCCACTGCTGGACGTAGGCCTCCCCTAGTGAACGCCACAGAGCTCGATCTTCGGCTCTTTTCCTCCAGTCACTGCCAGCTATCTTGCGCAAGTCGTCGCTCCACCTGGCCGGCGGCCGTCCTATTAGCTCTACTCGCCAGAAACAAATTTATTTATGTTCTTTTATTAAATGATACAATATAATATTACAATGAATCTATTCAATATTGAGTTAATCAAATTGTTATGATTATGATTATGTGAGCTAGCATACAGAAATCCATTTTACCAAGCAAAAAATAATTATATTTAGCAATTACCAAATATAAAATTATATATTAACACATTAACTAACATTGGCTAACATTGTTCACATGTACTTTCATATTTAAACAAATTTAATAGTAAGTTGTCTTGGATCACTCCGGTAACCGTATTTTACTGTCACCAAAATAGTAATTGAAATTATAATAAACCTTCTTAATAAGACAATTTTTTACTACTCCATTCACAACAACAACTGGGCTACCACGGCTCAGGCAAGTTAGTTTTAGCTATCAATAATATAATTGAACAATTGTATTTAATATAAGATATACACATGCAAATATATTAGAAATAAGCCTTATGAAAATAAACGAACATAATTTATAGTTTAACCAATGACACGCTATGAAATTATTTTCATACTGAATCACAACAGTATGATTTCGATTGTTTATACGGCTTTTTATTCAGCGATTGTACCTATGTATAAAAAAATCAGCCAATATGATCAAAACCTGTTCTATAATACGTTATGTGGTACGTTTTTATTTATTATATGGTCATAATCAATAAGTTACCGTTCGTGATTTCTTATCCGCCGATGTTTCCGCTAATAAATTTGAGAAAGACGAATATCATACAAATCGGAGATCCAGTGCCGTCAATTCCACCACATGAATATGGATTGTTGTTTCAACAAGGGAACAGAAGAGAACCAAATACTTGTGTGAATAAAGGAGACGCTTTTTACAACAATCATGAAAATACTTGTAAAGCTGATCAAAACCTATTAATGCATAGGCTAATTCCCAATCGTGTTACACAGCGTCAACATTTGTTTCAATTTAGTAAACCTTATAATCAAGCCTTTCGAGATAATGGATATCGAACGTCACCACAAAGTTATACAACTTATAGAATAAATGTATCATTTGGTAATGAAAAGATGATACCAGATAAAATATTTACGAATGTGTTGCATCGATCTACGTTTTACCCCAGGTGGCCAGATCGAATCAAGAACTTCAAAAGTATGCAAGCACTACATTTTTCGAAACAACCTGAAATACCTCAAAATACTTTGTTTAAAAGGGACGTCACTAAAAGTAAACCGCTCAGTAGTATAATAACACAACGACGTGATAAATTTCATAGCAAAGGGCTTCAGTATAATTCATACAAGACACACAATCCATATAAGACACTGCAAAGTCTGCCATATATGTTAGATCAAAATGTTCGTTATCCAGAAAAGCTATCTGAAAAGACTACGCTCCGCAGCAAATTCCCTGAAGAATCATTTGAAAAAAAATTTCGTCAGGATATTTTTTATCAAAGTCAGATACCAGAAAATGATCTTAAACTACGTCAAGAGCCCCGAGATAACCCGTATCTAAGCAAAGACTCTCAGAATGCCTTACATCGTAATAAACAGCTTCAATATTCACAGATTTCAAACGATATCACTGCCGGTGGGCACCTGCGAGGCCGTGCGAGGCCCACTCAATATGTCCCCTTTAAAAAATATTCACCACGTGGTGTTTACCGAAGTGATTCACCTCTTCATTTGTATCAAACCAAGCAACCAAAAAATGTACCATATTATCGTGATAATTTTCCTCGAGATCATTACAATTACCTTCGTGCTGCTACAGAACAGATTCAATCTTCTCAAAATATACAATTTTATGCAAATACTGAACCATATCAATCGGTAATATTTCGAAGCAGACCACTTGAAAATGTACCATATTATGAAACTGCTAAGTCATCTTTTCATATAACAAATCCAGATGAGTCTTTTCAAGTTCTTTTAAATCATCTCTATTACCAAAGCAGTACACCTCATCCTAGCCAAACCAAGTCACCTCCAAATCAACGGTATTCAAATTCCACGTCGCCACGCGCTGTTATTTTTCAAACTGGTTCACCACGTTATGTCCCTTATCACACGCCAACGTCATTTCAAAATCATTTATATCAAACTAAGAAGCTACCTTACAATACTTTTGACGATGATCCCGACGAAGTTCTGATAGTTAACCCGACTACGCATAAAGAATATCAAAATGATGGTCATAAATCAGATTCATCTAGTTTCAGCTCGTTCTCGAGTGCAGAAGAAATCTATCATTTAAACGAGTATGAAAAGTTTCCAGAGATTCCGACAGACGATTATTATGAAGCACAAATATTGTATGGTACAACTAGAAGTACTTATCCCCCCTATCCTGATGGGAAAACTCCCAAAGAGGAAACTTTTCCTTATGTATTTATGAAGTGTGTCAAATATGCCTTTTGTCACACATTAGATTGGCAAAAGGAGCAAACTGCAGCAACTCAAAGACTCCATAAGTTGAGGTGATTATAGGTATTTTATTTTAATACGGCTTTCTTAGACAGAAATTTAAACAATTAAAGTAAAGCAATAAATTTTATTTATATTACCTAGAATTTGAAATTTAGAGAAATTGGGCTGCCCGACTGGAGAAGTACTTCCACCTTAAGAAGATAGGAAAAGAACAATATCTAGTTGTGTTTCTGCGAGAGGGTAAGGTTTTCTGTTATTCTGACAGATTATGGGTATTCCGTTCACTGTCAGTTTGGTCAGTTTTTCGTTGTCAGGTTGGGGACGCGCAAGCAACACCTTATTTTTTGCGAATGTCCATAGGCAACAGTAACCGCTCACCATCAGGTGGATCATCAACTAGTTTGCCACAGTTTTATTTAAAAAATAAATAAAATAAAAATGAGCCTGTATTGTTTTTGTAGTGTGTAGTTTTTTTCATGTAATCGTAGTGTTTAAGAGTCTCAGCAGCTGTTGCTAAAGGGATCGTTCCGTTTGGCAAAATATTTTTGTCGATTTTTACTTCCCAACAAAACTTATCGCACTAGTTTCATTTCCCAAAAGAATCGTTAGCCAATTTATATTTCGCATTTTAATCACTTGGTCAAATATTAATTTGGCAACTTTTTACTTGCTCAAATTTTATTATGACAAATATACATTAAGCAAATGCTTTATTTAAAAAAAAATATTCCATAAATAGTTCTTATAAATAATCTGCTGCGTATTTTTTTGCACAATCCTGGGCTTGAACTTGCCTGGAACAAAAATCATGTCTCATCAATAATGAAATAAATAAATGAATTATAAAAGTGGGTTAAGTTAGGTTAAGAACTGTAAGCCCAACAGAGCGCCAGCCGAGCGAGCGTGCCGCGACACCGGCCGGCGAAGCGCCTGAACTACCATATTTGACTACATAATACTTGGTAAAATGAAACATTGCCATGCAATTAATTGTTAAACAAAAATTGCCAAAAATATTATTGCTATCTGTAAAATTGCGAAAAGTTGTTTTGCCAAATGAAAATTTGGAAAACATACTTTTGGCATGTGATTTTTTGGGAAATGTTTTTGCCCAAAAAATAGTAATCCGTTGTTAAGAAACCCAATCAGGCCACGCAAAAGCCCCCATGAAAAATTTCAAAACTTCGGGATATGTTTGAGAACAATTTCCCGAAGGTTGCACTTGGCTCATTTTTTTAATATCTGACACAGCTTCAGAATAACTATGTGAAACATAATAACCTTTTCTGTGTACCAAATTATAAGCTGGCTGATGAAAGAAGTAAATTGTTTTTGGTATATTAGTGTTATCAGTTTATCTTTGGGGAGGCTTATGTCCAGCAGCAGACATCTTCTAGCTGACATGATGATGATATTAGTAAAAAAATATGTCAAACAACATGTAATTTACATAACATTTATTTTAAAATTATGTTAATTTACATTATAACAATAAATACTCATAATTTAAATAGTGCCTTTAAGAAGTCAAATAACAAATTAAATAAGAAATCAGTTTTCAAAAACAAACAATCACTGGGATGAATTCCCTTGATGCAAATAATTCTGAACAGAAAAGACAACAATTTCGCTAATATAGTAAAAACATGAACCGTGGCAGTTATAAAGTCTACTAAAATAACCTATTATTTATTATATGGATGGTTTAGTATTAGAGAAGACATCCACTGAAACTAGCTGTCTGGAGAGAACCTTAAAAAATATGTACTTTAATATCAGTCAAAGAACCATGTGCACTGGGAAATATAAGCCACCCTCATTAACTTCCACAATACCGGTTATGTATCGCCTAAAGCCACGTTTATTTTTTTCACTAAAAATAATTTCCAAACCAAATCATAACAACCTAATTAGATATGAGACTGATTACTTTCGTTCAATTTTTTCTGCAGTTAAATATGGTTAAAATTTCTTCTGAAATACGTAATGTGGTACTTCATTGTTTATTATATAGTCATTATCAACAAGCTCGTTGTTGTTCGGCAGATTCGTCCAGTGATACCAATGACAGACCTTCAAAAGTCCATGGTCATGTCTATGAAGACGGAAGAGCCAATAAAACACCAATTTGATATAAAAACAAATCCTGACTGTGAACCAATTCCGTATCCAGGTATTGATTGTGACAACGCAAATACGTGTGCCAATGATGCAATAAAATTTAGAGATAATGCTTTGCATCAAAATCCAAACATGTGTAAAACTGATAAATCATTATCATCAACAAAACTGCAAATGTCTCCAGTTTTAGGAGCTGCATTATCATTATCCAGACCTGCTCCGACGATAATGCCACGAGCTATTTCGCTTGAAGATGATACAACAAGTAGTATGATGTTTCAAGGTATGCCTGTACCGCAAATAGCATCTTCAGATATCTGGTTCCAAAAAAGACCATCTCGACTATGGACAACTAGAAAAATGCAAAAGCAACGTGTCACACATAATTACAGGCATGATAAAGATGCTCAGGATGCAGTTTTTAGAAGCTTCACAACTGAGACTATTTTGTACCCAAGTGAGATCTATCAAAGTAATTGGTTTAAGAAAAGGCCGGTCCTAGAAGACGCGGATGTACTGCACGATGAAGAGCCTAAAATTAAGAGTGTATCTGAAAGAGTTTTGTCACCAAATAATAGTGTATCTCACTATGGAACATTCCCAAATATGTCTTTAACTATTTCGAGCACCTTGCTTCTGGATTTAAAGCCTAAACATAACACAACACCTGATATTAACTACCGAGTACAGCAACACCTAACGAAGTTTTTCTCAAGTGAAAAAACTCGAAGCGAGTTACTACTCGATTCTCCATATCATAGCAAATCATCTCAAACACGATATTCGAGAATAACACCTAGTTATCATTCATCTCAGAGCCTGTTAACTCGTGAAAACTCACAACAGGCTCGTTTTGTGACCCAGCATCGGACTGAAAAAACTCGAATAACTTTATCACGCTATCACATCTTGTTCCCAAGCGAGCCAACTAGAAATGCTCATTTACGAATGCCGTCTAGCACAACTCCTGTTGGAGCCGGACCATCACGTGGAATGTCTTCATCAAGCGTACCTCTTGTTTCATTAGCAAATGTTCAGCCACATAGTACTTTGTCCCAGAAGGATCCTATTTCTCCAAGCACATCTCGTCAAGATCTGCTGCAAAGTACATCGTCTGATGAAATTTCATTGCACAGTACACTGAACGACACTGACACTGACAGAAGCGTGTTTCTTCGCAATGCTACTTTTCAAAGTGATTCATCTGATGATATATCTTTTCGCAGTTGGTTACTTCTAGATACTTCTCACCAAAATGAGAAATTTAACGAGCAGTTGCGACAATTCCCGGAAATAATTCTACCACCTCTAGATCCTTTGCCCAAAAGCGAGTCGGATGGTTTATTTCAAAGTTTGTTACTACCTGATACTCTACCGCCAAAAACGAAGCCTGTTGATATCTTCTATCAAAGTGATACTATTCTACCATCTCAGACAACAGATATACAGAAAAAACTGTTTAATTTGAAGCCGGTTCGTGTTATGACCAAACATTTTAAAGAATCCGGAAGTGTTGACAGTTTTATTGTCGCTGAAACCTGATACGACGCTAAGTTTTTATCTATATACCTATGTATATAGATTTCAGGGACTTGATTGAAGTGAACACTGAACAAATTACTTGATTTACAGTGCGATCTCTAAATTAATGTTTCGTGGCTTTTTGACACATTTTTTTAATATGATTCGCCACGGTTCTTATTTTCAACTTCATATTTTTGTACTACGGATTGTAATGTAAGACTGTGTTTTTATTTTTCTTAAGTTTATTGTTTGCGTAATTTACTTATTCAAACTTTAAATGTAAAAACTACATATAGGTACGCAGTAACGGAAGAAATGTATACTTGGGTCAAATCATACAATTATCATTTTATTTAGCTTATGTTGGTTAAATGTCTTTGTAGTATTACAACTACAAAGACATAGGGCTAATTACAGTGAAATTTATCGGTCAAATTGAACTAGCTGACCGAGGACCCTCTGCCTTACAGAAGACCGCAGTGGAGTAACAATAATTGTGTTTCTGCGAGTGAGTAAGGTTGCCAGAGCTCATTAGAGGAGTGACTAGGCTAGTTACTTGCCTATTTTACGAAACCTATAAGGGTTTATAGAGTCGGCACGCACAAGCGACACCTCTGGTGTTGCAAACGCCCATAGGCTATAGTAACTTACTATCAGGAGGTCCGTACGCCTGTTCCCCATGCTCTCGTCATAGAAAATAAAATAAATCATGTGTAAAATTTAAGAAATTACGGTCCATGGAGCCACAGCTAACCTACAGAATCACTCTCACAACGGGTCGCTTTGCCTCTGTGTGTATGTATGGATGTGCTTTTGCATGTGCATGCGGAAAAAGTTGTCGAAATTATAGTGTATGTATTTTTTTTTAATATTATGTGCTTTTCCTGACTTGAAATATTGTTTTCTTTTGTGAAATATTAAATTGTGCAGTTTCAATTCTTATAATTTCGGGATTGATAATCATTTCTTTCATTGGAAACGGTTCTGTTGTTTTGTGTAGTACCAGCTGAATTTTCATATATCAAATTAAAAGACAAAGTCAAATCATTTATTTCAAGGACACCAATATTAAATGCTGCTTTCAATTCGCGAGTACTGATTAAATTAAAACATGTTTGCATCCAATCGTCTTATGAATTCATTACTCTCTTTTAAGGAATAATCGTTACCGCACACAAATTCACCCCCTTGTAGCTTTTTAAGGGATGATTTTGGCAGCAAATACTATCCTATGTCCTTCACGGTACTCAAACTGTCTCCATACTTTCATCTTAGGGCAACAGATAGACAAACTTTATAATATTAATATGGATGTAACCCGGTGCATGCAAACGTAAGCGATAATAACGTAACAACAATAACCAACCGCAAAGTAATTACAATTACAAATAATTTTCATACCAAAACTTAACAATTTGATTAGAAGTTGATAATAATATCCCTGTTATCACTCGTAAGAATAATCGTCGATAGTTTTTGCCGTATACGTTATGTGGAACATTTATCTGTACTTCACTGTAATTTTAATTATAAACTACTTGGTTGCATCGTTTGCTTATAGACTGCGCCCCGTAGTAAAACTCCAAGACTTGTATAAAACAACTCTATTTCGAGCTGATGTACATGAATTTACTGAGACCAGTGACGTGAAGCTAATAGTGTCATCAATGCCAGTGTTTGGGAACACACAACCAAACCGGCAAGGGCAACAGTATGGCGGTGAAAAGGCCACATTAAGCAACTTAGTGCAGCTTCAAGTTCCACCATTTCGTGGTTCGCCAACTTCACATTATAATTCCTATGATGCTTTGTACTATAACAATGATATAATTATGAAAGTACAAGAAGTAAGCCCGCAATCCACGAGCACTCAGGCGCCGGGTGCGCCGACGACGTCCGAACCCATACCGCCTACGGGAGAAAATATTGGGAAGCCCCATAAATGCGTTAGTTTTGCAAAATGCAAACTGCTCGACTGGATTCCAAACGTGAACGGGCCTGGGGGCCTCAGAAGTAAATATACGCCGCACCACTTGCTAAAGTGAAAGCCACATCAGCTATTTAACGAAAGTGTGATTCAAATTTGGTTTTGTAACATCTCCTCATCTTCACTGTTTTTTCTTTGATACGTTGCATTTGGGACTGAACGTTGCATTATACTTATTCAGCTCTATTCAGCTTATGTCCATAGAAAATATTGATTTTGTATGGAAACGCGTACGCATCTGTTCAGCAGCGGAAAGCTGCATAGAGCAAAGCATAAGCTGAATAGTGCTGAACAAGTGTGAGTAGTCCTTTACTGCCTATTACCTATTGAACAGTTTAATTATATTGATTTCACAAATTTAATTATCATTTTTAATCCAGAGCAAAGACAGTAGTCGCCTTGCTGTCTTCGCAATGACGTTACTTTTAATAGACAAACTAATTCTTATTAGACATATAATAAATGTTGACAATATGTTTTAAATAAAATGATATGATATTAATTTTGCGAAAATAATGAATACTAATGTGTGCTAAAATAATGCCACAATGAATTGTCTTTGTGATAACGTCGTATATAATTATGATTCTCAGTGTATAAGGTGTCAGTCATAGACTAGTGCAAATTAAAAAATTACAAACAATTGTATTAGTCTGCCCGTGACCATGGATGCTGTAAAGGATCCGAAACGTTGGGTTAAAATAATATCAATACACCGCGATAAAATTCGTAAAAAGTAGTTTTATTTCAATGTCTAATATTCGCGTAAACGTAAGAAATCAATTATATTAACTTAAAAAATTTAAAAACTTGTATTACACATTTTTATTAGTTTTTTTTGTATATTTTAAAATCTTTCTTTTTAAATATGGGAAGATTTTAAAATATTTAATTGTATTATTGAAAGTTTTATAAATGTTGTAATTTTTTTATAATATATGTATGTAGCTATTTATATGTTTTAATAAAAACTATTTTCCACTTGGGTTTTTTAAATAATTACCGCTTTTTAGATGGCAAGGACCCGAATTAATATGTATATTGGATATACACATTAATTCGGGTAATAATATATGGAAAAACGTTACAATTAATAAACAGTTTTGAAATGGAACAGTGGTGAAGTGCGATGAACTAAGAAACACTATAGAATTTATTTAAAAAAATATATTTATTTTGATAAATTGTGTATAAAAGAAAATAAAAACTAAATCTCCGAGCAGCATAGTATCTTATAGGTAAATTTTAACATACAATGATAGGTTATTGGGAGTTAGATATAATTGCATTTCAAAATTGCTTTCAGACCAAAACACAACAATCTAATTCAATATTTACATTACTTCGAATCACGATGTATTTTACCTACTTTTATATTAGTATGGTAATTAAATTTGAGGTGATGAAGTATACAATACTTTACTTCTTAATAATTCTCAAGTATTTGGCGACTTTGTCCGCTGAACCCTATTTGCGGTCAATGAGAACAATGAGAGTTAATCAAAAACCATTTGTTTTACGAGAAGGCCTACCACGACAATCTCCACTAGAAGAATTCATTCAGCGCAATAAAATGACTACATGTGGAGCAAATATGGAGTGTAACACAATCAGACTAAACGTGATGCAGAGAATTCGTACTCAGCCTAGTTCAATGAACATCAAGCCATTCAAAGCGCAATCAGTCACAACCAAACCAGCGTGGACTGTCAAAATGCGGGCATATGATCATATACGAGCGAAAGTTACATATCATTCCAATCTGAGCCCGATGCAAAAAAGTACAATAATACTCCGAGGTACGCGCGAGTCATCTGGCGACGATGACTATAGAACCACTATAGGGTCCTCACTAATTGTAAATTCAAAAAGTACTAGACCGCCTTATCCTGACGCAATAAGACCTGAGACAGTTGAAATTTCTGGTGATAACTTCTTTTCATGTGAACAACAAGGCGTCAAATGCCATAAATTTGTATGGCCAAAGAACGAGTAAACTGTTGTGCAGTTGTATCAATTATATAAATCTATTAATATTTACATTCTTTATTTACAATTCCAAAATGTAAATTAGCAAGTTTACATTGCTATTGGACAAGATTTTGTTGGTAGAGAATTAATATCAGTGGTACGATTTGATGTGCGATATTGATGAGGTTGTTTGTGTATTCCTACATATATTTACATGACAATGTGAAATATATGATGATTTACTGATAGTTTTGATTTAATTAGATATCAAAATTTACCCGTTAATATTTTGAATTTTGATAAAGGAACATTATGTTGATATCTCCATTATTGTTTTATAGCTATCTATACTTACAGACAGGCTCTACAATCATACGGAACCCTAGGTACTAGTAATATACTAGTAATAGTTCGACGACCCAATTAGTCCAGCGGTAGTTAACACTGCCTGCTGTGCTATGGGTCCCCGGTTCGAATCCCGGTACGGACAAATGTTTGTGTGATGAGCATGAACATTTGTATCCGAGTCATGGATGTATCTATCTATAATATGTATGTATTTACAAAAAAAAGTATATATGTAGTATATCAACCAACTAGTATCCGTAACACAAGCCTCGTTGCTTGGAGGGGTGAATTTTCAAAAATCCTTTCGTAGTGCTCCCTTACGTTATAAAAGGATTCCCTGTGCAATTTCAAGTTTCAAACACTTATATTTTAAGCCCTGCGTTGATATGTCAGTTAGTCAGTCAGTCAGTTTCTCCTTTTATATAATTAACATACTGGCTAATAGCACAAAGACTTAGTGATCCTAAGGCAATAATATATTTTTTCGCTAATAAGAATAATAAGTTAGAAAGTTACCGGTAGTAATAAATATGGATTTTTAATGTCCATGTAACTATTTGCTCCAATCGTGTTTTACTATATATTTTTTTGTACTTTAGTAGTCTTCCAAGCATATTTGTTGCATTTTACCGCGTTGCCTTCACAAATAGGGTATTATTTAGGTACATACGATAAATCTAATCAAAGATTGCTATTGATTTGTTCTTTTTGTTTTTTCCTCTTATTTATTTGTTTTGTCATCCACTTTTAGGGCCCATACCACAACATGTTTTTACGTAACAGTGTACACATACAATGCAACTCAAAATGTAAGTTTTTAAAATTAAAAAGTTTGATGTAGTTACAAAATTCTAATTGCTGCATTGTGTTATTTAACTGTGGAATAAAGAAATAGAATTATATTGCTATCATAATATAAACCACCTGTTACATAATGATATGCATTTCGTCAAATTTCCAAGTAATTTTTGATGTAGGTAGCATAAATGAATATAATTCTTGATTTATTGCTACTCACAGTTTAAAGGTACTGTTTAGGTCTTTAGTAGGATTTATGAGAAAACCAATGTCTGTAGATTTCTATTGAGCATTTATTTAGATTTTGTGATACATCTGTACAAGTGTCTTATAATTGTTAATTTAAGATCTCATTAAGATGTTACGTATTCGTGATGCAGAGAACAGATGTAATTTTGTTAAGTATACATATTTTAATATATTTTCACTCGGGTAACTTTGTAAATTAGTTGCTCCAATCGTGTTTGCCGTTTATATTATGTCTTGTAGTAGTTTTCCAAGCATATCTGTTGCACAAAACCGGATTTCCTTCACAAATCGGGTATTCTTTAGAAATTTCTTCTGTTTCGGGTCTCGTTCCTCCGGGATAAGGCGGCATAGTACTCGGTGTAAGGAAATCAGCTAGTTCACCATTCTCATCTTCATCAACAGGATTAGACCTAGAACTCCTATCTTCGCTCCCCTCTCGCAATTGTATTGTTTGTTTATGAATATTTGGACTTCTGGTAGTAATAACCTGAGGCAATTCACGAGATTTAAGTTTCGAGTAGTCTACAAAATGTGTATCAGCTGGAATTTCTTCTGGCCTTCGATTTGCCGAAACTTGAGGCTGCTGACGTGTCATTGGTAATTTGTACCTTGGAACTGGCGTTGCGCTGGCTGGCAAGGGTTTGAACTGTTGATTTTGATGTGTTGCCCGCACTTCATTAGGCATGCCACGCTTAGGCGGTATCCACGGCATTGGTCTGACCGTACCGTACGGGCCCTGCACTACTTGTCTGTTCTGTGCAATCGCTCGGTTAGAATTAGGGCCTGGGTTGACTTGAGATGTAGACAGCTGCCACATATTTAATTCACGTATATCTGATCTTAATATAACCGGACGTATCCTTGCAATTTGGTTCAAAGTCATCACCGGATATATGAGAATCACGAAGTAACCTACAACAAGTGCTATATACCACATCACGTATCACGTCCTGTTAAACATATTAATGAAAAATGCGACGAGCGTGAAACGATTTCGAATGTTGTTATATTCGCCGTTATCTGATTGTTATGATTTGGTACACACATTATTTTAAAAAATGTTTAGAAAAATATGTTTGGTACTCAAAGCGTTCCTATATGTCTATGTATGTATGTATTTTGTTTTAAATAATGTCTTATATTATTTTTTAAGCTTTATCATCGTCGTCGCTATTTGAGTGACAGTGATGACTATATGAAGCCAACTAATACTACTTGCTTTTTGGAAACTTTCCTACGTCTACGGAACTCCTCATTTATGATTCAATGCCGTATAGAAATAGACTAGGATGTCATTGACATTCGTCTCTGTACCCAATATAATAACTGGTACACTGGTACACATACTAATTTTTAGCTAAGTTAGATTTGCCAAGTATCCTCTTTCTTTGAAATTGGACCTGCCTGATTGGATAACTATCCCAGGAAGATTTACTTATTTACAACTTTAATTAATCATCATCATCAACCTATTATTGTCCCACTGCTGGGCACGTGGTCTCCTTTTATTTGAAAGGTATATAACCCATCACGCTAGCCTACTGCGGGTTGGCAGACTTCACATGACATGGAGAAAATCTCTCAAGCATGCAGGTGCTCTCGATATCATCTCGATAGCATCTTATAAATACGCACATAACTTTTGAAAAGTCAGGGGTGCGTGCCTTGGGTTTGAACTCGTGACCTTTTACATCTCAGTCCACTGGTCATACTACTAGGCTATCACAGCTCCTCTAGACTTTAATTAATACAGCAATTATATATAACTAGCGTTTGCCCGCGTCTTCATCCGCATAGATTAGTATTTTTATTCAATCTGCTTATTTATTTCTTACTTCTCTTTTAATATCGATTCCGCATACAAACTTGCATCCCTTTACTATACATGTGGTTTACAGCTGATGTTAACATAAGAACATTTATAGACCCTGAAGGGCACAACATAGTAAATTAAATACATTAGGTACTTTTTTGCCCATTTATGATTTTCCGGAATCTAAATATGTCCAGCGTGAATACCTAACAGACAAAAATAGAAAGGCAGACGGACACATTTTCCCATGTATAATACGTTTATATTGGATTCATCTTAATAACTGTTTTAAATCTTTATACGTTAGGTATATATTGGATTAGCTGTTTTCCGTCGTGGGTCTAGTGAACACGAAACTATCAGTCCATGTCGTAACTATCAGTCCGTATGTAAAGAATTTTCCGTGAACTCCTAACCGTTGAGGAGTTGTATCTACCATCATCATATTATTCACATGAGATGGTTTATTATAAATCAATTTTGGAGAATAAAAGTAACATAATAAGTGCCTATAATTGATAGAATTTCTTTTCAACACTTACTGTTGAGAAGTTATACCTTCCATCATCAGCTCATCAACATCAAATGATAATTATCAGAGTATCACGATATTAACTTTGAAGCGTAATATAACTTTATCCCTTTTTTACCCGTTAAGGCATTTATTTCAATAAAATACTAAACTCGACTTCCATCAATTCTATTAAAGAATGTTTATGCGAAATTCACTAAGACTAAGGAATCACGTTGTCCCATACAAACTATACTCTCCCTTTTTCATCGCCTTAGTGGTAGAACTTTGGAAAATCTTTTATAATGGATACCTACGTCATTCAAAGAACACACTCCCCAAGTTCTCTACCATCAGTGGTGTAAGCTGTGCGTTGATCCGTCAGTCAGTCATTCAGACAGACAGACAAAAAAAATATTTTTATATAAGTACCGTATATATACTTTCATATGTATTTAGTGAATTGCTGATATTTGCAAGTAAATACATAAATGTTATTTATTTGTATCATTTGCATTGCGCCAACCTTTTTGGTGAGTTCAACCTTTTATGAATAAAATCGGATTAAGTTTTCAAACATTTATATCAAAAGCACTAAGGAGTATTGATATCAATTTTGAAGCAAATCACCGCCAAAATAATGGAAACTAAAGTGTTGCAATGTAAAATAAAAATAAAAATAAAGATTCTATTGGAAAAGATTTCATTAGAAATCAGCAATACTCTTATACTTATTATCTTATTCTTATATATATTTATACTATCCGTATATTATTTGTGTTTTAATTTGTCTGTGTGTGCATAAATTGAAAATAAATATCGCTCTACTGGGCATGGGCCTCTTATAATTTGAAAGGGTTAGACTTTGGTCCACCAGACACGCCTCTAATCATAATTATAAATAATTTATGCCCGTACTTATCCAACATAGTAAATTTAGATGGCAAGGTGTAATAGTACTTATATTAAAAAAGCTCTTTCTATGTTTAAAATTAAATAATCTTTAAAACCTTTTTATATCTTTTTATTTAACATAACATAATCATCATAGACTGGAAACCCGCAATTAGAAAATATTTTCTGCTTGTCAAAGACAAAAAGTACAAGGATGTTATACTATTTTATATCTATACGGTTTTATACTGGGTACTGTCACGGGAGCCCTATAACTTCGTTTTTTTGTAGTTGTCCAAGCAAATCTATGGCAATCAGCTTGGCCACAAATGTGGTAATCTCCAGAAATTTCTTCCGTCTCAGGTATAATACCGCCGGGATAAGGGGGCTTGGTGCTGCCTGTGACTTTGGCAGCAGGTGGCGTGCTTGCTGGTACAATTTCGTTAAGATCAGCGTACGACGAAGAGTCATCTGATGATCCATAATCCAAAGTCGACTGCATTTTTCCATTAAAACTAACAACGTGTTCAGAAGGAATTGTTGGATTAGAATAATATTCAAATGACTTATCCATCATTGGCTCGCGGTTTCGTACCGTATAAACTTTTGGTCCAGTTAGACGACTGCTTTGTGCCGACTGAGAATGCGGGTGGTTTCTCTCACTCGGTTTCTTTTGAATATTTGACTTATAAATATCTGCCAGTGGTAACATAGGCCGCATTTTGAGCTGGGACGCAACCTCTGCAATTTTGAAAACGATGAAATAGATTATTGTGAATATTAGGTACCACATCACTCACCCATCGACCTTTAAACATTTTATAAAGTCCGAGTTAATGCAACTAGTATCAGAGTGTTAAAAGATCATCACTCAGTTTGTTGTGTTTTGGTGTTAGTTTAATTAAAAAAAACTAATTATTTTAACCCCTTACTTGCCGGAATAATTTTTAATTTTCCAAATCTATGTCCAAATATACCATTGTGAGGAACTCTTGATATATTTATACGGTTAATTTTAATTTGATAGGCGTCAGTTTGACGTGTTCTACTAGGTGCAGCAGCGAACCAGATCCGTAATGGTCTGTGTGCTTTAAAAACTTTGCCAAGCGAGATATAGTAGGAAACAAAGTAGTCAAAACTAACTGAAATCAGATCTTACTTTACTACTGGATGAAAGTATTAGTACATAGTCATACTAGCTGCGCTACGATGCGGACGTATTGCTGACGCGTATTATAACTTAGTTTTAATTGAATACGCGGTGGCACAAGCCATCGCTCGTAAGTTTTTATCGCCATGAGTCAACAACTTGTGGCGAATGAACTGCTGGCGTTCCTGCAGCAGAAGCTGGACGTGATGGACGAGGTGTCCGCAGTCCAGATCTGCGCCACGAACTTCAGCGAGGAGGACATTGCCGCTTCCAAGTTGCTTCTGTTCCGGTTGCTCAACAAGAGCGACCAGATGATGACTCGCCGGCGTGACGGGACCAAGAAGAGCATTCAAGACATCATCACGCTGCTAAAGGAGACCGACCCTGACGACGTGCCGACGTTTGTGGCGAAGGACCTACACAAGCTCCCTCCCGTCACTTTTGACCACGTCGACGTAACAAGCCTGCTGAAGGACATTGTTTTTCTAAAGGCAAGTTTAGCGGATATGCAGAAGAAGTTTGATGCATCCCAAAATGCCGTCGCCGATTTGCGCAATGAGCTCACTGAGTTGCGTAAATCGGCAGCGGTAACTGGGTCACCATCGGGTGCATCGAACGTCAACACGCGTCGCGGAGCGGGCTTCGCGTCAGCAGTGTTGCTATCGCCGCCGACACTACAAAATGCAGAGCATGCAGAGTGCGCGCCATGCTCGCCCCTCTGCCCCGCTCCCGTCCCCGCGGGTTCCGCACTCGCCGCCGCAAGACGAACCGACTCGCTGTCTGTGTCTACAGCGTCAGAATCTCGACTTGCTCGAAGAGATTTTGCTAGCGTCGTCGCGAGCACTCTCAGTGCTCCTACAAAGCAGCCCATGCCTGTAAAGGCACCGATGCGGACTGAGGAGGGTTTCGAGACGGTGGTAAAGAAGAAGCGCCGACAACGAACCAACAAGAACCGCTGTGGCGCGGCTCCTGCAGAGCCCAGTGTGACTGTTCGCGCCGCGAAGCCGAACGCTCCGGTGTACATCTCCCGCCTACATTACACCACTAAGGCGGAGGACATCGTGGAGTACGTGCGCCAAAAACTTAAGTACGCGCCGAGAGTGCAGTTGTTGGAGTCGCGCCGGAATGTCAACTTTAAGGCGTTTGTGGTGCGAATACCCACGTGTTTGCTGCACCTCGTCTTGGAAGAGGAGTTTTGGCCGCAAGACGTGGTGTTCCGTCGCTTCCGCGGACAAGTGCCACAAGAACGCACGAATACGTAGTGCAGTGTTTTTACTAACATAGGCCTAAGCTTTTATTACTAACACGATTTGTATTTTTGATATATATATGTTAGTCTGTAAGGTATATATCTATGGGCCACAGTAGCCTGAAAATAAACGTTTTATTATATTATTATTATTATATTATTAACTATAGAAAACTTTTTTAAAGTGCGCGAATGTCGAACTAATTGTATGTGAATATCTGTAAGAAAACAATTTTATGGTCACGTTTCCATTTTGTCGATAGTACACCACGTTGTTAAATAAAATACCTTGCTGGTGAGAGGTTAACATAATAACACTTGGACTTATTGTTTTTCACAAATCCACCAAATCACAACAATTTAATAAGTATATTGGATATTGAAATTTAAACTATTCAACTATCCAATACTCGTATTTTAAAAACATGGTCAATTATTTTTAATATTACGTTATGAATATTATTTTCTTTCATATTGCGATTCTTAGCATATTGAACTCTGTACATTCGATACCTTACCGCATCCAACCAGACAACATGTCTCCAAACCCGTCAGGTGTCGGTCAAAATGGAGCAACACGTTCTGAAATAGTTATGAGAACAAAACCTACTTGCGGTCCAGTGTCATTTCCAGAATTCAGCTGTGAAAGCCAAACTGTTCCATTATCTTCAAGTCTAAGTCCAAGTTCCACCATTCTAATTACAGAAACAACGACTTGGAAACCAGAATTGGGTGTTTTTGATCTTTACTCCGTTCGCAAGAGAAAGAATCTAGTAAAAGGAATATTCGGTGAAGAGAAACAGCCCAGCTTGTTTGTACATCCAACAATGGGAAAAAGTATAGGATCTTTATTTAATACTATGCTTTATAAAAACGATGAGACAACCACGTTTAATATGCAGACGACGAGTCTAACTCAAAATACTCGTCATGAGGCCAAACTGCAGCAGCAAATATCTCAAAAACCCGCGTACCAAAAAGTACCAGCTCCAAAACAAATGCTGCGAGGTGGCTGGTCACAGGAGCTTCCGTATCTAGAACACAACAATGACAGACCATCTCGAGTAGTGATACCAGACAGGAGGCTCCGTGATACGTCAGTGACAATATCGCAATATACTCGTAATAATATCTACCAAAATGAAAACATTGGGAGAATGTCGTCACGAGAAATGATATCTCCAGAACTGAGGTTTTTTAATATGGCAACGAAACCATACCAAAATGTGGATGAAACTAGACAATTCAACAGGGCGATTAAAGGGTTGGTTTCCAATTTCAGGGCTTAAGGTTTTTCAAATATTCATCCAGAAGTCGTAATACCTAAAAATGGGATCGCCTAAAAGTGGCACTTCAAAAAAAACAGTGTGCCGTATTATTGATTGAAGAATAATCTAATGGCTTACAACAAACCTCAGGGTACTTTACTCTATAGGTACTTTTGAGTTATGCCAGAGACAATCATTGTCAGTCTTATTAGTAAATGAAATATTAGTATCTGAATCAACTCTATGTAAGTTAATATGAATAGGCATTCTGGACACATGTAATAAGGATTTACAACATGTATAGGTATTGTATGTTATCATGAAATTCCATTACATAAGTATGCAATCTTTAAGACCCAAATCAAAATACAAAATCTGTTTCGTCACATTAAACCAATATTTTTTTTTAGCTCTTTTGAGAAATCATTAATTCCGCATACAAATTTCTAACCTCCCTTTTAAGGTATTATTTCCGGGGTGAAAACTATATTTTTTCCTTCCTCTGGACTCAAACTATAATATATAATATATGACACTGCCTTCTGTGCTATGGGTCCCGGGTTCGAATCCCGGTAGGGACAAATGTTTGTGTGATGAGCATGAACATTTGTTTCTGAGTCATGGATGTATCTATGTAGGTATCATATTTATTTATTTACAAAAAAAAGTATATAAGTCCGTAACACAAGCCTCGTCGCTTAGCTCGGAACTAGATGGCGCTGTGTAATAATGTCCAGACATATTTATTTATTTAATTATAATTTTATCTTCTCTTTCTCATCTAATAAATACACCTTCAATCTATTTATTTTTAATGTAGGTTTGGAACTTTTATATTTTTTGGAAATTGGTTAAAATTGGCTCAAACCGTTCTTTTTACCACATAACCTTATAATTTTTGTTAGTTATAAGTAATATCTTTTTTTGGTATCGTATCGATGTTTTGTTTGAAAGTGATTTGACTGTGTATGTAATTTGTTAATATTTTTTTAATGAGCAGCTTAGTTTTAATGTAAAGTTATTATCAAAGTGTTAATATGAAGAATTATTTATTCAAAATATAAATACAAATAAAATATCACCTTTCATAGATAGACATGAAATACTACAAATAAAAAAAAACAGTTGCAATCAAGCAAATGACATGATGCCTACTACTTTCCTATGATTATTTTTGGAATTGTGGTACTACAGCATTTCGTACAAGAAGAATAAATGAAACTGCGTTTTACTTTGTATTCCGCTGTAATATACCGTTCTAAAATTAAATTAACACCTCAATCATATGTAAACATAGATACCGTAAAGGATTCAAAACATTGGGAATATGATTAAACAGTATTCGCACAAGTGCAAAAAATCAGTAAGAACAATAAAATAAAATATTACCAATAAAACACATCACATATCTGATCAGCTGGTATAAAGAGTTTACCTCCACTTCAAATGTCACTTATTGTGACAGAGCTTTCGTATTCCATTTTTAAGTTGAAGCAAAATGTATTCAGTGGTTAGTTTCTAGAATAAAACTATGAATCTATTTGTATGTATTCGGAACATTTAAATGACCCAGTTTTTAGCCGTCTTCAAAAAGGAGGTTCTATTTTTTTCAAATACTTAAACATTGATCCGTACATTCGAACATTTGTTGTTACTTATTCACAGGAAATGCAACAGAGCCTCATTTGTTACATACAATGCATAGAAAGATAGAAATGAATTTCACATCAGTTTACTGGACCGACGATTTGAAGAAGGTAGACCGGGATGGTTGGCGCACTTTGGGGGAGGCCTACGTTCAGCAGTGGGCGGCAATAGGCTGATAAGATTACTGAAACAGAATTCAGTAAAACTTCCTCACCGTACCGTCCAACTTACTTGCATTCCAATTCTTCTTGTAATCTATTTGTCTATCTTTAGATATAACAAAACCAATGTTATTCAACTAAAATAGAAAAAAATACAGATTTGAGTACAAATCCGAGTTGAATTGTGTTTATTTTATGTAAACACGTAAAAATACGTAAATATGTTTGTTGTGGTTGGATGGGTAGTTTTTTCTATAAATTTTATCATCATCCTTTCAGACAAATGGCATCCACTGCTGGACATAAGCCTCCCCCAAGGTATAAAAGGTAGATCCTAAATAAAGAAGAAGTAGAAGTCGTTTCAACCTTAAATATCAAAATTGATAAAAACTTTGTAGCTCAAACAGCTCCTACATTTTACGAATACCAGTGGTCAAAATAATAATCAGCTGAAAACAATACCCAAACCCAAATCACAACAATATGATTAATCATTTCATGATTAATATGCTCAGTATTTGTTACTTAAATAACCAATATCTTAGAAATATGGTCAACGTGTACTAACTATTACGTTATGAACGTTCTCTTTTATATTGTAATTCTCAATAAGATACGCTCAGTGGTTTTGGCATCATTCCAGGTTCAATCCGATCGGATGTCAAAGCTTGCTATATCAAACCCTTCAGTTGATTTTAAGAACAACAGAAAGCCTCCGTGTGGGCCAGTAATATTTCCAGAGTTAAGCTGCGAAGAAGTGTCTACATATCCCGAAGAACCGGAAGGAATTACCGACACATTACTGGGTACTTGGAGACCAACTGAGTTCTCATTAGGAGAACCTGAAGATCAATATGAGGCCGACATGTACGATCGCCCATCGCCGCCGGCGCATCTTCATCAAACGCATCACCACAATACAGATAGAGAGAGAAACAGACTGCCAAGATATAAAATCACTCCAGCTGTCGTCACCAAAACTGCGCCTGGAAATATTATAAAGTATCGGCATTCAAAACCGACAATACCGCGTGAAACAATGACTCCAAATATGAAAATAGCAACTCCAAAATTACGATATGCGACATTCCGTAGTGCAGTATCTTCAAAAAAATATTCTCAACAAAATCAGGGACATTTTTATCCCTTTATGAACTTAGAAAAAACTTCTTCACAAGGTGTTAGTAAATACTACGGCCAGACGATAGCCACTATCAATAGGCCGCTTAAATTAGATGTACACATGTTACAAAAAGTGATCCGCACTAAGAGTACATATCCTCCTTTTCCGAATGGAACTTTGCCATATAGAGAGCTGACACCTACAGAGGTCACCATGTGCGGCGTAGCTAAATGCCTAATCCTCCATTGGACAGATCCAGATACTTAACAGCAACTGTTACTCTGTCATCGTCGATTAGTAATCTAGCACTTTAAGAAATTCAATTTTATTCTTCAGAATTAATAAATTACTTCATAATAAATCCTCTTAAAGAATATTTGGCTGCTTATTTTGTTTTCTTGGCATTTGATTGTGCTAGTACAGCAGATCGACTTATACATAAAGCTAATGAATTCAATTAAATAACTAAGAGATGATCGTCAGGACTGTGAGATTTTGATTGCTGGTAACAACGCCTTAGCATGTTCTTCAAAACACAGAAGAGCCTTGTACGTGCACCATAATAAATGATTAAATGATTAAATGATTAAATGATATTTATTTCTGTAAATAGATCTTTTAAAGACGCTTTTACAAGTTATGTATGTATAAGATATATTTTAGGAACTAGATGGCATCGGCATTTCCTAACTGACGACCTCTGAGAAGAAATGCCGAAACCAACTCAGAGATTCATGGTCTCTTTTGAAGTCCAAACATCTTTGTTTACAATATGTGAGCCTGACGATGTAGGTCAGTAATGCATCACATTAGTGCATCTCTATGAAATGCTTTAAAACATCACAACAATTGTTTTTTAAAGTTATTTCTTCTGTTGCTGTTTTTGATTAGATTTATTAATTGTTTTAGTATTGTTGACCTTATTTGCCAATTTCGGATGGTCTATTTTTCTTTGGACCTGGGAATTCACCCATTAGGTATTAACGTTATATGAAGAGAAAAGTATGAAATCCAACAATATGTCCCTATTCTCTATTATATCTATATGTCCTTATTCAGATAAAAAGACACCTGATGTTTTGTTACTACATTGTAACCAATTGAGCTTAATAATATCATCAGGTGTCTTTTTTTTTCTTTGTGTAAAATACCTACATGTAATTAGGCATAAATTATTTGATGTGATTACTTTCATTATTTGATTGCTAGTTTTTTTTATATATTATATTTTTAAGTGTATTTTCATTTATGTATTAGAAAAGGTTGTCTTGGGTGATATTGTACTGGGTTCGAATCACGATAGGAGCAAATTTTTATGCGATGAGCATGGGCATTTTAACTAATTCATGGATGTTGCCATGTAAAATATGTAAGTATTTACATCAACAACAAAATTGTGTATCAACCTTCTAGTATCTGTAACTCAAGATTCGTTCCTTAGCTCGGAACTAGATGGCGCTGTGTCATAATACCCGGATATATTTGATTTCTTGAAATGCCCAACAAAGGTGTTTAAATCTATGTATAAACAAATTCAATAAAACATTCATAATAATGCGCTTGAAGTAATTTAGAACCACACCAAATCACAACACAATACAATATACTGTAAAATTTAATTATAGTGCGCGGTACCTTAGTAGTTAGTTAAATCTAGTTTTTTTAATATGGTCTTTGCTCATTAATTTATGCGTAATGTTCATAACAGTATTTTATATTATATTTGTTAACAAGTTTCTTGTAGTAAACTTGGCACCCTCGGACTTCACGTCGGAGCCGACGATAAAACTTCTTGCACCAAATCCAACGTACCTGGATTCATTTAAATCAACACATCCCGAAACTGTAGAAAACAAGAAACTAAAATGTGATCTTCAGACGTCAGCAGATAAAAGTTGTAAAGAAACAGGGTTATTGCAACTAGAAAAACATATATTGGTAGGTACTACTATAAGAGTAACACAGAGAATGGCAACACCAACGGTGCCAATAAAAGCATCTCAAATGGTTACCCAAGACGAAACAAATGAGAAAATATCACCTTCTGCTAAAAGTACTAGTGAACTATCAAGAAATATAAAAACAAAAAGTATGAAATCATCGAATGCGCATATGGCTAATACAAATTCAGTTTTTCCAAGTATAGTGAATGTTCCTCAAAGTAATAAAATTAAGAATAAAATGTCGCAAGATGCCGAATCAAATGGTAAGAACATCACACAAAAACCACGCCGAAGTGACGCTTCAAAAACTCCAAGTATAAAGATTTATCGAAAAGGGAATCAAGAAAGAGTTCAAGTCCTACAAAGAGTTATCCGTACAATGAGTACTTATCCTCCGTTCCCAGGTGGAACTTTACCTGAACGGGATCCTCCTCCAAAACAAGTTTTGATGTGTGGCGTAGCCAAATGTTTGATTTTAAATTGGAAAGATACTGAAGCTCAATGAAGGACTTAGTCATCAGTTTTATAATCATTATTTATTTTCTTTATTGTATTTGTTTCTATTAATATATTTGTATTTTTCTTTGAATACAACAATTACGTATTGATACACATTCAAGATCCAATATATGATTTAACCAAAGTAAACTAAATTGCGGGCGGCGCATGACCGTTCGTCGAGGCGATCCTTGGGGGAGACCTATGTCCAACAGTGGACGTCTAATGATTGATTGGATGAAGCCAAATTCATCTCCGATCGTTTGAAAGACAGGCTCCAAAAAACGTCCACAGCCAGTAAAAAGAAGAAGCGGTGCAACCAACAGACTCCTCAGAAACACATTATAATATATATATAACTATATTGACACTGATTCCGTTTAATATAAAATATATAAGCCAATTTTTCGTTACAAGTAATTATGTTTATTTCTTTATATTTTATAGTTATATATTTGAACGTCCTATAGAAATTAAATAAGGTCCGATTATTTTTAAATAAATAGTGGCTAAGGAACTTACTTATTGTTGTCTTTATTTTTTGATAGACAAACATACTCAATACATGTAGTCCGAATGATATTGAACATCATGAATTTAGTAATAAAGCTTCGTCGTCATTCATTACCGTAAAGTATTTTCTTTACAGCCTAGTTGTGTGACCAATGGCACCACTGACTTTTCGGAAGTTTTTTGGGTATATATCAACATGCTCAAACGGTGAAGGAGAACAACGCGACTGCCTCATGTTCTCGATGGCATGTCAAACCCGCACTAGTACCCGAACCAATATTAGCAACCCAAACCAAATCAAAATCGGATCGGTTGTTTAAACAGGTTTTTTTTTAATGAGAAATAGTAGAGACGGTTTTTACCAGCATTTTATTGCTCATAATTAATAGGTCTGTAGTAGTGACCCAGGTGATCCATTTGATCGTGGAGGAGAAGGTGTCATAAGTTAGACGAGTCCATCTCTTTTATCATCTGTATAAGAAGAACTTGAGGACGGGGATACTGACAGACTTCCAACTCCTATTAATGCAGCTTGTAGCTGATTAGGGGATTCTGTAGCTCGACCAGCAAATGACCCCAGTAAATTTAATTGAAAACCGATATTAAGGTGAGTGTAAAGTACGTGCAGTAGTATATTATTGGGCATTCTACCCCACCTGCCGTTCCGGCTTCGCCTCTACTTCGGTGGGATAGAATGCCCAATAATATACGATCGAATCTCGTCCGCTTCGACATTACGTACCTGTTTATTTCGTTCACTGTCACTGTCTGTACGTCACATCACTTCGTTGAATCACAATGATAATTCATTATTTACTTGTTCAAACGAGACGGAATGCCTAACGGCGTACAATTACACAATAAAAAGATTACCGACGAATAAGCGCGAATCGTTCATCGCAACGTGATATAGACCGTTGAAAACTTATAATAACATATTGATAAACACAATATAACTGCCTCGTTAGTCCAGCGGTCCTAAGCGCGACTGCAACGCTAGAGGTCCTGGGTTCGATTCCTAGGTCGAGGAAAGTGTTATTGAGTTTTTCTGTGAATTACTCAGTATCAATCAGCTCGGAGTTTGGAATTGTGATAAAAAAAAATGTGATGTGTTTTAATTTGTGATGTGTTACGTTGTGATGTAAATTTAGATACTACGATCGAGTTTGCGTTAACATTTAACGCGAACGAACAACAGTACCAACTATCAAAGTTGTAAC
Source organism: Craniophora ligustri (assembly GCA_905163465.1). Classification (NCBI taxonomy): domain Eukaryota; kingdom Metazoa; phylum Arthropoda; class Insecta; order Lepidoptera; family Noctuidae; genus Craniophora; species Craniophora ligustri. The sequence goes on along the minus strand of LR990959.1, from coordinate 16,180,852 downwards.
CAGACTAGAGACGAAATTCATCGCTCTAGCGGGAATCGAACCCGCAACCTTTGACACGAAAATCTGATACACAAACCTTCGCGCCAAATCTGGTCGTCGTAATAGCTATGAAATAAAACAACATAATGTTATCATGAAATCATCATTATATTTTGAAGTTAAATAACATTATACTTAAATAAACTGTAATGTATAATATTAAGTAGTAAATATAGGTTGTTCGTCAAACAACGTATCAGCTGACCGCATGAAGTCTTGAAGTTTGCGCCACTGAACAGAATCCTCATTCGTTTGGAACTTGACTCGTACTAGTGCCTTTTTCCACAGCTCCATGGACTCGGTATCTCGCGCATCACTCGTCCTGTATATTTTAAAATCAACATAGTAGTTGCCAGATGTAGCATTTGATCGCCGTTCGTTACCATTAGCAACTCGATTCACGAAGAACGAAGACAGAACAGGATAACCTGTTGTGGATTCGCCGCGCTCACGACTTAGACCGAAGATGTCCAGAGTCTTAGATTTTTTGCTAGAACAAAAGAATAAACATCGTACCATCACACAACCATATAAAACAATACTTCAACCTACATGTTTTCCTGTTTCTTTAATAAATAACCATCACATAAATAAACAAAATTATATGTATTCAGTTTAAGAACTTCTTAATATATTTATTACATAGGCAGCCAAACCAGCTACATGTACGTAATGTATAAAAGATTGTAATATAACTTTATATGTATACACTGTGAATGTTGAATGAAACCAAGATAGAGCGATATCGCATTCCTTGAAACACTGGACATTGAAATCATTATAGCTGTTAACGTGAACGCATGATTAAAAAAAAATATTATTATTTATAAGTATAGCTCGTATGTCGTAGGTTATATTCACTTGAGTAAATTTATGAAGATTAAATAAGTACCTTGTAGTGGTAGGTGATTTTTTCAATGCTTTGCGCTTTCCAGTTACTGATTGACTGCGATTAGATTTATCTTCATGCACCTTCGACGACTCTTGGTAAACTTCACTTTCAGACTCGGACCTAAAAAAACAATTATGTAAGATTAACGGTTAAATTAAACAGATTAAATTTTATTGACAGTGAGATAAGTTCGTGATCATAATGGACATATTAGTTGCAGAAAGTAATGAAATCTAATAATTTTAAAATAAAGAAATAAGGAATTTAAGTATGTATAAACAATCTAAAGAAAGTAGCGTAAGTACTCAATTTATTGGGAGGTTTAAAGTAGAATTAAAGTAAAATTAAAGAATATTTTATAAGTCAGTAAATAACCTGAAAGCAGAATAATTAAGTTAATGTTCATACTTACATTTTATTAAGCTATTTGAATCGCTTCTCTGGGCTATGGCGTTGTGGAAACCGCTCTGAACTGCAGACTGTAGACTCTAGTCTGTATTACTACTAACACTACTATCACTGTATACTGGTCTTGATGATGAACCAACTCTTGTAGACGCGAACTCGAATTTGTTAAATGTTTATGAAAAGTATAGCTTTTATACTAATCGTTAAAAATTAATTAACTAAGAATTTTATCACAAAAGCATAGAAGTAATGATGCACATAGGACTTTCTGGTAAATTGCTTGTCTAAAAATAAAATGTTGCATTTTTATAATGTCGGTGTAGCTAAATTACTTAGGGCTGACACACTTACATTAAGTTGATTCATTAATAATAAAAGTATAATATAAGTAAGTACTTAATTTGTACACATGCACAGGCACACCTATACACAATTATTTAACTTTCCTACTTTAACCACAAATCTAATTACAGTATAGTTATGTTTGATAAGTCAAATAAATAATCTGTGTTTTTATGTGATATGGCAGAAAAATATATTTAATAAAACTGTCTCATAAGTGGTTAAGTGCAACTGCAATGGTTTGATTCCTTTGTGGTTTAGTGTTATTGAGTTTTTGTATAAAATTCTCAGTAGCTACTCAGAGTTAACATAACAGCTAAGTATTGTAGGTGTACATCCCTACTGATTTACTGACTGTGCTATAAAAAATGATGATATGAATTTGGAACGGAAGACACGTGTAAGCGATGACGATATTAATTGAAATATAATATTTAATTTATTTGATTAGTAATCGAACACCTTTACTTGAATTACGTATTATTTGTTATAATGAATAATACATAATTCAAGTAAATGTGTTCGTAAAACTTAATCATATACTATTAAATTAGTAAAAATCGAAGACAGTTATTTTATATATCGCATTATTCTGTATAAGTAGTATTCTGTAGAACAGAATACATGAGTAAATAAATATACGACATCTCGATATTGTTCTTTGAAAATAGTAAGGTAATTATTAAACTATATTATTTAATTTTTTATTCCTATTTACTTACAAATAGCTTGTAGTGATAACCAGAGTATGTCCATACCATAATAAAATAAACCTTAGTTATGTTAATTAATTATTTTTTATTTTATTATTATTCTTTATCGTCAAGAAATTTTTAATATATAAATTTTAAATTTAATGTTTGTATTTTCAGAGTTATTTGATGCCTTACAACATCTTGGGGTAATGAGATTTATTGATAAACTGCTTCTGCGGAGCACGACATTTTGGAGATATAAATTTTATAATAGCTGATCAATATTGTGCATAAACTTGAAGGTACATATAATTATTATCAATATCTACTTAAGCCTAGTATTTTATTTGTTATTTATGCATATTTTCTAATGCCTTTGTATTATTTTCAGGATATATAAAGACTAACTACTTACTACGGCACTAAGATGACCTACGTGAAGATTTGATTAATATTTTTTTGTTTAACCTAGACTGAACAAAACGTACTGAGAGAAGCTGTGCTGGAAATAATCTTCTACTTCGCTTAATATTTAAGGTATATTTATATTGTTGTGTGCAACTTTAATCCGTTATTTTGATATACTGAAAATGCCTCATTGTTCGGTTTGCAATATACATATAGATAGACGTTCGTGGACTGGTCATTTACGAACTAATAAACATAAAAATAATAATGCCGTAACAATTAATGATAACGTTCAAATCCTTAACTCTGCGTTTAAAGGGCGTATTGTTAGTTACCGTATTATTGCGTCTAACAGCGAAGCAGTAAATTTGCCCGAATTATTTTTCAATGATATTCATGATCAAGTGAAATGTTTAATTGATGATTCTCTCAAAAAATATACAGCGTTAAAAATTAATTTTGAACTTTTTTCTTTATTCTTAATGTACAAAAATGATGTACAAGAGTTAAAATCTTTTGCGACAAAAAACTTTGCTATACATTTTAATTACGAGTTTGAAACTCTTTATAATACAATTACTACTACGTTATTGAAAAAAATTGAAGAGTTTCAGGAGAGAGACAGTGGATGGACGTTTCTTAGTAATTCCCATTTAGAAATTAATATCAATAAATATCAACCACTCAGCGGCTCTTTTTATATAGATTTACCTAAATTTATAAAAACCAAAAAAGCTTGCTTGAATATCAAAAACAAGGATGATTATTGTTTTTTGTGGTGCATAGTGGCCGCCTTATATCCTACAACTCGTCATCCTGAACGAGTAACATCTTATCCTCATTTTCGAGACGTTTTAAATGTTAAAGGTGTTTCATTTCCAATATCGTTTTCGGATATCTCTGTTTTTGAAAAAAATAACCCATTTTTAAATATATATGTGTATGGTTTAAAAAATAACAGGGTAATAATTGGCCCCCTTTACAAACCTGAATTAGTTAAGAGGGGTACAACAATGAAGAGCATTCACTTACTGTTCCTAGAAAATCATAAATCATCTCATTATTGTCTTATAAAAGATTTGCCACGTCTTGTTAAAAATCAGATAACAAAACATCATAGCAAATTATATTTCTGTGAAAGTTGTTTATTGTTCTTTCCTACCCTTGAACAGATTGATAAACATTTGTGTGGAGGGATCGTTACTGTTTTACCAGAAAAGGGGAGTGTGATTAAATTTAAAAATTATGATAGAAAAGAAAATGTTCCCTTTGCTATCTATGCCGATTTCGAAACATTGTTAAATCCAATTTCCGTTCTTGAATCTGACACCGCTACTACGTCATGTTTACAACAACACGTACCTGCGGCATTCGCTTACAACATTGTTTCTTCATTAAATTATACTTTTGACGATAGTTTTAAAAGTTATCGCGGTATAGATTGTGTTTCAAAATTTATCGATTTTCTTACATCTGATGTCAAAAAAATTTATAAAATTTTAAATCAAAATCATGTAATGATATTTACAGAAAAAAATGCGTCTGATTATAAAGAAGCTTCTATCTGTCATATATGTGAAAACCTCTTATGGACAAATAAAGTTAGAGACCACTGTCATATAACCGGTAAATACCGTGGAGCCGCCCATAGACATTGTAACCTACAATTTAAAATACCTAAATTTATACCTATATTTTTTCACAATTTATCAGGGTACGATTGTCATTTATTCATAAAGAAATTAGGCGAAATGCCAGGTAAATTGAATATTATACCCAAAACCAAAGAAAAATATATTTCTTTTTCTAAATTCCTGCAGGTCACCGATAATGATTATGTACAACTCCGGTTCTTGGATTCATTTCATTTTTTAGGAGCTAGTTTAGACAAACTTGCTAAAACCATACCAATTGAGGATTTTATAAGTTTACGATGTCACTTTCCCGAAAATAATCGATTCAAATTACTTGCACGAAAAGGTGTATACCCTTATGATTATATGACTAGTTGGAAATGTTATGAAGAAACAATGTTACCGGCTAAACGGTATTTTTTTAGTTGTTTAACGAATGAGGAGATTTCAGATAAAGATTATAAACATGCTAATTTAGTGTGGAATGAGTTTAATATACAAAATTTAGGTGAATATACTGATTTGTATTTGAAAACCGATGTTCTTTTATTGACTGATATATTTCAAAATTTTCGTAAAACCTGTAAACAGCATTACAAACTTGACCCAGCGTTTTACATAACCGCGCCTAGTTTATCTTTTGATGCGATGTTAATGAAAACAGGTGTTCAGCTTGAACTTGTTTCTGACTTAGCTATCGTACGAATGATTCAAGATGGTATTAGAGGTGGATTGTGTATGTGCTCTCATCGCTATTCGAAGGCTAACAATAAATATATGAAAGATTGTGATGTAACAAAACCGCAGTGTTTTATAGCTTATTTAGACTGCAATAATCTTTATGGTTACAGTATGTGTCAACATTTACCTTATTCCGGATTTAGATTTTTAAATCAAAATGAAATAGATAAATTAAATGTGGAAAGTATTACAGATCATTCAGAGTGGGGTTACATATTAGAAGTAGATTTATTGTACCCTGAATATTTACACCAGGAGCATGATGACTTACCTTTTTGTCCTGAAAAATGCATACCACCTGGAGGAAAGACGAAAAAACTTATTTCAAATTTGTATAATAAATACAATTACGTTATTCATTATATTCACTTAAAGAAGTGTTTGGAACATGGCCTTATCTTACGTAAAATCCATAGAGTCATTACATTCAGGCAAAGTGCATACTTGAAACAGTATATTGAATTAAATACTCAATTGCGACAAAAAGCAAAAAGTGTATTTGAACAAGATTTTTTCAAGTTATTAAATAACAGTGTTTTTGGGAAAACGCTCGAAAACACTGAAAATAGAGTAACTGTTCATTTAGTTAATCAGTGGAATGATAAAAATAATGTAACAAAAAAATCAAAATATGCAGAAAGGCTCATAGCAAACCCTTACTTTCATAGTGCAACAGTTTTATCCGAAAACTTAGTAGCAATCCAGATGAAACCAGATCGGTTAATTTTAGACAAACCGATTTATATTGGCTTCACTGTTTTAGAACTATCTAAATCACACATGTATAATTTCCATTATAATATAATCAAACCATTTTATAATGAGAGGGTAAAATTATGTTATACCGACACAGATTCGTTTGTTTACGAAATATATACCAACGATTTTTACTACGACTTAAAACACAAGTTTTTGGAATACCTTGATACCAGCAACTATAGCATTAAAAATGAGTTCATGATACCGCAAATAAACAAAAAAATACCAGGCCTTTTTAAAGATGAAATGGCTGGTAAAATTATAACTGATTTTGTTGGTTTGAGGTCGAAACTTTATTCAATAAAAACTGTGGATAAAATAATTAAAAAAGCTAAGGGGGTTAAAAGTAGCGTGGTACGTGATCTGAACATCACAGATTATGAGAATGTACTATTTAATAATGAGATTATTCGGAGAAAAAACATTTTATTTAAATCAATAAAGCATGAAATATTTACGCAAAGTGTTAATAAAATTGCGCTCTCTAATAATGACGATAAGCGGTTAATACGTCCAGGTAATATTGCAACCCGAGCATGGGGTAATTCATGTATTTTAAAGGGAAATTTAAATTGTTAAATGTTGTATAGATTATATATTGTTAGATTAAATTATGAGGTATGTAAATAATAAAAATACTTGTTTAATTTTTAAGATATTAATTATGATATAAAGGGTAAATAAATTTATTGATGAATCAAACTTATTTTTTTATTTCGTCCATTACGAATTCCACTGTAATTGTATATACATATGTATATCCGTTGTTGTCGAACCCGCAACCGACGGTTCGGAAACCAGTCACTAAACAGACTGCACTATTATATTCTAAGCTAAAGTAATTTTCTGAATAGTGTCTTAAATGTGAGGTAATAAGATTGATTTCACATAAACAGAAATCCTAACCATAATTTATTACAATATAGTAATATGAGCTCAGTGTTGTAATACATTTAGCGAACATGTGCCAGTTCATTGCACTGTAAATATATAAAATGTAGGTAAAGCAAGCTTGCAGTTTTCAATGGAACATTCTAAATCGTGACTTATGTGTTCTGAATTGAAAGTACATATTTATAAAACAACAAATTATTATATCCAAAAATAATTGTGCCATAATGTTTCATTCATAAAATAGTTGTCGTAGTGAAGACATCTAATAAATTAATTCTTAAATAATTACATATTTTATTTTAATTTTTGTACCTGTTGTAACCTGTTTAAACTTGTTGTACAACACACAATGTCATCGGTAAGTGTTTTTATAAATACCTAGTTATTTTTAATATCAAAACAATACTTTTGACAGAATACTTATTAATATTTTTATGTTTTGTTTTAGATATCGGATTCGGAAATTGTGTTCAGTCAGTATGGACAAGGACATTGTGGTCAGTTTTCTGAGGTCTTCACTGAAGTTCCAGAGACCACGCATATCCAAAAAGAAAAGAAATCAAGGCATCGACGAGATAAACAAACACGTAATATTGTGAAACCAACAAAATCGTTTGTTATGAATAGGATTCAGAAGAGAGGTCTAAAACTCATAAAGATTTCGGTTATCGATCTGTGCAATAACCCTCAAACGAGTGATAGTGATAGTGACAGTGAAAATGTTATATTAAATGCGCAATATGTAGTGCAAGATGCGGTTGATGATGTAATGAACGAAACGGAGGCATTAGTTAAAAAAATTGCTAAGTCTTTAATAGGTTATGATTTTTGTTAGTTTTGTAATTATTTAACTGTTTATTTTTATATTAAATTAAATAAATGATTTGACCTTATAAATGTGTCTTTATTTATTTATTCACTATATTCCACATTGAAAATTTATCAAGTGTAGGGTAGGGTTATGAAATAAAATAAATTTCCTTGAATTAAATTCATTTATTTAATCTATCTTTTAGGTACACTAGTTACATACCTACATTATACCAACACTTTAATAAAATATTTCTACACTAAACAGTACAAAATTAAGACAGAATTTATTTATATGTCATGCAATTTGAGAATCTATGAACTTTGCACATCGTAGATTGATAGTAGTAGATTTGCGTTAAAATAAAATAACTAAGATATTTTTCTTACAATATTACTCAGTGGTTTGTACTCAATGATACAATCGTTCAATATAAGACAGTAGGCAGAAGTTAGATCAGGTATTTCATCATTACTTTCTAACTCTACACGCACATCGACTACTGGTCCTGATATGAGGTTGTCAATTTGTCTAGAACAGTCGATAACAAACAGAGGGGCGATCTCCTTAAAGTCCCTTGCGTTCAACAATGGTTCAGATCGGCGATCGTAATACGATTGTTGGAAACGTGCATACTGCTCGTATAACAATGCAAATTTATCATCAATGAAATCCACGTTTAGATTCTCATAGGGATAGTAAGTTGAATTGAGGTATACTTTGACATCTCGTAAAGTACAGTGATCAAATCTAGACATATCAGCAGCAGAATTATTTTTTTTATTTGTTTGTAGACCTATAATTACATATCTCGGTTTTTCAATCTGAGATGAAGTTTTAATAGACCAAGTATGTTTTGTAGTTCTAGGCAATAGCGGGTATTCATATAAATCCCAATTTCTAAAAACTAATTGCAGTGTTTTATCCTTTTCCAAAATCTTCAATAAGTTTATCTTCTCTTTATCAGATACCTTAACATGTGGTACACGCCATATGATTTTGTTAATTTCAATATCGTTTATGACTTCTCCAGCATCGAGTTTCACAGCGTTCAAGTTTGTATTCGATCTCAACAATATCAGTTCATGCTTGCAATTAATTATAATTTTTTTGTAATCTTCACCGAATCCAAGAATGTTGCTAAGCGGTATAGATGCAGAAAATGAACCATTACTACTTTTAAAACCATGTATATCCCAACCCCAAGAACGACATGATTTTGACTCGCTTTCATTCATGGATAGCAATGATTTCATAGTAGTTGTAACGCCTGCATTTTTTATTTTATCAATCTCAACACCGTTCAGTTCATATCGAATATCTTGAAAAAGGTACATCAAAGGATTGTTTGTAAATTTAACACTAGTTTTTTCTTTAGTGGCAGTTTTAGTAACATTTACTATACCTTCTAAATATAATGTACTGGCTGATGGTAGAACATACAGATCTTTCTGATTAATAGGTATGCGAATCTCATCGTTTCTGTTGAAACTTGTTATGTATGGTTTGTATGAATGATATTCAATACCAATAATGCTATTATCACTAGCAGGAGAAGATAATACATCTAATAAACTCATTTTAGAAGACCAATTGATTTGAGGAATTTATGATTTTCTTTAGTAAGTTTCAGTTTATTCTTACAGTTTGATGTTGTCTTGCGGATAGCCCAAGACGCACTGTTTATTTTAGTAGAGGTACTCTGATATTTATTAGTTTTATTATAATCAATCATTTTTTTTTAAGATGTAAATATAGCTGCACTTCCTCCCCACGTAAATTTAGTAAATTATTATTAATATCTAACAGTCTTATATTCACACTGTTAATTATATTTTGGTTTACGGGAAAGTAAATTACGTTTTTAGGTACTTCGATAATTCTATAACCAGGTGGTACATTCGGAGCAAACTCGTGAATGATATGACTTGGTAGACCATTAACATATGATCCGCTCACTATGTCACATTCTACCCTCACCACAGTCGTAGATAGAATGTTCACTGGAGACTGTGATACGTGTAATTTATTTGCTTCAACTATTTTTTTTTCAAAACCCAACAATCTACCAATAGAATCTTCTTTAGTAAAATCAATAGCTTTTGTGCAAAATATGTTTGTTTTTAACGTATTATTATTGCACTCTAATTTGATTCCTGCGTCTTGTATTTTTGATTTTAAATAATCGTTGATATCTTGCAGTTCATATGCTCCTTCAGGAATTTCAATAACGTTATGATCGTAATAAAATTTGTTATTTTTATTATCAATATTTGGTATAGAATTAAATGTAGATAAATATAATAATGCACATTCATACTCTCCTTCAAGTTGTAGAGTAGGAGAATAATAAGTAGATAGCACTGATGAGTTACCAGTTATTGACAGCGAGAGTGACATTATGTAAATGAAACTAAAAAATGTTTTATTCAATTTATATATTTATCCCAGAAGTCATACAAAAACGTTAAACATAAATGTCCACAATTTACAGAGTTAAAATTTTGATATCTCGTATAGTTATAAAAAATATTACAATTTTTAAAGTAATTTAGTAACTCTAATGGGGGTTTTAGATTGCCATAGCTATCAAAATATTCACAATATTTATACACTTTTACATAGGCTACCCAATGTGTTCCTTCATTGTTAGAATTATCCAAATTAACAACTCCGCTCTCAATAGGTTTGGGTTTGTTTGGTAATTGATCTTTCATGAACACACCTCTGAAATAAGGTACGTTATATGCATGATTCTGGATATCTATATTAGTAAGAGCACGATTAGGTAGCCTCTTGATTAGTTTTTTGAACATTTTACAAACAATCCGTTTCCTTTCTTGTATGGTTTGACGTACAAGCCTCTACCCAACGCAATCGATTCCATCATTTTATTATGACGTTGAGATTCTTGTAAATTATTTTGAGCACTTTTGTAATCGTTTACTGTTTTTGCGATACCAGCTGCCCCGCCAGCTAAAGTACCTAATGCAGACAATCCAGCGAAAATTGGAATCAGCGGTAAAACACCTCCTGTTTTTGGTAACGGTATAATTCTAGGTACAGGAATCCGACAATTTTTTGAATACAACTTTTTTGCCGCTAAGTAAGCATACTTTATTACGTCTTCTTTGTTTTTCGGTTTTAACTTTTTGATCTGTGATCGAATTTTTGTTACTAAAGATCCAAAAGTTTTTAATCCAGATCCAGTTTTAAGTTTTGCTTTCATTGCTTTGCTTACCAACCAAGAAGCAATTTTTTCTCTTTTCCCTGCATCTGCTGCTTTTAATCGTTTATTTGCCATATTCAATAACTGTAAATCAGCTTGATGTCTGTTATACAAGTCTGAATAATTTGTATAGGCTATATCGTGAACTTTACAGGCTTCGTCTAATTGATTTATGCCTTTGTCTCCTCGTGCTAAACGTTTTTGTAATTTAGTGCCTGGTCCACAGTAATTGTAGCCTGGCAAATGAAGCTCAAATGGTAAATTATTTATTAAATTATTAATAAGTCCACCTCCTTGCATGGTTTGTATTATAATGTGAGAAAAAATAATAATAGATGATTAAATACCATTTATTATTTTAGCACGGTTCTCTTATCAATCCAACTATTTTCACTATCACTCAAACCTAGCCATTTAACAAACAACTTACTGCCTTTTTTTCTTAAAACTTTTTCAATTAGGTAAATGTCGGGATGATTCGTTTTTTGAAGTTCTTGTTCATAAAAAGTACCTAAAATTGGCTGATTTCGAAGATCTTGAATATTATACGTTGTAGGCATAGTTTCATTTATTTTTATGATTTTAAAGATTTCTGTTGACTAATTAGGAGTATAGCCTTTATGAAAACAATTTTTATATTTACTTATGCGAACACGATCTCCGATTTCTAGTTTGTGTTTTTTAGGTTGTGTTTTCTTGTGTGATTTTAAAATATTTTTCCTTATTAGAATTTCATTTTCAATATTAACGTCAACCGGTTTACTGTCAATAGTACGGTGTTTTGTATTGTTGTAATTAAAGACTATACTTTCTAAAGGTTTTTCTATCCATCTATAGGTTCCATTTAAACTGAATGTTTTGTAGAGTTTGTTTTTTAAAGTTTTAATTACTCTTTCTGCAATCGAAGCTTTCTTAATTGAAAACGATGAATAATGATTAATATTAAAACGTTTCATTAATCTTGAAAATGTATCATTATAAAATTCAGTTCCTAAGTCGGTTTGTAAATGGTTAGGGGAACGATCACATGTACTTAAAACATTTTCAAATGCATTAGTTACTTCTAATTTTGATTTTGACTTCAAGGGTACAGTCCAAACATATTTAGAAAAACAGTCAATTATAACTAAGATGTAACTGAAACCTTTATTGTAATTTTTAATTTTTCTTAAATCAATAAGATCAGCTTGCCATAAGTCATCGATTCCTTTTAAAATAACACAACGACGTGCAAAGTTTTTTCTAGCTGTTTTATGTAATTCATTCACGACCTGTTGCTTTATCATTTTGAGACGGATTGTTAGTCTTCCTCGTACCACTGTTCGTTATTTTATGATCAATATAAGATGTCATACTTGTTTTTAAATGGTCTAATGAGGCTTGAATTTCTTTTGTAATCTCTATTTTTATTTTGTCTATTAATATTTGGACATCTTTTTTAGCGCACAAGTCATCAATTTTCTCATCTACATATTCCTTATTAGCAGCATCGTCTGCTTCAACAGGATTAATAACGCCTCGTAGTCTACTCATTTGCAAATTAAACTCGCCATTTGCAGTTTTTAATATTGTTTTGTCTGCGATATCAAAAATATCTGACAATCGCATCCTTTTGTGAATATGATGACCAAATTTATCTATATTCATTATGTGTGTACAGAGAGAATGCTTAAATGACAATGAAAACCATAATTATTTACCAAGATATTTATTAATTTATAAATTTTCCTTCGCGTAGTTCCTCTATAATAGATATTATTTCATTATCTAACCCTGTATTTCCAGCTCCTCGAGAAGCCATGAGTAGTTTTAATCTTTCAACTAATTCATTAGGATCATCCCAATAAATGTAGTCTACATTTTTATTCCATTTTTTCAGCATTTTCAGTCCTTTCCCTTTTTGAAATTTTAATTGATCGCTGCTGTCGTTTGGCAATTTAAATAGAGGTTTTATAACGTCCATATATTTTTTGCCTTTGTTGCTTTTTATTGGTTTTTTTGCATCATAGTCACGTCTATGAGCATTTGTATGAATCAACATTAATTTATAATTTTGTCTATCATTTTCGGTAACCAAATTTAAATCTGGATCTTTCTTTAATAAAAGTTCCTTTAGCCCTGGCGTGGATGAATATGTGTGTGTGCCTATTGTGATAGTTTTATTACCAATATTTATTTTAGTACATCCGAGCATTAACTTCCCTTTTTCATTTCTGACTCCGAAAGGAACATCATCTATCATTTCAGATGATAGAGACCATGATGAAACATTGTCGCCGACACCAACAGATTTGAACGAGTCGATACTGTTTTGTGAATTATCATCTGAATCTTCAGAATTTTGAATATAACCATGATCTTGATCATCAGTACCCACTTCAGGTATACTGGTATTTTTTTCCAAATCACTTTCAAATTTAACATATTCATCATTAGATAAATTGCTATCATGATGGTCTGCGTAATCATTATTTTTCAAATTAATATGATTTAAATTTTCGATGGATGTATTTTTGTTGGTTTGTGCTATTTGATTAAGTGGGCTGATTAACGGTTTAAAAACAGTTTGTAATGCTTTTTCATTATCATCTTCAATATTTCGCATTTTTCGGACCTTTTTCTTAACTGCTTCAGCAGCAGTAATAATTTGTCTTTTTAAAGATGTTTCCATTATATAATAATTGAATAAATGATCTACTGTCTTCCTTCACAGTAAAATTAGGAATAAACAATTTTTTATATAATTTTATATTTATATAAACGTTAGATCAATCAAAAACTACAAAACTATCAAAGTTTTTGCGATAGCCACCTTCATTCTTACGACAATCTTTATTTATAACTAGATAATTATAAGGTTCAGTCCATATTTTACTACATAACTCACGAAATTCATTCCATTTCATGTCTGTGTTTACGTGTTCATCATAAACATGACGTATATTAATATCATCTTGCTTAAAAAGAATAATGAGATTTGCATTATCTCTAATAAGCTGTTTGGGTACTTTGCTATATGTTTGATTTAAATAAAAACAATCTATATTTTTATGTCGACCCATTGCAAAATAATTTCTTATATTATTTTGGTTTTCACATGCTACATCATCAAATATAATAACTGAATCACATCTAGCTTCCTGTGGACTTATTACTTCCTCATTATCCTTAAATTTTGCAAACGATACATCTGGAACGTTAGCTAACACTTTTTCAACAAACACATACTTCGGTTGGTTTAGAGTTTTTGAGTAAACATATACATTACGAAACTTTAAACCATTCTTATGCAACAGCAAACCAATTACAAGATTTGTTTTTCCACAGTTAGATGGACCACATATAATACACCTTATAGTGTTTGGTAGTAGTTCACCGTGTCGTCGTTTGCTGTTTTGTGATTCCACGCAAATGGAATCAAGATGAAGTGAATGAGGTTGTTTAATGAACTTCATAATAACACGTCCGATGCTATGGGTAGTTATACTAACAATGAGTCAAATTGATGGATATGGTTATTTCTTAAAATTTATGATAGTATTAATTTAATTTTACTTTATACATCATTGTACTAATGATAGCTATTGCCTGCGCCTAGTATGCAATTATTTGTATTTTGTTGCTATAACATTTCTGTTAGGCTTTGGTTTAGTCAAATTACTTGGAATGACGAATTGTGTTTATTTATAAAATATAAACAGGTACGTAATGTCGAAGCGGACGAGATTCGATCGTATATTATTGGGCATTCTATCCCACCGAAGTGGAGGCGAAGCCGGAACGGCAGGTGGGGTAGAATGCCCAATAATATACTACTACGTGCATACGCTCATCTGATAGTATGTTTAGAGGTATTGAGAATTGTATCGTAAACAAATGCTTTTGGTGTTAGGATATAATGTTAAAATAATATGCATTTTTTTTCATGACAGCATTTTGGTCCATGTCTATGCTTTCCATCGGGAAAGACAAAAAAGTAGAACATAATTATATTATATTTACATCCATACTTTAATATTATAAATGCTAAATTAACACCTTTTGTTAATTGTTTTTTTTATATAATTTATTATTATTATTATTTTTAATATTGGTATAATATTGGTTTTTAATATTGATTGAATATGAATATTGTAATTCGACATTAATTTTGTATCTTGCCATTATTTATTTCTTTGACATTATTTTTGATTATGTTCTGACATTATTTTTTGTATTATACCTACATAATAATGCTAAAAAACAAACCAATATGAATGTGAGCACTCTATAGGTAGATACACATACGCTTACTAGCTTTTAATGTCTGGCGGCTTTGGGATTTCGAATTGGCCTACGCAAATGTTCCACTGATCTTGCATTGACGTGCGTCGGGTCGTGGAAGTCCCTCAATAATGGTTGAGCTACACGATGGCTGATGTATGCGTGCTGTCAGTATGGACAGGTCAACTCAAACCTGCACTGGTGCTTTCTTCAAAAGGCTATCTCAGACTGACCTACATCGTCAGGCTCACATATTGTAAACAAAGATGTTTGGACTTCAAAAGAGACTTTGATTCTCTGAGTTTGTTTCGGCATTTCTTCTCAGAGGTCGTCAGTTAGGAAATGCCGATATGGCATCGGCATTTCCCAACTGGCGACCTCTAGTTCCTAAAATATATTTTATACAAGACTTGTAAAAGTGTCTTTAAGAGATCTATTTACAGAAATAAATATCATTATCATTAAAGTGTGTATGTCTGTCTGTTACCTCTTCACGTTATAACCACTGAACCGATTTAGATGAAATTTGGCATAGAGATAGAGTCCTGGGGAAGGACATAGGTGACAGACAAAAAAAATAAAAAAAATAGCGCCTGGATCTTGTTTTGTCATTGACAGATTAGGCAGAGATGCACAGATATATAGTTTTGACTGACGCTAATAATCAGACTGTTTCTTCTTCTATAACAACACAATAGTGTTGTGAACACAGTATAATGATAACAGAAAAAAATCCGTTGCTTGTGACAGTTTATTTCCATTTAAAACTTGTTACTAGTGTCCATATTCGACATACCCTGCGTTATATTATATTTATTGTTCACGACGGACATAAAAACCGTCAAGCGTACGAAACGTGCGCGGGAATATGAAGAAAGGGGATTTACCCTTGTCACCCGTGAGACGGGATCCGTAATAACCGTGAGCAACCTAGATAAAAGGAACTCAATAACAACGTCTCTTGATACAATGCTGATGATGTGAGCTACAGATGCTGCGCGGTTTAAAATATATCTAACTTACTAAACAGTCTTTATAAGATCCCTTGAAGAACGACCTTCACCGAGCTGGTTAATGGATGAAAAGTATTTTATATCAAATTAAATATATTAATAAATATTCCTGGACATTATGACACAGCGCCATCTAGTTCCGAGGTAAGCAACGACGCTTGTGTTACGGATACTAGTTGGTTGATGTACTACATATATGCTTTAGTTTGTAAATGTATACATATTATACATAGATACATCCATGACCCGGATGCAAATGTTGATGCTCATCACACAAACATTTGTCGCTACCATCATTCGAACCCGGGACCCGTAGCTCAGAAGGCAGCGTTAATTACCGCTGGGCTAATCGGGTCGTCATTATACCACGTAAATAATTATTTCCATACCGAAACACAACAAAGCCAATGTAATTATAATTCTATATGCTTATACACTCGAGTTTTTTTTGCTTGCTTTGGTGCGATATTGATAAGTATGATTGTAAAAAGTTAACTGTTACGTGATGTGGTATATTCTCATATACTATATGGTAATGTTAAAGTGCCTGGTGATATCAAACTCGATGAATTATCGTCCATTGCACATTTTACAGATGCCATATATGCACAAAAGCAACTCAATGCAAACTTTTCGTCAAAGAGCAATGTTACCTACAGCGACAAATCCATTCCCACAACATTCTCGGATTATGTATCTTCGGAGACCATTGCTGACGATGCCAACGCGTAATACATTGATGCAAATGTATCGCCATGGTGTCTCTGACATTATATCTACAAGCACGAACCCCCCTACGAGTGAGGTGGACTCGACGTTGTCGACGATGTCACTAAGTACTACAAGTACCATGCCTCCCTACCCTGGAGGTATTAAACCAGCAGCGGAAGAAAAATCTGCGGAATTTGAACTCTGTGGCAAAAAAGCCAGATGCAACAAATTCGTTTGGACAACAAAAAAAGCACATAAGAGAGATAATGATGTAAAATCGTTCGTATATACTCTGTTTCCAAATTAAAATAAAATTAAAATGTCTATTTCACAACATACAATAATTTACAATGCTTTCTTTGGAACCCTTTTAAGCAAGAAATTGTGTGATAGGGTTGCATTCTTTTAGATCACAAATATTGTAAATAGTGTTAAAAGTAAGTAAACGTAAATATTTTGAATTAAAATTTAATAAAATAGGAGCATAAGAAACGGGTTAAAAAAAGAGTATAATTATGTGCGCGTGCAAGTTGTGTCTAGTTGTATGTATATATAAGTGTCACCGTATATATTAAGTATGTATTTACGTGAAAATAAATATATGAACATTATTATAAGTACTTTCTCTGTGTGAAAACACCATTTATAGAAGTTAGTATAAATAAATATATATATATGTCGGAGAAAGCTATAAGTCGGTTTGATTATTGTTTGCAAGAATAAAGCACATAATGATTTATTACATTTTTCCATAGCTTAAAACCTCCTTAGTCTAATAAAAAGTAAAAAATATTGTTATCAGTTATAGACCAATCAGAGCAGAGCATTTAGCTTGAGCGTGGTCGAGGCGCCATCTTTACTTTTGGAGGGACGCGGACAGTATTGGACATTATTGAGAAATAGCGACTGATCGAGTTGGATCATTGAGATTGAGAGTCTGAGAGATTGAAAGAGTATTAATTGTTGGTAAAAGTAAGACCGGTGCCCTGAACTCGCTGCTCGGTCTTAACTGTGCATTTTCTCTCGATATTATTATGAAGTGATAAATTGTTATTTAATCCGAATTAAAATAATATGTAGTGCAAAACCATGATCATTATGTTTGTGCTTGCAATTAACCCTGATGATGCCCACTAAATTCTTAACCACTAATGACGATGTCAACAGAAATAATGTTTCTCCGACATCAGAAGTGGGATAACTACCTTCGCTTTCTGTCGTTTTTCAATTTATATTTCAGATTTTTCATTTATACGGACACAAAGCAGATCGGACTCTGTTAATCGTGGTTCGAAATTCGAATAAATCTGGAAGCGAGGTGCAGTCGCAATAACAAGGCATTGTAGAAAAACAGAATATCGAGAAAAACTTGGTGATGTAAATACTGACGCTGGTTGGTAACGGTGGACTTTTGCTTTTGCGGATCGTGGTATACAGGAAAGTAAATTAATTCTAGTACTTATTGAGTCAAAAGTTACTTCGTTTTCAGTAAGTGATAATGTTTAAATAAAAAATTACGAACGGAATCAAACGGATAACGATGATGGCAAAATCGTTGTACCTACTGTTGTTGTATGTTGATGCTGTTGTACTGTTGTTGTATTTTGTTTAAAAATGTTATATTATCGGAGTTTGTGCGTGTGTGACGAATACTAGTCTCTTTATAAGATACTAGGGATGATACGTACTATATACTGGTACAGGTATAAATACCCATTATGAGCTTACCAGTACGCAGACTGGCTATGTATAGCAGAAACCCGGCCGTACCCGATAAGTACAATTTTATTGTACTAGGTATCGAGTAAAACGCCGAACTAAATCGTATGATGGTACGGACTTACGCGGGTCTCTTGTCATACCCAGTACGGCGGCGCGGTCATTCATGATGCTCGCGCTCGCGGAGAATACGAAGTTACCCGAATAGTTACGGCGATTCCCGACACGCGTACGTGTAAGATTTTAGCATTTTCTAACAAATAATTCGGAGATACAAATCTGTTCCTTATTCTAATCTGAATTGAGAAGTTAATTGCGTAATAATGCTAGAGTATTTATTTTGAATTACTAAAAAGAGTTCTTTACGTTTGATAAAGATAGAGGTGATTTTAGAGTACCTATTTTAAAATATTGGAATTGGTCGACAATAATAGTAATATTATTTTAATTTTAAACATTTTTTTACGTCAGTTTATTTTCCTGTGAATATTTATGAAGTCAGATGGAATTTTTGGCGGGATTTAACTGTTATCGTGTTTCTGTATTGTTTTTGTTGTTTTGATTGTTGTGTTGTTATTTGTCTGTGTATAAAGTAATCGAGTTTCTAAAAGGCGACCTCTAAAGGTGATGATGATGACGATGACCGCTAAGGCCAGGTTTGGAAAACCTATAGGTATTTTGATATAGGGTTTTAGTAAGTACTAAACACTGGAGTCCGCTGGAGCGGACACGTCGTACACATGGATGATAGTAGATTGCCAAAGTCTTTCTTCTACTCCGAACTCTCATGCGGAAAGCGCAAACAAAGAGTTCAATATCTGCGTTACAAATACGTGTTGAAACGCAATCTCGCGGCCTGTAACATATCTACTGATGGTTGGGAGGACGGAATGAAGAGTACGGAATGGCGTCATACCGTCTACACTGATGTGGTGAAGTATGGCTTTGCAAGTCACATCAGAGCCCATCACAATGACCAACTGATCATTTAGTAGTCGTCGTCACCGGATACGGTGTGGAGGACACATATTAGTACCTAGGTACTGGGTATACGGCCATACCCATACCTTTGAACCCGGGTACGTTGCAAGGTAATGTTGCATGGTAATGTTGCGCGGTAATGTTGAAGGTATATCTCATGCCTATAAGATACCCTAGCAGCATGGTGGTTGTTAATGTTTAGGTAGACTTTGTGAGAGGCGAGGCGGCGGATACAAGGCGAGGTGGCCATAGCAAGATGAGGTAGCCATAGCAAGGTGAGGTAGCCGTAGTAAGGCGAGGTGGCCGTAGTACGGCGAGGTGGCCGTAGTAGGGCGAGGTGGCCATAGCAAGGCGAGGTGGCCATAGCAAGGCGAGGTGGCCGTAGCAAGGCGAGGTGGCCATTGAAAAGTACCTAAAATCTGTTGGATAAAAGGCGAGGTGGCCAATTATCTAAAATGTGAAACGTGTATAACGGCGAGGTGGCTGTTTCGATACTATGAACTTGATTTCGTGCGTAGCGTGTGGGCTACTAGGAGTCAGATTTGATAGCAAAAGGCGTATAGCTAATGTAAGATAATATCTTATCATCGGTGTGCAGGAGATAAAATAATGATTCCTTTGGTCAGGAGTGGCCGAACGATAACAATATCTTTTTTGCAGTTAAAGACGATGCGCAATCTTCAACATCACACGAGGGCGTGTGGTATGTCAGGACGGCCGTGTCGGAGAAAGCTATAAGTCGGTTTGATTATTGTTTGCAAGAATAAAGCACATAATGATTTATTACATTTTTCCATAGCTTAAAACCTCCTTAGTCTAATAAAAAGTAAAAAATATTGTTATCAGTTATAGACCAATCAGAGCAGAGCATTTAGCTTGAGCGTGGTCGAGGCGCCATCTTTACTTTTGGAGGGACGCGGACAGTATTGGACATTATTGAGAAATAGCGACTGATCGAGTTGGATCATTGAGATTGAGAGTCTGAGAGATTGAAAGAGTATTAATTGTTGGTAAAAGTAAGACCGGTGCCCTGAACTCGCTGCTCGGTCTTAACTGTGCATTTTCTCTCGATATTATTATGAAGTGATAAATTGTTATTTAATCCGAATTAAAATAATATGTAGTGCAAAACCATGATCATTATGTTTGTGCTTGCAATTAACCCTGATGATGCCCACTAAATTCTTAACCACTAATGACGATGTCAACAGAAATAATGTTTCTCCGACATATATAAATAGTAGCTTCTGCCCGCGACTTTGTCCACGTAGTAGTAAGCCCCATCACATGTGCCAATTCAAGTAATAAAAAAACTGCGCGCCAAATTTTAATAAAATCCATTCACTTTTTTTGACGTGATTGAACATCAAACATTCATCGAGATTTCACATTTATTAATTTGGTAGGTATAGCATAACTTAAATAAAAATAAAATAAAAATGTATTTCATTTATTTCCACCAATAACAAACAGGCTTTTCTTAGAAACAACAGTTTACAAACCGTTGGGCAAAAAGGTAAGCCTGTATTTTAAAGCTCTGTTATAATTATATCATATTGTGAAGATTGTCAACGCGGTACAAAAGCGCATATAGTGTTGGTTGGGTGTGTGCGTGTGTGGAAGTGAACGATCGCACATGTTCACGTGTATTTATGTGTGAGTGAATAATAATAATAATAAGAAGTATACAAGTACTTAGGTTATAATGAGGCACAACAAATAGAGTATAAAAGCATAAAAAACTCTTTAACTAAACAGTTTAAGCACAGATAAAATACCATATTGCGCAGTCACCTCTGTTCTAAAAACACGTTCAAAGCAATCAACACATACGCAATCCCTATTCTCACATACTCATTTGGAATAATTAACTGGAATAAAACAGAATTAAAGTCCCTACAAAGAATTGTCCACACGTCAATGACTCGAAACAGAAAACACCATCCAAGATCCTGTATTCAAAGAATGACGTTATCACGATACGATGGAGGGAGAGGACTAATAGATATTTTAAATCTACACAACAAACAAATAGCCAATTTACGAACCTACTTTCACAATAAAGCCTTTAGTTCTACCCTACATGATGCAATAGTCCAAAATGATACTAAACTTACACCATTAAATTTGACCGACAAAACACAGCAAAGAAACGAAGTACAGACAGACAGACAGACCAAGTTAAATGAATGGACCCGGAAAGCGCTACACAGACGACACCTCCACGACTTGAACCAACCTACCGTCGACAAGACAGCGTCGAACGAATGGCTCAGGCGTGGAGAATTGTTTCCTGAAACCGAAGGATTTATGCTCGCAGTACAGGACCAGGTCATTGAAACTAAGAACTACAGAAAACATATAATGAAAGTACCAAATTCATCCGATGATTCTTGCAGAAAATGTAAGGGCTCCCCAGAAACAATACAACATATAACCGGAGCATGCAGAGCAATCGTCCAAACTGACTATAAACACCGACATGACCAGGTTGCAACAATCATTCACCAAAATCTTGCATTCAAATACAAACTCATACTAGAAAAAACAGCATACTACAAATACACCCCACAGACCGTATTAGATACCAAAGACTACAAACTCTACTGGGACAGAACCATACTAACAGACATATCCGTACACTACAACCGACCTGATATTACTTTACATGATAAACAGAAGCAAACAGTATATTTAATAGACATAGCCGTCCCTAACACGCATAATCTTTCATCCACACATACTGAAAAACTTACCAAATATACCGACTTAGCCATTGAATTAAAAACCCAATGGAAAGTAAAAACTGTAAAAACTGTACCTATTATTCTATCGTCTACTGGAGTCATACCTCGCACACTACACACAAGCCTCAAACTCTTAGAGATGCATTCACTCACATACATACTCTTACAGAAAGCTGTTATACTTAACACATGCAGAATTGTCAGAAAATTTCTGAATTCAGATACAACCTAATCAGCTCTCGTGCTTGGCTAAGGCCCGCATGAAAGTGTAGAATATACCCCTTCTGGGAGAAACAAAAAATGTTTAAAAAATAAATAATAATAATATTTCCGGACATTATGACACAGCGCCATCTAGTTCCGTGTTAAGCAACGAGGCTTGTGTTACGGATACTAGTTGGCTGATATACTACATATATACTTTTTTTTTTGTAAATACATACATATTATACTAACATACATATATTAGATACATCCATGAATCGGAAACAAATATTGATGCTCATCACACAAATATTTGTCCCTACCGGGATTCGAACCCGGGACCCATAGCATAGCAGGCAGTGTTAACTACCGCTGAGCTAAACGGGTCGTGAATGTATGTACATGTATAAGAGACGGGTATATGAGGGTGTGTATATGGATGTGAGTATACCTATGTTATGAATATAAATATTGTATGCATTCTATAATTTTATGTGCAGGCGGTATCTTATCTTATTATATAAAAAAAAACTTTTGTTAAAGTGTTTGTCGGTAATCACTTCCAAAACGGGTAAACGGATTATTATGAAATTTTATATGTATATTTGGTAAGTCTGGGAATCGGTCATACGCTATTAGGATAAGGATGTCCATAACCGGACATTTTGTTTGACAAAATATTTATTTGTATCTTTTTATGATTTAAGATTAAAAATTCATACAAAATCATCACCAATAATATAATCAACTATTAATAGTGACTATATCAAAACGACACCACCAATGATAACGCCATATCGATGTCATAAACACCGCCACCGATATCAACGCCACTAATACCGACGCCATCAATACCAAAACCATCAATAAATTCGCCTTCAGAACCGACGCCACCAATACCAACGCCAACAATACCAACGCCACAAAAACCGACGCCAACGATACCGACGCTACCGATACCGACGCCAACAATACCGACGCCAACAATACCGACGCCACAAAAACCGACGCCAACAATACCGACGCCAGAAAAACCGACGCCAACAATACCGACGCCACCGATACCGACGCGAACAATACCGACGCCACAAAAACCGACGTCTCCAATACCGACGCCATCAATACCGACGCCAACAATACCGACGCCAACAATATCTACGCCCCAAAAACAGACGCCACCAATACCGACTTCATCAATACCGACGCCAACAATACCGAAGCCACAAATACCGACGCCAGAAAAACCGACGCCAACAATACCGACGCTACCGATACCGACGCCAACAATACCGATGCCACAAGAACCGACGCCAACAATACCGACGCCACAAATACCAATACTATCAATGCCGCCACCAATAAAACTGACGCTAACAATACCGAAGTCAAAAATACCGATGCTATTAATTCCGACGCCACCAATACTGACGCCACCACTACATACGCCATGTAAACCGACTATCAACATCAACGCAGCTAACTCAACGCCATCTATGCCGACGTCATCAACCGACGCCACAATTGTTAGTGTATTATTGATACCGACGCCAACAATACCGACGCCACAAAAACCAACGTCACCAACACCGTCGCCATCGATACCAACGTCATCTTAACCGACGCCACCAATACCGACGCCACCGATACCGACGCCATCAATACCGACGCCACCGATACCGACGCCACCAACACCGTCGCCATCGATACCAACGTCATCTAAACCGACGCCAACAATACCGACGCCACAAAAACCGACGTCACAAATACCGATGCCATTAATACCGACGCCAACAATACCGACGCCATCAATACCGACGCCACAAATACCAATACTATCAATGCCGCCACCAATAAAACTGACGCTAACAATACCGAAGGCATAAATACCGATGCTATTAATTCCGACGCCACCAATACTGACGCCACCACTACATACGCCATGTTAACCGACTATCAACATCAACGCAGCTAACTCAACGCCATCTATGCCGACATCATCAAAACCGGAGCCATCAATAACGACGCCACCGATACCGACGCCATCAATACCGACGCCACCAATGCCGACGCCATCAATACCGACGCCAACAACACCGACGCCAACAATTCCGACGCCACAAAAACCGACGCCAACAATACCGACGCCAGAAAAACCGACGTTAATAATACCAACGCCACCGATACCGACGTAAACAATACCAACGCCATGAAAACCGACGTCACCAACACCGATGCCATTAATACCGACGCCAACAATACCGACGCCATCAATACCGACGCCACAAAAACCAATACTATCAATGCCGCCACCAATAAAACTGACGCTAACAATACCGAAGGCAAAAATACCGATGCTATTAATTCCGACGCCACCAATACTGACGCCACCACTACATACGCCATGTTAACCGACTATCAACATCAACGCAGCTAACTCTACGCCATATATGCCGACATCATCAAAACCGGAGCCATCAATACCGACGCCACCGATACCGACGCCATCAATACCGACATTATCGATACCGACGCCACCAGTACCGACGCTATCAATACCGACGCCACCGATACCGACGCCAACTATTGTTGGCGTCGGCGCCACAAAAACAGACGCCACCAATACCGTCGCCACCGATACCGACGCAAGAAAAACCGACGCCACCAATACCGACGCCACCGATACCGACGCCAACAATACCGACGCCACAAAAAAGGACGTCTCCAATTCCGACGCCACCAATACCGACGCTACAAATACGAATACAATTAATGCCACCGCCAATAAAACTGACGCTAACAATACCGAAGGCACAAATACCGATGCTATTAATTTCGACGCCACCAATACTGACGCCACCCCTACATACGCCATGTAAACCGACTATCAACATCAACGCAGCTAACTCAACGCCATCTATGCCGACGTCATCAAAACCGGAGCCATCAATACCGACGCCACCGATACCGACGCCAACAATACCGACGCCAACAATACCGACGCCAACAATACCGACGCCAACAATACCGACGCCCCAAAAACCGACGTCTCCAATACCGACGCCAGAAAAACCGACTTCAACAATAATAATAATAATATTTCTCTCAAAAAGGTACATTAGGAACTAAAAATAGCTTAATCTAACACCTTGATGAGAGCTGGAGTTTGTACTAGGTACGGAACCTGTGTGACAGATCTCCAGGCTCTCGCTATTAATAAATGAATCATAAAACTGTTTACAATGAGACGTGATACATATAAGATTTAATTAAAGTTACGGAAAGAAATATACATGAACTAAGGTCTTTTTTTATTTATTTTTTATTAAATTTTTTTATTATATTTAGACATTCTGTATGTATGTGTTTGTGTATGAACAGAAATTTTGTATATAAATATATATATGTATATATACAGGGTTACTGGTAACTCGACGTATTCCTTGCAAGACCTCATAGTAGGGTTAAAATGCAACAAATTAAGCCACCAAATGTTCTACCGAAGTTCAGTAGTTTTTGAGTTAGTTCGATTTTTAGTGATTTTATGAATAATCCCCGAATAAATCATTTGAAGCTAATTTAAAAATAATTTACGGCGCGACTGTACTGAAATTTAAGTTCATATCATAGTTGATGCCGTAGCAGATCTTTGTTGATAATTAAAGTTCAAAAATGACTAAAACTTTGGCGAAGATCGCTAATCAAACATATTTTTTTTTTGTAATTTTTGCCATTACTTCATAAGAAATACTGTCTAGTGCAAAAAAAGAATACTACGCCTGATGTACAAATTACTAGGAAAATATCCTTGTCTTATCAGCTATCCAGAAAGGTATAATTGTCAATACTTTTGCATGTGCGACAGGGTTTTATGGGGAGCAGGTAAAGTTGCGAGGCGGTCAACCTATTGTTTCGTATTCGTATTATTCGTAGTTTTTACCTGCGCTTACACTCCAAACACTACGGTACGCTTTGTGATTGGTCATTATTGTTCTCTCGGCATGCCACGGAGTGCGACTTCGCAAAATCTGGTTAGTTAGTTTCAACTCTACGTCGCGCAAGCTCGTGTTTTGTTATCTGGCTATTTCCCTAACTGTTGCCGCGTATCTTGCTCTTGTGCTGTGCTGTGCCCTCATAAGTGCTGACTATGGCTGCATATTCTAATCCTGAATACGCTGACATAATGTACTGTTACGGACTTTGTGACGGTAACGCTGCTGAGGCGCGAAGAGAATATCAACTTCGCTTTCCTACCCGCCGACTCCCACATGTTACTGTCTTTGGATCGACATATCGGCGATTATCTGAAACTGGCAGCGTCCAAAGAAGCAGGCAAATTGACACTGGCCGTTCCCGGAGATACACGGCTGAGGACGAGGAGCTGATTCTTCAACGTTTTATTGATGACCCTAACATATCGACAAACATCGTAGCGCGTGAGCTTGGTATGTCACAGTGGAAAGTCTGGTCTGTAGTTAACTTGTCAGGTCGACATCCATACCACTACCAACCCGTCCAATCATTAGAAGAGGGAGATCCATCGAGACGGCTTGAATTTTGTCGTTTTATGCTAAGTGCCGATGGTGAAAGCGCAAACTTTTTAAAAAACATTCTGTGGACCGATGAGTCATGTTTTGACCGTGATGGTATCACAAATTACCATAACTTACATTACTGGGCACCGAAGGCAGAAGCAAACCCTAAGAAAATGAAACCAACCGCATCTCAGCGTAGGTTCTCGCTTAATGTTTGGATGGGTATTATCGACAATAAATTAATTGGGCCACATTTTTTACCCCGAACACTAAATGGGGAACTTTATGAAGATTTCCTAAGAAATCATTTAACAGCACTGCTCACGGACGTACCGGAAGAAAGAAGAGCAAACATAATTTATCAACATGACGGATGTCCAGCTCACTTCCGAATCACTATTCGACAATTGTTGGATGAAAGCTATCCAAGCCGATGGATAGGACGCGGTGGGCCGATTCCGTGGCCTGCACGAAGCCCTGATCTGACGCCGCTAGACTTTTACGTCTGGGGTCATATGAAAGACCTAGTTTATGTGACCCCAGTAAATTCAATTGAAGAACTAAGGGAGAGAATCACAAATGCGGCGGACCAGATGAGGGAAACAATAACATCAAAAATCACAAAAACCGAAGTGAGGAAGCGAAT
This sequence comes from Craniophora ligustri, assembly GCA_905163465.1. Classification (NCBI taxonomy): domain Eukaryota; kingdom Metazoa; phylum Arthropoda; class Insecta; order Lepidoptera; family Noctuidae; genus Craniophora; species Craniophora ligustri. The sequence goes on along the minus strand of LR990959.1, from coordinate 16,153,184 downwards.
AAGAACATGTATTCGAAACCGAGGGCAGCACATCGAACAAGACGTGTGAAATTTGTAATTATAGTCTTTAAATTGATTGTGAATAAAAATAAAAATAATGTTTACGAAATTGTTTAATTTGATTTTCCGAATACCAAACGATTTTAATTATGTAGTGCATGACTTACTATTAACTTTCATACCTTTTTGAATAGCTGATAAGACAAGGATATTTTCCTAGTAATTTGTACATCAGGCGTAGTATTCTTTTTTTGCACTAGACAGTATTTCTTATGAAGTAATGGCAAAAATTACAAAAAAAAAATATGTTTGATTAGCGATCTTCGCCAAAGTTTTAGTCATTTTTGAACTTTAATTATCAACAAAGATCTGCTACGGCATCAACTATGATATGAACTTAAATTTCAGTACAGTCGCGCCGTAAATTATTTTTAAATTAGCTTCAAATGATTTATTCGGGGATTATTCATAAAATCACTAAAAATCGAACTAACTCAAAAACTACTGAACTTCGGTAGAACATTTGGTGGCTTAATTTGTTGCATTTTAACCCTACTATGACGTCTTGCAAGGAATACGTCGAGTTACCAGTAACCCTGTATATATATGTATGAGTAAGTGTGTGTGTGATATGTGTATGAATGTAATTGGGTGTGTGTGTAAGTGGATGAGAGTGGAAAAGAAGGTATGGGTGGAAGGATATTATTAGTGGGTTACTATAGTAGTAACCCACTAATAATCGTCGGTATTGTTGGCGTCGGTATCGGTGGCGTCGGTATTGATGGTTCCGGTTTTGATGACGTCGGCATAGATGGCGTTGAGTTAGCTGCGTTGATGTTGATAGTCGGTTTACATGGCGTATGTAGGGGTGGCGTCAGTATTGGTGGCGTCGAAATTAATAGCATCGGTATTTGTGCCTTCGGTATTGTTAGCGTCAGTTTTATTGGCGGTGGCATTAATTGTATTCGTATTTGTAGCGTCGGTATTGGTGGCGTCGGAATTGGAGACGTCCTTTTTTGTGGCGTCGGTATTGTTGGCGTCGGTATCGGTGGCGTCGGTATTGGTGGCGTCGGTTTTTCTTGCGTCGGTATCGGTGGCGACGGTATTGGTGGCGTCTGTTTTTGTGGCGCCGACGCCAACAATAGTTGGCGTCGGTATCGGTGGCGTCGGTATTGATGGCTCCGGTTTTGATGATGTCGGCATATATGGCGTAGAGTTAGCTGCGTTGATGTTGATAGTCGGTTAACATGGCGTATGTAGTGGTGGCGTCAGTATTGGTGGCGTCGGAATTAATAGCATCGGTATTTTTGCCTTCGGTATTGTTAGCGTCAGTTTTATTGGTGGCGGCATTGATAGTATTGGTTTTTGTGGCGTCGGTATTGATGGCGTCGGTATTGTTGGCGTCGGTATTAATGGTATCGGTGTTGGTGACGTCGGTTTTCATGGCGTTGGTATTGTTTACGTCGGTATCGGTGGCGTTGGTATTATTAACGTCGGTTTTTCTGGCGTCGGTATTGTTGGCGTCGGTTTTTGTGGCGTCGGAATTGTTGGCGTCGGTAATGTTGGCGTCGGTATTGATGGCGTCGGCATTGGTGGCGTCGGTATTGATGGCGTCGGTATCGGTGGCGTCGTTATTGATGGCTCCGGTTTTGATGATGTCGGCATAGATGGCGTTGAGTTAGCTGCGTTGATGTTGATAGTCGGTTAACATGGCGTATGTAGTGGTGGCGTCAGTATTGGTGGCGTCGGAATTAATAGCATCGGTATTTATGCCTTCGGTATTGTTAGCGTCAGTTTTATTGGTGGCGGCATTGATAGTATTGGTATTTGTGGCGTCGGTATTGATGGCGTCGGTATTGTTGGCGTCGGTATTAATGGCATCGGTATTTGTGACGTCGGTTTTTGTGGCGTCGGTATTGTTGGCGTCGGTTTAGATGACGTTGGTATCGATGGCGACGGTGTTGGTGGCGTCGGTATCGGTGGCGTCGGTATTGATGGCGTCGGTATCGGTGGCGTCGGTATTGGTGGCGTCGGTTAAGATGACGTTGGTATCGATGGCGACGGTGTTGGTGACGTTGGTTTTTGTGGCGTCGGTATTGTTGGCGTCGGTATCAATAATACACTAACAATTGTGGCGTCGGTTGATGACGTCGGCATAGATGGCGTTGAGTTAGCTGCGTTGATGTTGATAGTCGGTTTACATGGCGTATGTAGTGGTGGCGTCAGTATTGGTGGCGTCGGAATTAATAGCATCGGTATTTTTGACTTCGGTATTGTTAGCGTCAGTTTTATTGGTGGCGGCATTGATAGTATTGGTATTTGTGGCGTCGGTATTGTTGGCGTCGGTTCTTGTGGCATCGGTATTGTTGGCGTCGGTATCGGTAGCGTCGGTATTGTTGGCGTCGGTTTTTCTGGCGTCGGTATTTGTGGCTTCGGTATTGTTGGCGTCGGTATTGATGAAGTCGGTATTGGTGGCGTCTGTTTTTGGGGCGTAGATATTGTTGGCGTCGGTATTGTTGGCGTCGGTATTGATGGCGTCGGTATTGGAGACGTCGGTTTTTGTGGCGTCGGTATTGTTCGCGTCGGTATCGGTGGCGTCGGTATTGTTGGCGTCGGTTTTTCTGGCGTCGGTATTGTTGGCGTCGGTTTTTGTGGCGTCGGTATTGTTGGCGTCGGTATTGTTGGCGTCGGTATCGGTAGCGTCGGTATCGTTGGCGTCGGTTTTTGTGGCGTTGGTATTGTTGGCGTTGGTATTGGTGGCGTCGGTTCTGAAGGCGAATTTATTGATGGTTTTGGTATTGATGGCGTCGGTATTAGTGGCGTTGATATCGGTGGCGGTGTTTATGACATCGATATGGCGTTATCATTGGTGGTGTCGTTTTGATATAGTCACTATTAATAGTTGATTATATTATTGGTGATGATTTTGTATGAATTTTTAATCTTAAATCATAAAAAGATACAAATAAATATTTTGTCAAACAAAATGTCCGGTTATGGACATCCTTATCCTAATAGCGTATGACCGATTCCCAGACTTACCAAATATACATATAAAATTTCATAATAATCCGTTTACCCGTTTTGGAAGTGATTACCGACAAACACTTTAACAAAAGTTTTTTTTTATATAATAAGATAAGATACCGCCTGCACATAAAATTATAGAATGCATACAATATTTATATTCATAACATAGGTATACTCACATCCATATACACACCCTCATATACCCGTCTCTTATACATGTACATACATTCACGACCCGTTTAGCTCAGCGGTAGTTAACACTGCCTGCTATGCTATGGGACTGTTTTTTCCCCCTTCCAGTCTCCGTGTTAATGATATTCCACACAGCTTTAATTTTATTATCAGATTTATTAATTTTATAGTGTATTCCCGTTCGTCCCCTAGACTTCGTCCCCCGAGGGGGACGAACGGGAATTTACAAAAATAATATTTAATTTGTTCCCGATCGTCCCAATCCTAATTCAAGAGAGGACGAATGGGAATATGTTCTTCGATTAGTGCCATTCGTCCCACTAAAAAGATTTGTGCAGAAGCCTACAGCTTATCAAATAAATGACTGTACTACGTATTTAATACTTTAACTGTAAATCTCCCCTTTTTTCAATCAAAATATTCGAAATTACAACCAAAAATACTGAATTGCACACTAAATTTGAACCGAATCGGTCCAATTCATAATTATTGGTTTAGGTTAGGTTAGAACTGTGACCACAACGCACGAGCCGAGCGAGCGAAGCGAGCGTGCCGCGGCAGCGGCCGGCGAAGTGCCAGAACCGAATCAGTCCTATTCATAATTATTTGTTTAGGTTAGAACTGTGAAAAAGAATTAATAAATTATTCCCATTCGTCCCCCCAAAAAATTTTGAGGGACCATCGGGAAAATAAATAACGAATTCCCGTTCGTCCCCCTCGGGGGACGAAGTCTAGGGGACGAACGGGAATACACGAATTTTATTACTAATAAGTTTTGATTTAGCTAGCATACATACTTTTTTAAAGCATTTAGAATATTTCCGAACATAATTATGAAAATTGGGGTCGGAGGTCAATGACTTATCATAATATAGCTTATAAAGCACATCTCTACTTTTCCTAATACCTGTAGTGGCCCATTGATTAAATTTAGTTTTATTGCGTAATGGAGCCTTTATTATGGGGCATGATTTATTAAATGCTTCACATATTATATGGAATAATTTACAGTACATTTTATCGGGGGTATTCAATGTGAATTTTGTGTTGAGTAATTTAATTTTAATAGCATTTTGCAGAGAGTCTAATTTATTTTCCGTTAAAGGTCTAACTGATATAGTTTTACTCAGCCGCGTATTTTTAACATTTTCTACCGAAATTAACTGTCCCATATGGTCCGACCTAACACCGCTAACTAAAGAAGAGCCTTGGACTGCGCAATTCACAAAAATATTATCAATACAAGTGCGAGTAGTGGGGGTAATTCTAGTGGGTTTATCAAAAATATGCTTTAAATTAAAAGAATTAAATAAAGCAAGAAATTTGCTTACTTCCGGCGATTCAATTATAATATCAATATTAAAATCCCCACAAACAACAATATGTTTCTTACATTTAAAAACTTTTCTGAAAACTTCTTCCATTACTAACAAGAATGTAGCAAAGTTTGATGCCGGCGGTCTATACACACATATAATAATATAGTTACCTACTTCTGCACATGCTACCTCACAAAGGCGATCAACAGAGCAAGAGGTGATGTCCTTGCGTTCTTTAAACTTAAAATTATTCTTACAAAGTATTAGAGTTCCACCACCCATGGCTGAAAGTCTATTGTATGCACTGGCCACCGTGAAGTCATTTACATTAAATTGCATGGTATCTGGTTTCAACCAGGTTTCACAAAAACACAATATATCTATAGAATATTTATCCACTAAAAGTTCAATATCTAATATTTTGCCAGAGAAGCGATTTATGTTCTGGTGATATAATAAAATATGGTTCTGCCTCTCTATTGTCGGTTGTAAAAGTTTAAACAATTTATCTCAGTATCAGTAGAATAACTAGTTGATACTGATTCGTCAGTAACTAACCTAGTCTTTGGTATGGGTACTATCACAGATTGAATAATGTATGCAATTAAAGATGCTACTAAGTGTTTGCATCTTTTGGGAAGAAACATATCTTCACCAGTCAATTTAAAACCACTAACAAATCTATTTGTGTCGAAAAACAGTAGTCTATCCTCATGGCGACACGTTAACAAATGATAAACACTGTTTAATCTAGAAATGTAGCTATTCTGTAAGTCAGATAGCATGTCTGAATAAGGCAAGGCACATAGCATTATTTTTCCTACATTTAATCCTAATAAGGTGGTGATACCATTTACAATGTCTCCTCTCTTAACTCCAATGCTATTTCCTAACAATAACACAATACATGTTTGGTCACACATTTTTGTGTTCACAATTTTATCAATGATTTGATTAAAATTTAAATTATGGTAACAATGGTTTGTTACACTACAAGTTATATGGTTATGGATGAGAGATCCCAAACCTACACCTATTTTATCAGAGAAGACAAAACATTTGCTATAAGACTTGATGCCATCACAATTTATTACAGGTTGAGTAGATGCGGACAAAGTACTACAATTAGATCCATGCTGGAGCTCAGGAGGTGGGGCAGAGTCACCACAGTTACAAGAAAAGTTATTGGATAGGGATTCCATCCTCTCAGCATTATATTTAACAATGTCCATCAGCTCACTGGCCTCCAGCATGCGCTCACTAAGTTGGTTTTGTGAGTGTTCATACTTAGTAAAAATTTCCTGTAACATACTTTCCTTACATATTAATTCTCTCTGTAACAACTGAGTATCAGAGTTATAACTAGCTCGACAATCCTCTAAATCTATAATACATTTATTCAACTGGCTAACTAAGTTTATACGCTCCTTATGTAGTCCTATGTTAATTTTGTGGAGGCAAGCTTTTTTGTTAGCTACTCGATATCTTTTAATAATTTTATTAATTTTAATATACTTTTTAAGTTTGTTATGACTTAACAGTAATGGCCTATGAATAATGGTATCATCACCAGTTAAATCAATAGTTGGTACAGCCGTTGAGCACATAGAAGTAGAAGACATACCAACAACCAACTTATCGTACAGCCTCTGGGTGGTAGAAGACTGTTCACAGGCTCGTTCTGATTCAATCTGAGCAATATTGGTGTAAGCCGCACTCAATTCTTGTTCAAGCACAGATATGCGTTTAAGAGCTAGATCATGAGTGTCACTACATTGTTGGAAAGTTGACATAATTTGGTTTAATTGATTGTGTTGGTCAAGTAGGTCCATGTGTTCTATGTGCAGCTCAGCTAACTCATTTTTGAGAGAAGTGTTTTTGTCTATAATATTTTTCACTTCGACTTCACTGTCATCCCTTTCTTGTAGCAGTTGCTTGCATAGTGATTTTGAAGATTCAAGTTCCTTTAATGTTGCTCTTAACTGGACTTCCATATCTTTAGCAGCGGTCCTGCGGGTCATCATATTAAGCCTGGAATTGAAAGGAAGGGGACTGAGCACAAACTAAAGAAAAGAAAAGTGGATTTTAATTAGACAAGAAAATATGTAAAATTATTGCTGAGTTAAGTTAAGAGTAGGAAAAATACAAAAAAAATTGTTAGTAGGGATAAAATTGAAAAATTAGACAAAGTAGGGATTTTAAAAATTAAAGTCACAAGGTAAGTGAATTAATCATTCCATAGGCAAATTTACAAGGTAACTAATTATTATAATGTTAAATTTTATAACTATATTCAACAGTTTTAAAGGAACAAAAGTAAGTGGGTAGGTCAGAGGGACATAAATTTACTAGCTTATTTAAGTTATTAAAAGGCTAGAATACAATGCATTGACAGCTATATTTCATGTATGATAGTGTGAAGTGTACAAAAGCAAGTTTTGACGTGTTATTGGGTCTGAGGCAAACGTTTTCGTCGTCGATTTTGCTTCCACAATTTGTCAAGCAAAAGGAGACATAAACTGAGCCGCTGTGTAATGGACGTAGCTCATAGAAATGAGCAGTGTAATAGTGTCATAAATAGCAGGTAGGGTGTTATCCTAGCCACAATACAAGTAATATTTAAATAAAACAAAATACTCCCCGGGATTGTCAGTTTCAAAATCCACCTGTTGGCAGCCGGTACAAGTTAACACACCAGACTAAGTTCTTGCGTCAAAAATATACAGATTTCACTGGTCACGTTTGTTACAATAAGTGATACATATAATTGATTGTTTACTAGTTAAAAGATTACAATTTCTTAATTTTAAATTTAATTAATTACGGAGACGTTATTTTAGACGTCTAGTTGACAGTGTTGCTAACGCAAAAAAAGAAAAAAAAAACGCAAACCTCGAGTTTTAGCAAGTTGTCTGGACAAATAGAATAGTTGCTGTGTTTTTCCTGTAAGTGAATCAGATACATAGATATTCCTGGGGGACCCCTTAATCTTAATATTGTTAGTATTTAAGGGTAATCCTTTTTTTATCTTTTGTGACTTATTGTAGTTGATCACTGAAGCAATCAATTCGGTTTTTCTGGTGACTGTTGCAAAGTTTACTACAACGGCCTCCGATTTAGATTTTGTTCTATAAATATCCTGTATTTCTGTATTATTTAAGTTTGACTTAAGTTGTATAGCCGACCCCAGTTCGACAACCATACTTATTAGCTGCTCTTTTGTCTCATTTTCAGCCTTGGGGATATTACGTATTTCTAGGGTCGAGGCTTTGGAAGCTTTTTCGAGATATTCCATTTTTTGTTCAAGAAGCAATATTTGTTTTTTCGAGGTTTTGTTCTCTTGTTGAAGAAGCTCAATTTTTGACAAAGATTCATCGTATTTTTGTGATATAAATTCAACCGAATGCTTTAATTCAGAGTGCAATTCCTTGATAACATTTATTGACTGGTTTAAGACGTCAAATTTCATATTTTGTTGTTCTTGAAAAGCAGAGAACATCGCCTTCATTTGACAAGTGAAGTTTTCGAAGAAAACAATACCGATGCTACGGATACCGACGCCAACAATATCGACGCCACAAAAAACCGACACCACCAATACCAACGCCAGAAAAACCGACTTCAACAATACCGACGCCACCGATACCGACGCCAACAATACCGACGCCACAAAAACCAACGTCACCAACACCGTCGCCATCGATACCAACGTCATCTTAACCGACGCCAACAATATCGACGCCACCAATACCGACGCCACCGATACCGACGCCATCAATACCGACGCCACCGATACCGACGCCACCAACACCGTCGCCATCGATACCAACGTCATCTAAACCGACGCCATCAATGCTGACGCCACCAATGCCGATACCATCAATACCGACGCCAACATTACCGACGCCAACAAAACCGACGCCACAAAAACCGACGCCAACAATACCGACGCCAGAAAAACCGACGTTAATAATACCAGCGCCACCGATACCGACGCCAACAATACCAACGCCACGAAAACCGACGTCACCAACACCGTCGCCATCGATACCAACGTCATCTAAACCGACGCCAACAATACCGACGCCAGAAAAACCGACGTCCCCAATACCGACGCCATCAATACCGACGCCAACAATACCGACGCAACCAACACCGTCGCCATCGATACCGACGCCAACAATACCGACGCCACCGATACCGACGCCAACAATACCAACGCCACGAAAACCGACGTCCCCAACACCGTCGCAATCGATACCGACGCCAACAATACCGACGCCACCGATATTGACGCCATCAATACCGACGCCACCGATACCGACGCTAACAATACTGACGCCACAAAAACCGACGTCACCAATACCGACGCCATCAATACCGACGCCAACAATACCAACGCCATCGATACCAACGTCATCTAAACCGACGCCATCAATGCTGACGCCACCAATGCCGACGCCATCAATGCCAACGCCATCGATACCGACGCCACTGATACCGATGCCACCAATACCGACGCCATCAATCTTATTGATTTTTTCAGTTTTATTGGTGGCGGCATTGGCGACAATACTATCAATGCCGCCACCAATAAAACTGACGCTTACAACACCGAAGGGAAAAATACCGATGCTATTAATATTGACACCACCAATACCGACGCCAACAATACCGACGCCATCGATACCGACGCCACTGATACCGATGCCACCAATACCGACGCCATCAATACCGACGCCAACAATACCGACGCCACCAATACCGACGCCAAAAATACCAATACTATCAATGCCGCCACCAATAAAACTGACGCTTACAACACCGGAAGCAAAAATACCGATGCTATTAATATTGACACCACCAATACCGACGCCACCGATACCGACGCCACAAAAATCGACGCCCCCAATACCCATGCCATCAACACCGACGCCATCAATACCGACGCCATCAATACCGACGCCATCAATACCGACGCCATCAATACCGACGCCATCAACACCGACGCCACGAACACCGATGGTCTTAACTACGTCGCCACCAATACTGGGGTCATCAATACCGACGCCAACAATACCGACACCTAAAAAAACTGACGCCATCGTTACCGACGCCACCAATACCGACGCCATCAATGCCGGCGACACCAATACCGACGCCTTCAATACCGATGCATTCTATACCAACGCCAAAAATACAAATGCCAAAATATACTTACGCCACCAATACTGACATCACCAGTACCAACGCCATCAATACCGACGCCACTGATACCGATGCCACCAATACCGACGCCATCAACACCGACGCCACGAATACCGACGGTATTAACTCCGATGCCACCAATACCGAGGTCAGTAATACCGACGCCACCAATACCGACGCCACCGATACCGACGCCACCGATACCGACGCCAACAATACCGACGCCACAAAATCCGACGCCACCAATAGCGACGCCATCAATACCGACGCCATCAATACCGACGCCACTGATACAGACGCCAAAAATATTTACGCCGCATAAACCGACGCCATTGATACCAACGTCATCTAAACTATACTTACGTCACCAATACTGACATCACCAGTACCAACGCCATCAATACCGACGCCACTGATACCGATGCCACCAATACCGACGCCATCAACACCGACGCCAACAATACCGACGCCATCAATACCGACGTCACGAATACCGATGGTATTAACTCCGATGCCACCAATACCGAGGTCATCAATACCGACGCCACCAATACCGACGCTAAAAATTTCAATACCATCTATACCGCCACCAATAAAACTGACGCTAATATTATCGACGCCACTAATACCGAAGCATAAAACACCGACGCCATCAATACCGACGCCACCGATACCGACGCCAACAATACCGACGCCACAAAAACCGACGCCAACTATACCGACGCCACCGATACCGACGCCAACAATACCGACGCCACAAAAACCGACGTCACCAATACCGACGCCAACAATCCCAACGCCATAAAAACCGACGCCACCAATACCGACGCCAACAATACCGACGACAACAATACCGACGTTACAAAAACCGACGTCTCCAATTCCGACGCCACCAATACCGACGCCAGAAAAACCGACGCCAGAAAAACCGACGCCAACAGTGCCGACGCCAACGATACCGACGCCAACAATACCGACGCCACAAAAACCGACTTTACCAATACTAACGCCATCAATACCGACGCCACAAAAGCCGACGCTACCAATACCGACGCCACCGATATTGACGCCATCAATACCGACGCCACCGATACCGACGCTAACAATACTGACGCCACAAAAACCGACGTCACCAATACCGACGCCATTGATACCAACGTCATCTAAACCGACGCCACCAATGCCAACGCCATCAATACCGACGCTATCGATACCGACGCTACCAGTACCGATGCTATCAATACCGACGCCACCAATACCGACGCCATCAATACCAACAAAACAAACACCGAGAAAGAGAAAGAAAGAAAGAACGTTTCCAATGCCAATGCCATCAATACCGATGCTATTAATTCCGACGCCACCACTACCCACGCCATCTAAACCGACTATCAATATCAACGCAGCAAACACAGCGTCATCTCAGTCGACGTCATCAATACCGACGCCATTAAAACCGACGCCATCAATACTGATGCCACCAAAGCCGACGCTATCAATACAGACGCGATCAATACCAACGCCACCAATACCAACGTCGTCAATACCGACGCCATCAATTATGACGCCATCGATACCGACGTCATCTAACCCGACGCCATCAATGCTGACGCCACCAATGCCAACGCCATCAATAGCGACTCCTCCAATACCGACGCCATCAATACCGCCAAAAAACAAAGGGCTAAAAAAAACTTTTGAAAAAAAGTAAATGTACAATATGAATTTTTCGTCAAAAGATTGAAGTGAAACATGTAAGTAACAAAACAGAAAGAAGTGTTACTTAAAGTAACAAAGTGTGCGCGCCTGAAAAGGAAAATATGATATTGCTTTTAAATTTGAAATATTACGCTGAAAGTATTCTTATATTATGTAGAAAAGGGTTGAGCACGTGACGTCTGTGTCCGCAGCGGACCGCGCCTGATGCTGTGTGTCTTTATTTTATAAAAAGGAAAGGTTTTCAGTCATAATTCGTATGTTTTTTTTGTCTGAATGGCTCATTGGCTTTCGTATTGCGTATTACGTAGAAGCTCGTGCTTTGCCATAGCTTAGAGGTGTAAGCAGTGGACTGTTATTTTCAAGAGAACGCGAGTCTATTAAGATTATTTCAGTCAAGGTAGAATCTGGTTATAATTTTGATAATTATCCTGTCTACCTTATACATATATTTAAAATAAATAAACTACCGTTCATGGCTTCACTGGGTTGTCATACGATCTTGTTGTATTTACTATAGCTCACATTTTGGGCGAAAACAAATTTTTAAATTCAGAGCAGTTCTAAGATGAGGGTAACAAATACAAAAAAACAATACACCATGGTCCAATACACCACACACATTTAAGTTCATTCTAACGAAAAATAGCGTTTCATAAAAATATGTATTTTACTAGAATCATAAGTTATCCCTCATAACCCAACACAAGATAAGCAACGGCAACGGAGCGTGAAATTTTACAAGTGTCGACGGACCAAGCGTGGCGCGCCTTGTCCCCGCCTACCCCCTCATTATACGGGATGGGATACACTCGGGTAATTTTGTTTCTTAGGACATTCGCCTTGTAAAACTCGAATTGGATATTTATCTCACCCGGTGCTTGGTGACGAAATACAGCAAGTATTGTTACTAAAAATTTAAAACTCATAAAAATAAAAATAAATATTGTTGTATGGAGAGAAGTAGGTGGTAGTCCCTCCATTGGAAAAGGAGGATCCTCCGACCAGGCGGGGTGTTGTGCCTGGCGGGCTACTGCCCAACGGTTGATGTTGGGTGGTTGTATATATACAATCTCGCGTGTAAATGTCACTTGCGCGATGTAGGATTAGTAGTTCGAATGTAGCTTGATAGATGACGCTACATCACTTCCCTCCGAGACCGGAGGTCGATATGATGATCTTCTGATGAAGATGATGGAGTCAGCGTCGTTTGGTTGTTGCCAGTGCCAGGTGTGATGTTCCAGTGAGTCGGAACAGGTTGCCGCGTAGTCCGCAGTGAGTCGGGACTGTGTTGCGGTGAGTCCACGGTGAGTCGGGACTGTGATGCTGCGAATGCCTCAGTGAGTCGAGGTGGTGCAGTGATGCGTAGTGGCTGGCTGCTGCGTCGACCAGGAGAGAGTGGCTCTGCTAGATGACCGGCCGAAGTGCAGTGTGCTGTGCCAAGTTGCTGATGCTGGCTGAAGGTCCTGACCAGGCATGTGCGTCCGCTACAGGCGTGTGGTCAGGGCTGAAGCCGGAAGGGTGCTGGCTGGCAGGATGATGCGCTGGAGAGTGCTGTGAGGAGTGATGAAGGCGAAGCTTGCTGGTCATCGAAGGTTGCGTTGATGTTCAGCTCGGGGTCACCAGTATGGAGGGAAGGAGGTGGTAATCCCTCCACTGGTAAAGGCGGATCCTCCGACCAGGCGGGGTGTTGTGCCTGGCGGGCTACTGCCCAACGGTTGATGTTGGGTGGTTGTATATATACAATCTCGCGTGTAAATGTCACTTGCGCGATGTAGGATTAGTAGTTCGAATGTAGCTTGATAGATGACGCTACAGTTGCATAGTATTTCAGAAAAACTGAAGGCAATTTTTTTCCCCAAATATTTTTTTCTAATATTTTTAGGTACTAAAAGAAACTAAACTAACTAAAATACCACGCATTTATAACAATTAAAACTATTTATTTCCATAGGTCTCATGTAATACGAGTAGAGCCTATTGCCAACAACACACAACATTAATAAAAAACTAAATGAAGGAAAGAAAAAAACCAAAACAACATACAGAACATTAAAAATAACTGAAAACTTTGTAAACAAACTGTTCATATACCATTATAATAATTCACAGTACATGTTTCAACGTCAGCGGATAAGTTTGGTTCCGCTGTAAATTTGGTGGAGCGGCCGGCGGCGGCGGCGACCGGTCGGCAAAACCGCACAGCAAGGAGCAAGTTTAATTGACACAAGGAACCGCAGACTACACTCGCCTTCTGTACTTTGAATATCGACTGGCGTTGTTCGGCACAGATTAGAATTTAGCTCCTAATTTCAAAATAGATACTGTACAATACTATATTTAGTCATTTAATTTTAGAAATACTTGTTGTATTGACTTAATAGTTAATAAATACTATCATGCCTCTCGTCCCCGAAGGTTAGGCAAAGGTGTACTAATATACACTCACGTTTCGCCGACATGTTTTAGGTCCCATGTAATAGGGGGCGAGCCTATTGCCATTAACCGGGCACAAGTACTGAGAATTTCATAGAAAAACCCAATAACACTGCTCGATCTAGAAATCAAACCCAAGACCTCTTGCTCGGTACGCCGACTAGACAAACGAGGCAACCAATAAACTATAGTATACTATATTAGTTAATAAACTATAGTAATAAAACAATTAAACATACAACTTAAACAAGTTACACCAAAACTTGAATAGGTATCTTCTTAGGACAGCATGCTATATTTTATACCACATCTCTCCTTACCATCAGTTGAGATTGTGAAGTGATCGAGAGAGTCTCTCAAGCATGTTTGTCTCCTTCCTGCATACTAGGTATGTACTTACTTTTGGAATCTCACTTTCATTTGTGGTCTGCTAGAGCTATAACGGTATACGCAAAGTGCCGGTTTACAGCAAAACCCCGGGTACAGTGTGAATAAGTAGTAATTATTTTCATTCTCATTCTTATTCTAGAAATAAATACATTCATACTTTTTCCAGTTTTTTATATTTTGTCCTGTGTGCAACTAGGACCTTCACCGAAATACCTTAAAATCATATTATATTCATTTATATAATATCTAAAGAACTATTTGTAGCGCTGATTCGCAAAAATAGATCCCAAGCATGAGATTTTATTATATTACTGGATTTTTCTATTAAATTCATAGTGGCAATACGAAGTAGTAATAGAGTTGAGCCCTGTTAAAAAATAAACGACTGTATTTCTTTATGTTTTGTGTGTCTCATATTAGTCACTCGGGGATCGAACCCGTCACCTGTCACATGGCAGCCCCCTCGCAAATGCTAACAGATGTTTTATTTCCCTGCACGAACAACGATTATTATTTGGCTTCTTATGCCTCACTACAAAAGGGTCAAATAAAACAACACATTAAGTTCTCCTGATAGGAAAGCTTTTATATATTACTATTTAGCAATATATTTGTATCGTTAACTTCTAACCCTCCATTAAAGCGTCTTTTTCCACCGCCACTTGTTTTTCCAACTGCCACGAGCTACTTTCACAAACAGTATTTATTTTCCGTTCCCCGCCGCGCGCCAGTCGGTTGTTTCCAGAAAAATTCGTTAGCTCCCCTCCTACTTCGGTTGAATTTCGATTAGAAAAAGACAAAGAGCCGATTGTAGAGCTATTGAAAATGGGGAATCAATTAAAGCAAGCCATAGATTCTCGAGGAGCGATAACGTCTGTCAGTGAGTGGGAGCGGAGATAAGATTGTCTGAGCGCGACCCGCCGCCGCACTTTTAATTATTTCAAACGTTTATCGTTATCACGTGTCGGCGTGTAATGGACCACTGCAGTCGTTCTAAGCACTCCTCTCTTAGTTTTCAGTGGCCAGCGGTAACTGAATTTAATCGTGAACGTTGTAATGAAAACATAGAATAAAATATACACTGTATATACCTAAATTATTTTCTGCATGCTTTTTTTTACGTAAACAATAGATAATAGAATAATGAAACTAGTTTTTAAATTAATACAGCGATTAAAATGAATACCTACACCGTGCCAAATTCGGTAAAAAGTTTTATTTCAATGTCTTATAGGCACCTGTAAAAAATCAGTAGGTAACATTACTTTGTGGTATATAAATTACCAGTGTTTTATCTTGATTAGATCTCATTTTTCTCGCCTGCCTCATAATTAGTTGATGTGTAAAGTAAAAGCCGGTGAATATAACAAAACAACAAAGCTATGTCGTCAAAATAAGCAAATTTGTACAACAATCAAACACCCAGAAAATAATTTTATACTAATTTATTATAATGTATTTATTTACATTTTCCAAATCACACAATCTGTACAATAAAGATATGCAGTATAACCTATTGATATATCTCTTATTTTTAATAAAAGATATATACATATATAATTTACACATTAACATATTTCTATATTAGGTCGAATTAACAAATAATATTCAGATACGAAGATATATTACGTTTAAAATTTTATTTATTCATTTATTTACTGTGCATTAATTTGTATATTTACATTTTGACAAGCGTGAGTAGCAAGCCTGATTACACTATTATTTAGACAAACAATACACAATGTAACGTTCACCGTAAAATTGGTAATCTAACAACGAAATTGTAAGTTACACTCTACGTAAAAGGTTAAAATAATATTATAATATGATGTAAATAACTCTGGAGATCTTTGGCACAATTTTATGAGGATTATAACTACGCGAAGCACTGAATCACAAATATTCGTATGACGCTAGACTAGTCGCCTGCAGACAATGCACGTATAATACGTAATATATAATATAAAATGGAAATGGGAATAGGAAACACCGAGTAGGTTCGCAAGGTTCATGAATAATTACATAGAACTATTGTGCAGATGTGTGGGAACTGATGGAGGAGTCTCAAATAATAGGAATTCATTAGTAGGGAACATATTCGAGATACGCTTTTTGTATTCTCTGTTCTGATATCAACAATCAATTTACTTAGTACGTCTATCTGTTCCAAATAAACGACCCTAAAAATATGACCCTCAATTCTGTCTGTTTTAGTCATATACAGACGAGTTCCCTTTACAATTTGAGATGCTTAATACATTCAACATAATAATATGTAGACGTCAATGCTGTGTTCTACAACCCATTCCAAAATCAGTAAGAATCTTATGTCTAAATCTTATATTGGGACTTGAACATACAATTACAAAATTCTCACTCACAAACATACTTAATTTGGGGATATGACATCACAATTTCGGGATGATATGTTTCAATTTTACATAATAATAATTATAAGTACATACGTTCAAATAAAAATATCAACCACGTACATAGGAAGACAAATTTAATTAAAATGAGTACTTGGTCATAACTTCGTTTGAAATAGGAATCAAATAGGTTAAAAGAGGTGTGTTGAGTACATGACTAAAGTTAATTAAATGATAAGGTCCACTTGCACTAGAACAATGATCGCCAAGAAAGATTGCCGCCAACAGTGAATTCTTTTTGTTCCTGAAACAAACAAAATATATATCTTTTTAGTAATTTAATGTAAACTATATTTATTTCTTGTCTTTTGAAGACACTTTTAGAAATATATGTATTTTGAGGTATTTTTAACCCTGCATACAGTCGTATTAGTATTAGTTAATGTCAAACATAAAATTATATAGCGCAGCGGTAAACAGTGCTGAATCTTTTGTGGTAGGTTCACGCCCCGATAGTGTCAAATGTTTGTGTGACGAGCATGTCCATTCTTATCGAAATCATGGTGGTTTCTGTTTATATAAAAACAAATGTACGTTTTTATAAAAACAAAAACCAGTAGTGTTACTCGCTGCTTAGGTCGGAACTTAAACATAACCGGATAGTATTATTAAATCATAGTACAAGAGACACTAAACTTTACCCACATACACGCCATAAATACCATATTGTATTCATATTTTTTGTAAGCCGCGAGAGGCAGCTAGTTTTTAATAATTTTATCGGCTGTAAAATAATAGACAAAATATCCTCGCTCCTAAAATGTTTAGCTTTGAAAAAAAAAAAAAAAACTAAATAAAAATGTCGGGCACAGGCCGTGTCGACAGGGTCCATGGTGATCTAATTTTTAATTTAAGGCTATCTGTAAAATTACCATGGAATGCAATAAAGAATTGAGTATTGAGTAAATCATACATAAAGTTGTAATTATTTATATGTATTTAAAAGTCATACAGTGCATATGACGTTATAAACCAATAGACATAATAATATAATTTTAAGGCAATATTTAAAGTATTCAATATACTAATTATGTGATCACATTTTAGGTATTTTATTTAAATAAGGTGAGGCAAAATAAGCAGTGCCACGTTCACAGGTCGGCGATATCAACTCTTTGTTCATTCTAAATACATTCGTCGGTGAGAGCATTATCGCTTTTGTTTGCAGCGATAAGAGCGTTTCAACAGCTTATAGTCCATTCCCAAAGCTTCGCAAACAATACGATTTGTTTTGTTTACAGTTGTGATGTATTCGCGAGTAATTTGTTGTAAATTGATATCACTTGAATAAAATATGTTTTTTTTTTGTGAAATAAAGAGATAACGCATCTCATAAAGATTTTTATTTTTATATTATTCGTGTGGGAGCTGCGAGAGTATTTTATTTGGGATTCGACTTAAATATATTCTTTTGCCACTTAAAAATATTGCCAAAAAAAAGATTAACATAACCGACGAAGGGATTTTCATCATTATATTAACCAAGATCTGCCATAGATTGCCTTACTGGATAGGATATTGATAGGACTGGTTATAACATCAACAAATGCGGGAGTTAACCCTTAGCAGCGTTAACTTCAACCAGGTCATATTCAAGTCCATAGAATGTTCTTTCTGCTCTAACGAAGAAAAAACTGATGGTAGTGTTACGAGCTATGTTCCAAACTGGCGCTGCTTTAGAAAATTTTATGGTAAAACCTAATAGCAGTTTGCTTAACCTGAGAATAAACCAAAAGACCTTATGCTCAGCAGTCGCGTTTAATCAGTAAGCTGAAAACAAATAAATAGTTTATAATATTTATACTTTCTTCAAGAGAAGCGAGGCTCCAGCCAGACATAAATCAATCGGCAATATTGTTACACAACAAAGCGTGCAGGAGGTAGCATAACATCAACCGAGACTCGAGATAAAGATATTCAAGTTTCATATCCCCAATATTTATTCAAACTCTAGGCGTCTCTATTTGATATCACATTATTTGACTGTTCAAACACTTTTTCGTTGAGGGTGGGAGCTGCAAGAATTGATTGTACGCGGTCTGTACTGAATATTTATGAGGGTTAAGTGTGTATGCGAACTCGTTGAATGTTTAATCTCTATTTGGGTGTACGGGAAAGCGACCCGGGTGGATCTCGACCGCAGTAGTCAAGACTGCGCGTTATGGCGAGAGACACCGACGCCAGCCGCGGACTGCGGGTTTCTGTATATATCTACATAAATACAGCACGCATTTATTTATTACATATACATATATAGGCGGGTAGGTACTCGTGTTTACCACAGCGTCGGGCCTTCTAGAATTGTTACAATAATTATGTAGCCTGAAATGTTCCTAGTCGCGCGGTTTCTGTTCGCAATACGTGTGAACCAGTGAATGTGTAACTATTCCTTTGTGATCGTTCTGAAACTTTGTCTCCGCTGAGGAAAATTGAAGAGCTGTCGATAACATACGCTAGCACTGCTGAATTGGAAAATTTTATGTTTTGTACAAACAGACCAGCTGTTGTAATTGATACTATTGAGTTACGGACAAATATTAGTAGAATTACTATTAATTTTAATTTAATGAATAAATTTGGCTTACGTTTTGTTCTGCTACATTTTATTGAATAACATAATTCGAAACCTAGATTGACATTACACTAACTAGATCTGAATAATATAAACTGTACTGTTCATTGATTTAAATAAAAAAAATCTTTTAAATGTGCCAAAAATATTGGGTACAATTAAACAAATGAGGCCCTAGACCCCACCCTAGAATTCCCCATGTCGCGGGGTATAGTCTCTTTTCGTACAGTAGTCACTTTCAGTCAATACAATTCAATCATGTAATATAATATGATGGCTACTAAATAAACAAATGAACACTCACGCGCTCTCTGACGGTGTAACTCGGCTGAATTCAGAATACCTCGAGCAAAGATAAAAGCTCCAAACGCTAAGACCGTTTCGAGCCATTCAAACAATTGCGACGTTCGGGGCTCCTAACGTATTCCTCAACCCACTCCACCGCGACTTTTCGGGCCACATTTATTTTTTACCATGAGACGGGAAAGAGACATTTTTAATAATGCAGTATATTGTAACAAAGAATACAAAGAGGTAAGTAAAGCCTCCTGTGGCTCGAGACTTGCTTTGTAGACGCTATTATATTAAAGGCTTTATGTATTAACTTTTGCCTGTTTGATGGTTTTGTAGTATTATAAATATGATAAACGTGATTGGAGACGTCAACATTTACATATACAAGAACAAAGATTAGTGATTGGAAAAATGCTCGTAAGACCAAGACAGGGGACTACTTTTTCGAATCAATGGATTCTTGAAACGATTGCTTATTTGTCGACGTCATTAAAATTGTGTCACTTAAATTATATATTTCATTATCACCATCATCATGTCAGCTAGAAGACGTCCACTGCTGGACATAAGCATCCCCCGAAAATTTCCACAATGACCGGTCTTGGGCCAGCGGATTCCAGCTACCTTTACCAGGTCGTCGCGCGTCGGTCCACCTTGCCGGAGGCCTAACCACGCTGCGTCTTCCAGTTCGCGGTCGCCACTCGAGAACCTTCAAGCGCCAACGGCCATCCGTTCTTCGAGCAATGCCCACTGCCACTTGAGTTTGGCGATTCTTCGGGCTATGTCAGCGACCCGGGTTCTTCTACGGATCTCCTCGTTTCTGATTCGATCACGTAGTGAAACTTCTAACATAACTTTCTCCATCGCTGTTTGAGTGACTGTGAGCTTACTTATAAGGCCCACTGAAAGCGGCGGTTTTTATATATTTACTGTTGATTTATCATGTGATATGTTAAGTAGATTATTTTATTTTTTTAAACTACGATTGTAGCAAACAAGTTTGCGACCTGCCTAATGGTAAGCAGTTACAGTAGTTTATGAACGTTTACGATACAATAAGCGTCGCTTACGCATTGCCTACCCTGTAAAAACCATTTATTCCTCGCATTTTAGGTCTTTTAGTATTTGAGTACATTTGTTACTTTGCATTTCTTATATATTTTAAAAATCTCCGCTATCATGAATAACATAATTTGCTCATAGTACATACAAGCTTAAATAAAGAAAAGCGCAATTTATGAAAACTCTATTATTATTATAGCTGAGTTACACGACTTTCCTGTTTTGGGAACACGATAAAATAAACATAGCGATGTACGATGGTGCGTGAAATGGTGCGTACGGCGTGACATAAGTCGGGGAGTCAACAATGCGTTAAGTTGTGGTTTGATCGTTAGCGAAAGCCTAATATACAACATGACTTGTGTACCAGTTGTGAGGGGGCGATACTGTTCCTAGCTGTTGCGCTAAATTAGCCTCTAGTGTGTGGCATTAGAGGTGCTCAATTCATATCACTTTTGATTATGGTACAATCTATACTAATATTATAAAGATTTGTATGTTTGTAATAAATAAACTCAAATGGACTGATTTAAAAAAATAATCATCATTAGAATGCTACATTATTAGAGTAACATATTTACAATTTACAAAATAAATTTGTCTCTCGAAGTTTATAACACGTGCGAATCCGGGGTGGGTCGCTAGTGTTAAAAAGTTTAGAATATAGTAGGTACCTACCTACTTCAGTACAACCTATTATTTTAAAATAGTGTCTATAGAGTTTCTTCCTGGTTCTTCATCAACTAGAATCTTAGCTTTTCAAAAGTGCTTGAAAAAGTTTATTTGAAATAAAAACTTTCTGATTTTGATTTTGATGATAATGAGGTAGCACTATGATCTGTATTCCATGATGTCTGAAAAAAGGCGTGTACTTAAACACGATTGATAATGTAACATGCATTGGTGGTTGGTGTGTAGTTACCTGAGACGTGCTGCGGGTGCGGCGGGCGGTAGACGTGGTGCGCGGCGTCGCGGTCGGGCGCGCGGTCGAGCTGCGCGCGCACCACGCTCGGCCGCTCCGTGCCAGCCTCGGCGCGCGCGACCGACCGGCTCACATTCACGCGTCTCACGCCTGCAACACGCCTCGGATTTACATGCAGCTAATGACACCATGGACCTATGGTGACTACTGGACTGAGATGTCAAAGGCCTCGTTCAAACCCAAGGCACGCACCACTGACTTTTCGGAAGCTATGTGCGTATTTATCACATGCTCAAACGGTGAAGAAAAACATCGTGAGGAAACCTGCATGCTTGAGAGATTTTTTCGATGTCGTGTGAAATCTGTCAACCCAGTAGGTTAGCGTGGCGGACTATAGCCTAATCCCTCTCAAACGAGAGAAGACCCGTGACCAACAGTAGGACGTTAATGGATTGATATTGATAATGAATGACACTATGGGGCCATGACAGCATAAGGGGCCATTGAACTATTACGTAAATACTGGTGCGAGGCGGAGCGGAATTTGCTTTGCTTATTTTTGATATTGGATTAGGTTTATTGTGGTGCCCAGCAGTGAGACAGTCACGGGGTTGATGATCATTATTGTTACTATGGACTTATGTGATAATGACTGATCTGCGCGAAATTCAAGCTGGCAAGAAGTAGAGCATGATTAGTAAAATAAATATTTTATATTCTGTATGATTGAATGAATGATTGTTTATTTCTGTAAATAGATCTTTTTAAAGACACTTTTACAAGTCATGTACATTTTTTTTTTAGTATCTAGTTGACATCGGCATTTCCTAACTGACGACCTCTGAGAAGTAGGTACACTTACGCAAATAATAAGTTGTTTAAATAAAATACCTTTTTGCGGGATTTATCGGAAATATTGTAGTAATTGGCAGATTAAATGCCCGCAGCCATGGCTGCTGTAAAGGATCCGAAACCTCGGCATAAACAATTATGTCAATATAACGCCAAAAATCCATAAAAACTAGATTTATTCGAATAAAATAAAATTGGTAGAGAATTTTACTTTCAGAGGTAACGGTTTGTGTTGAAAGCCAGAATTAAATGTTGAATTTTAAAATGTTGAATTTTACAATATCACGCGGTGAAGCCGCAATAATCAATGATATTCAT
This sequence comes from Craniophora ligustri, assembly GCA_905163465.1. NCBI lineage: Eukaryota > Metazoa > Arthropoda > Insecta > Lepidoptera > Noctuidae > Craniophora > Craniophora ligustri. The sequence goes on along the minus strand of LR990959.1, from coordinate 16,130,444 downwards.
ATCCGAATGAAAATAATTCTAAGGCTATATAAATATCGATGAATACATCGAAAACGATTTGATGAAATTTCTCGCTACCTCCATTATTTTTATCATCATCATCACTGCTGGGCACGGGTGCTCTCTCAATTGCTCACAGATCAGGTAATCTGTTCTGTGCGTGTGTCAATATAGCCTAATAAAAGATGGAGATCTAACTTAATAATTATGTACCTTATAATATACGACTGTAATCACTAATTGCAATGACAGGTTGTTTGTTACATGTAACACTTTATTCTCGTTGCATGCCATCAACTTTGCGAGTCTTGCTATTTAACTCACTTACAATATTCGTAAATAGTATGCCTTCATCGTACATTTACTAAAAAAAATAAGTAGGTACTATTTTGTTTTGTAGATACCTACTGCTTTGTTTTGTAGGAATTATAAAAATAATGAGAACTGTGGTAGCCTCGCGGTGTGACCAGGGGACTGAGATGTCAGAGGTCTCGAACCCAAGGCACGCACCACTGACTTTTCGGAAGTTATGTGCGTATTTATCACATGCTCAAACGGTGAAGGAAAACATCGTGAGGAAACCTGCATGCTTGAGAGATTTGTCTTGATGGCATGTGAAGTCTGCCAACCCGCAGTAGGCTAGCGTGGTGGACTATAGCCTAATCCCTCTCAAATGAGAGGAGACCCATGCCCAGCAGTGGGACGTTAATGGGTTGATGATGATGATAGGTACCTATCATAATAAGTTCATATGAATTAGTGTTTTTTTTGGAGTGTCTTAAACTGATTTTCATGTTGTAAAATAAGCAACTTATTTTTTATTTTCTATAGTATTATTACATTGATTTTAGCCTTTAAAGTGTATAACAGCTTTCCATTTTCCATTCATCATCATTTGGAAAATCGTACTGCCATTTTGTTTTCGCTGTGACGTCACTTACACAGCCAACTCTTGACTATTTCTTCTATACTTGGTACACTTGTTACGCATACTTAGTTGCTCTCTTAATCCTTGCAATAATAACGTTGTGCTAAAATTATCCTGCTCTATTTAATAATAATTTACGAGTTCCAGCACGTTCGCAAATTTAAATTATGTGCTCTCTAAATATACGGTAGATTGTTAACAAAGATAATAGTAACACACTTCGCGTATGTAATTACTGTGTGTATCATAAAACAAGTCATTAAAATGTTAATTAGACCGATAGTATACCGGCAATGAACGGATTAAAATGACCCGCAATGATTAAAGCGTATGCAATTCAGCGATAATACCGATTATAGCCCGTTGATAATGATAATTTAAGTTCAATATTGCCTGCTGTTGGAGGCAGAGACACAGACTACAATGCTGAATGTTAAAAGTTGCAAGGACCTTTTTTTTATTGAGATAAGGGGGCAATCGAGCAGGCGGCTCACCTGATGGTAAGTGATCACCGCCGCCTATGGACATTTGCAACACCTGAAGGCTTGTAAATGCGTAGCACACCCCTGCAGAAACTGTTTTGGTCTTAAAATAGGGAATTACTAAACTTACAGCAAATGGAATGCCCATGCTGTCAGAATAGTCACTCCCCAACGAGCTCTGGTAGCCTTACTCACTCGCACAATGAAAGCTATTGTTGATTCACTGGGGTATTATTATTCAACAGCCTGCTCGTGACCACGATCAGTGCAACCTGGTCGAAACGTCAAGCATTTTAAAGGTAAAATCGCGTTAATCCCCGTGTAATATATTGTAATGTAAGAACCTAGTTTCCAAGAAAAAGACTCCATATTGTATTCGGCAATATTATTATAAAAACTACCAATCTAGTGAGTACAAATTTGCGTATGCTTGAGATACATAATAACTAATAAGGCGCCTTCGCCTAGTTAAGAGATATTATTTATTAAACATGTGTCTATGTATAAGAACTTACTTTCTTTGTTGGCATTGCTTTTCATTTCTGTGGCCTTTGGAGATGTCGACGGCATCGGGATTTCTAAAAAAAAAACAACCAATTCAATTCGATTTATAACCGGTTAAGCTTTTGGTTGTATTAGCTTAATTATAACAATGTGACCCTTGTGAAATTATAGAAGATATATTTAGGCACTACGTATTGTTGACATGTCTCACTGCTGAGCTCTTGATACTCCTCTTGTCTGGTACTCTTCCATCAAGTCAGGTAGCTTACGCAAATATCCTACCGATCAGCGACGGGCGGACGAGATGACTGATGTATGCGAGACATCAGCAGGGACAGATCAACTCAAAGTAACTATAGAATTATTTTTTAAAGGCAATTTGAGACATCAATCTAATTTTGTAAACAAACCTTGTAAGAGACCATGGTTGTCTGAGTTTGTTTCAACATTTTCAAAAATCTTTAATTACAAAATGCTGATGCAATCTAGTACCAAATAAGATATATTATGTTTTTTTAGGATCGATATCGTTTATTGGTTATAAAACCAGCCTCTCAGGTACAAGGACAAAAAAGTAAGTGCCTTACCCAACATTATTGATTATGTTTTCAGTGTCTTTTCCTCAGTAAGAACTGCTCTAATTCGTAAGTCACAAAGTCTCACAAATTGCCAACAAATATTAACACGTAGGATGTTCTGTAGGAACTGGAAGTGATTACAATGAGAATACATAATGTCGTCAGATTCACTTACCGTACAGCCGGATGGAACCTTCGGTCTCCCCAAGGGAATTTTTAGAGATGCATCGGTAGTTCCCGAAATCTCCCGTTTGTAGGTTCCGTACCGTTAGTTTCATATGGGCCCTGTTGGAACAAGTAACGTTATATATGTATAGCTTTGTTTGTTACTTAGTAATACTATAGCAGTCTAATGTCGTACACCTGTATGCAGCGGTGTATTAATTTTTTAAACTTACAAAGTTGCAAAGAAAATTCTTTTCTTTTTAATTTTTTTTGCTGTATGTCAAACTGTTAATATTATTTGATCTCTCTATGACTCCTACGACCAATTTGAAATGCCATAGATAGAAAATACTTTATTGTACACCAATATAGAATTACCGCGATAAAAACCATAAAAAATATCTTAATTTCGGCGGTGTATTGGTATACGCTCACAGTTTACCAAACAGAAATAACATAAGAAGCTATTATTCGAGTTTACTTCATTATACTCCGAGTTTCAATTTACATCTTCAATTTGAAAATCGAATAACATCTTTATTTGTCTTTTCAGTGGAACAATGTAATGTTAGTGTATCGATAATTATTAATATCATGATAATAATAATACATTACATTATAAGCACAAATAGAAATTGTATACGGGCTAATGAACATTCTGTCGGCGAATACACTCGATTAGGCTAAGGTGTGTTTTATTCACTCCATACTCAACTTTGATTGTAAAGTCAACTCATATCAAAACTCAGATAATTCTCGTCAAAACGGTGAAGCTAATAACACAATTATAATAACAAGCCGTAATGGATTTGTAATATTCAAATTTATTAACAGCGAGCTTGGTTAACAAGGGGCCTTTGCAAATGGCGCGTATAATTCCTTGTTTGATCTATACTACGCCAGCCCGCGGCTTCGGTCGGTACGTGGAGCATTAAACTTGGATTTTGTAATATTGCCACTTGCTTATTCATGACCATTTAATGAATAATGCGTTTATAATGTTAGATTCAAATTATTATCATAATAAAGTTTGCCACAATTGTCAAATAGTGGGGAGACGAGACGACTTTTGAGCGACCATCTTGACCAGCGGGAATTCTGGGCTAGCAGCGGAGGCGAACAGATGTAAGTCTGATTTGTTAAATATATATTTGTACCGGCATAATTATAAAATGTGTGTTAGACTTAAACTAAAACTAAATATAAGTTTAGGAGAATAATTTAATGTGGATAAAGAAATACAGTTTTAAGAGTTTTAAGAGTTTTAAGACAGTTTATGTTATTTAAATATCTAGTATTAGTTAACCTACTACCCTCTTAGTTAGGAAAGGTCACAATAAGGGCGATTATTAAGAGATGTAATAACTTAAATTATAAGAATACTAGCAGTCCGTTTTGACTTGGCCCAGATGTAATAATATAACGTATTATTGTTCTTCAAATTATTCATAATATATAGCTAATGTTCATCTCGAATAATGTGCCTATGAAAACGTGAAACAGTTTTTGAATACGTGTAGTGATTCGCAAATATTACAAACAAATTCCAAAGAATCCTACTCTGTATGTCTTTTTCCTTTTTTATAATCTTAATCTTATAGGTATATAAAATTCTCGTGTCACAATGTTCGTTCCCGTACTCCTCCGAAACGGCTTGACCGATTCTCATGAAATTTTGTGAGCATATTGAGTAGGTCTGAGAATCAGCCAACATCTATTTTTCATACCCCTTAGTGATAAGGGTTGTCCACCAACACCTATAATGTGGCAAAACAACTTTTGCTGGGTCAGCTAGTATACTATAAGCTTAAGAAAACGTTTGAGCACTTTTCCACTTCTAAAAAGTTGTTTGCTAACATTGTCTTCTCTTTTTTGAAATGCAATTTAACCTGTTAAATTACTGGGACAAATGAGGTTTAACTTGTATCATAAACTAAGTATAGTAGAGTAACATGTTAAACCTGCGTAAGCCCTTGCAGAATGCAGGTGTGATAGTACATATAAATTAATTATTAAATTCAATAGGTATAACTACATTTTACTCCAGTAATTTAACGGTATTCAGTGTATTAACGGTATTCAGTGTGTTTTAATTCACAGAAATAATAACCATTTTAGTTATTAATTTACAGAGAAGGCCCGATTGCTGTTAATAAATATGATGTGACAAACTCAATTAATTGCTTGTTATCGAAAATATATATTTTCTGATATAATTTAAATTTAAACGTTACAAAAGGATACAATGTGGAATTGATTGACACGACGTCAATGCGTGTTTTACGATAAATATTATATTTGTGGGTACTCATATTGATAGCAGACCAAATTCCGCAAATGGCAAATTGTGTGGCAAGTTTCTAAAATTCTAGAATTTGTATTAAGTATGTGACCCTCGCCCAGCACTGGAACTGTAATGGGTTGATGATGATAGAATAGGGTCTCATTGAAGCACGCATTCTAGTCTGTTATGGGTCCACCTTTTATATATTCGCGACGGAACACAGTGGTAGCTAGCTGTAGGTATCTTTATCTTGATGTTGTTCCAAACGCTGTTGTTTTTGTTTTATGTTTTCATTCACAAATGCAATCGTTTAAAACTTATCCATGACAAACAATTAAGTCTATCCAGTCCAATTTCTTACCGGCTGGTTTAGAAGCTAATTTATCACCAGCTGGGTAAGTAGGTACATGAAAATCATAATTTTTTAACCTTTTGAATTGCATTTACAAAACCTAAGAAACCATAACAGGAACACAACCTTACTGCAGGTATGTTCTTTGTGCCGTGCGAGAATCGAATCTGCGAGGTTAATATTTTTTCTTTAAAAAAGCCACCACACACTAGAAATTTCCCATGTGTCGTTGGTGCATTACAATAAATATTCACAATACACAAACACCCAGACCTGTAGGCCATACCATCATATATTTGTTCAGTGCAGAGATCGAACGCATGGCACGCGATTGCAAATAATAAGTACATGAACAAAGAATTACCTGTAGGAATTCTCCTCAGTATTGATGGCATACTTCTTGGTGGGCAGTACCATCACGTTGTCGTACACCCAGTAGGAGATGGCCCGCGGGTGTGCCTCCGTGTGGCAGTCCACGGTGACGTCAGTGCCCGCCGGCGCACCCACCAGCTGGTTCGGCACCCAAATCATTGGGGAAACTGGAACAAACTTACTGTTTAATTGACTTCCAACATTAAAAAACTCTTGACACATTTTTTGACATTAAAGTCGGTTTCTTTGACAGAATTATTTACTTATATATTATCACATTTGTAGGTGGTGCCTGAAGAGATAGGCAGAGGAGTACTAATAATATTTTGACGTTATTAATAATAATAATATTTCTGGACATTATGACACAGCACCATTTAGTTCCGAGCTAAGCAACGAGGCTTGTGTTACGGATACTAGTAGGTTGATATACTACATATATACTTTTTTTTTTGTAAATGCATACATAGATACATCCATGACTCGGTTACAAATGTTTATGCTCATCACACAAACATTTGTCCCTGCCGTGATTCGAACCCGGGACCCATAGCACAGAAGGCAGTGTTAACTACCGACTGATTGGTTATTAATCGCGCAGAAAGCCATGCTCGTACTGAGCTCCTGAGTATTGCCACCGAGGATTACAACGAAAAACCTAATAACACATAAGAAACGAACTTAAATCTAATCAAATCAAAAATATCATTTATTCAAAGTAGACAAATTTAATTGGCTCTTTTTGAACGTCGACAATAAAGACAGCCCCCAAAAACGCCCGCCCTTCACCTTCACTTAATACTTCTCTCGCACTAAATGTTTGCTTTCTACATTCCTATCACAAAATCATATAATAATATTTAATCAACATATTTAGTAACTAAGAACATCTTGTTATAACAACACTTTTTTTGCGTAAGTTTTTCATCAACTTCTTCTCGCTGTGTACTATTCAAATTAATTGATGCGTCAACCACATTTAACGTTCTTAAAGCCTTACTAATAAAAGAGCAATTAATCTGTATTTTTTGTACTTATTCACAATAAAACATATGCTATAATATATTACGTCTTCTTTCTATGATTACTATATTTTACTAGTCTCTCACAAAAGATTTATATGAAGTTAATGCAAAAGAATAACGTCTCAGACCGCTGCCATTTATATGAAATTTTAAAATCAAATGTCTTTAAGAAAATGTATTCTCTAGGCACTGTCAAAGTGATTTATTTAAAACAGTATCAAAGCGAGGACGCCATAAAATGATAGAAGTAAAACCACCCGCGTAATACGTTATGTTCGTGAAACTTTTATAGCTTAACCGTGGGGATTTGAGTCTATTAATTTCAGGCCATTCTGAATAATAAATGTAATTGATCTTTTTGTTATAATATTATGCTGTTTGTAATATATTTGTCTTCACATTTGTTTAGTTTCCATTATCATTATCAACGCATTTACTGTCTAAGAACTAGGCACAGATTGACAAACTTCTCATCATCATCATCATCAACCCATTAACGTCCCACTGCTGGGCACGGGTCTCCTCTTATACGAGAGGGATTAGGCTATAGTCCACCACGCTAACCTACTGCGGGTTGGCAGACTTCACATGCCATCGAGAAAAATCTCTCAAGCAAGCAGGTTTTCTCACGATGTTTTCCTTAACCGTTTGAGCTTATGATAAATACGCACATAACTTCCGAAAAGTCAGTGGTGCGTGCCTTGGGTTGGAACTCGAGACCTCTGACATCTCAGTCCACTGGCTACCACAGCTCAGACTTCTCATGCTATGGAGATAATATCTCTAGCGTGGAGTTTCCTTACGATGTTATTCTTCACCATTTTTAATATGTGATAAATACGCACGTAGCTTAAAAAAATCAGTAGAGCGTACCTTGGATTTGAACTTTAGAACTTTGACTTCGAAGTTCACTAGTTACACCACAAGGCTATTACAGCGTAAATAACAAATTTAACTGCAAAAATTACTGAATTTGTTTCAACCGAAAAAACAGGTAACTGACAAAGAGTATATGGGTCATCCTAATCCCGATTCATTGCAAAACACTTCGTGAATTATCTCTAAATTTTATCTACAAAGTACGAGGGTGAAACCGCAGGGAGAAGCTAGTAGCAATGTATATATTTGTGTAAGCATATCGAGCGTCCTATGTGGGGTGCTTTTGTAACCGGTGATGGAGAGATAGATGATGGTGCCAGCCAGTGAGTTATAGGCGAGCCTGAGATACCGACGGATCAACATGCGATTGAGTGATGCACGCCCCGCTACAGTGCACACACGTTTATACCTCCGAGTGAACTTTAATAATTCAAGGAGTGATCGAACGATGCTTTTTGATTTGCCCGATCTCGGATATGTAGTTTTGTTATTGTAGTGTTAAAAATTATATTGGTTTAATTGATGAGCGGCGGGTTCTATGAGCGTTTTCTTTTTATAATATGGGGGTGACAAACAAGCATACTGCTAGTTTAATGGGATGAAAGGTGGTTACCATAACCATAGCCTATAAATGTCTGTAGTACCGAAGTGTTTATTTGTATAATTGAATTTTCGTCAGTTGCGCAAAAATCTCTAAACGGGTTCCGAATAAGCTTGACATACCTTCTGATAGTTTATGAACTGATTTATATAATATGCTATTCTCTAGAAATATACGATGCAGGCAGAGACGTTTGCGAAAACTAGTCAAAATACTTTCTTAACTGACGCCTTTCACCTATGTACCTAGCTGACTGCATTTCAGTTTCATACGTCAAGTTTAGCCACTGAGTGAGTGACATTATACTTTTTTATATGTGTAAACTGTCATTTAGAACAATATTTCCCATGAAGAGTACATAATATTTGCAACTCTTGATGACTTTGCAATCCATATCACATAATAAGGATGTAGCGACATCTATCTCGCCACATAAGAATGATGTACTCAGCGACGAAGCAAATAATCCTACAACGCGCAAGTGAAACTTGCACGCCAGATAGCATATATACAACCACCGCTGGGCAGTAGCCCGCCAGGCACAACACCTCGCCTGGTCGGAAAATCCTCCTTTTCAAATGGAGGGATTCACACCTTTTTCCCGCCATAAGGATAACACTGCATTTATTTAAATTAAAAAACATTTTAAATGACAAATAACGAAATACGAACATCAGTTTTCATATCAAAGTGAATTTATCGCAGGCAACGCTAGAAGCAGGAGCTTGTGTTAAGATAATCTGACTTAAAACGCTTGTGGAATGGACAAATAGCATTCGTAAAGCGGATTACAGAAATATGAATTTTGTATCAGAAACTCTCTAGTTATAAATTTTAATCCAACTAAAATGTTGCTAAGTTGTATTAAGTTTAAATTAGATAAAGGAACTAGGACAAACTCGGGAACTGAGAATCTAGTGAAAGAATGAAGTATCTACAGACATGCTCTTAAACCGTGCAAAGATTTTGGTTGATACAATGATATACATATAGGCCTTCACACGTCGTCAGAAGTAGTTGCAGTCGACTTGTTGGTTTTGAAAAGGAAACCAGTTTTTGTAATAAGGTAGAATAGATAGTGAGGTAAATTTCTATCAATTTTTAATTGTTACTTATTAAAGATTTGAGTTGCATCTTGCACTTGCACCATACAGTTTATTTATTTCTTAGGTGTATTTTAATATTTTACACTAATTTTACTATACGATGCAAAAGAAGGGAGTAGCACAATTAGCGCTAGTAATTAGTTATGTCAACGCTTTCGTTGCGAATTGGTATATGCACTGGGAACCAAAACTCTGGGAACAGTGATTTGCTGAAAATAGATCTTCAAAGACACATAGATAACGCAGCAAAACGATAATGACAAGGTTCTTTTTTTAAATGGTATTATTTAGCTTGCCCTGTTTATTTATTTATTTGATCCATATCTAGTAATTCTTAAATAGTCTAGTTGAACTATTAATTTTAAATTATTTTGCTACGGTTATATAGTGTAGCTAGTGGTATAATCAGCGAACTGTGAAGTCAAAAATCCTGAGTTCGATCCACGCACTGGCACTGAACACTATTTTAAGTTACGTGCGTTTTATCACAAGCGTGAGTAAATCTGCGTGAATGAGAGATTCTCGCGATTGCATATGAATTTTTTCAACTCACACTAGACTAGTGGACTATAGCTTAATCTTTTTTTAAATGAGGGGACTGTGCTCAGCAGTGAGACAGTAGACCTTTATAATGTAAAAATAAAGTTTTTACCTCAGATGTCACTGAAACATTACTAGGAAGTGTTTTATAAATAACGATGCGATGAGAATTTATAACTAGTTATTTCAGTTTAACCAAAATCTTAAGCCACTTTAAAACAAACTCGGCGACCCACAACTCATTAGCCAGAAAACTTAAATAGACTTAATACTGGTGAAGCTTAAATAATGTCAGTTTTACTGTAAAATTTCAGTAATTGTAACTTGGTGACAACTTTATTCCATTTAAATAAGAAAAGCAGAAAATTGTATCGCTATATTTTGAAGTTGTTACAGCATCTAATAATCTTCCAAGTCCTTCCTTGTCAACAAATAATTGACTATGATGATGAAGACTGTCTTCTATTCATCATTATGATCCCATTTACTTTCTCACTATGGATACCTGCCTCCTAACATTTAAGAGGGACTAGGCTAGTAGATTAAGATAGTCCATCATGCGAGCCTAGATTACGGGCTGATAACATACATCATCAACCTATTCATCACATCAATCTTCACCCATATCGAGATAATCTCTCAGGTATGCTGATTTCTTCACGATATTTACCATCGGCATTTGTGCTAGTTCTAGAATTTAATTTAATTCTAAAATTTTTGAAATTGTACTTTAGAAACCTGTGTCAGTAACGCTTACAAAAACAAAAATAGCGCGACTTACTACCACCTACATTTTCATTTACTTTTGGTTAAACACAAAACAGTAATCACAAAAGAATCGAATAAAATGACGTCCACGCTGCCATCAAAGTGAGATATATCAAGGTTTCCATTTGAGGATAATATACCTACGGGAAGATATAAAGGGTGGGTCCGCTTACACGTTCAAAGGTAAAATTTCAAATAGACTATTCAGGGCCATGCATGATTAACTAGGACTGACGGGGCTTAAGATACGAGAATTCTTTGATATTCGTATGATATTTCGTGTACCATGGTATTACTTGATCTACGGGTTTGCCATATTAGTGTGCCTGTTAAAAGAGCATTACAGCTAAAAATATGACCTAAAAATGTTCATTTATTCACGATTGACGATCTCCGTTGTCTAGTGGTTCGAGTACCGGACTGCTGATCACGAGGTCGTGGGTTCGGTTCCCACAGGACACAAATATGTATGTGATGAATATAAGTGTTTGTGTTCGTCTGGGTGTTTCCTATGTAGGTATTATAAGTATGTATTTACAACAAAAAAAGTATATACGTATTATATCCATTGTCTAGTACCCATCGTACAAGCTCTGCTTAGTTTGGGACTAGATAGTGACGTGTAAAATGTCGCAGAATATTTATTTAATTAATTTTTCTATAGGTAATAAGAGGAAAGATTATAATTTTGTTTCGTTTGTGAAAATACCGGAGCCATCTGAATAATTCTTTCACCATTCGATTTTTTGAATACCTTAAACCTAAACCCAAGACATCACTGGCTTCTTCGAGAAAAAACCTAGATGCTTGCCTGCCAATACACACTAGACTAGCGTGGTGGACTATAGCCTAGTACCCACTTCTCAAATGACAGGATCCATGTTCAGCAGTGGAACAATAATAAGGTTGATTATGATGGCGTTATCAGATCTACGCCACCAAGTATTAGTATTACAATTATTATGTGCCTGTTTAAAAGGCTACAATTTAACTAAGAAAATATATGTTTTTATATATATCAGGCCAGTCTAGTAGATTCTAACAGTGGTTGAAACAGTGCAGATATTTGAATAGAAAAAATAATAAAATATAACGCAGCTTGTTATTTTTAAAAGATGTTTGCTTCAAACAAGGAAGTTTATAAAATACCCTATAAGTTATCAATTGAACAGCACTAGGACCGGCGGTGCAAGTACACACAAACTTGAAGGAAGCAATTTATAAACTTTCAATAATGATGGATCGGCCCGAAGTTTGCCGACTGCGCCCGAGCACCGCCCGACGATTTTTCACATAACTCCGAGATAATAAAATCCACACTTTGAAAACGTAATTCACGACGCTTCAGTTTATGGTGGCAATTTTCACGAGGTATAATACTCGCTTCAGTAATACACTTTAATATTCTACGACGTTTTAAAATATTTATAAAGTTTGTGTTTTTTATGTTCTCACGACTTCATTATAGCGCTTCGTGATGGCTGTAGGTGCGAATGAATTAATACATATTTTATTTAGGTACTGTTTTTAAATTTTTTATTGGCCTCCATATTGCTGTTCCTATTTTTTTAATTCCGTCTTTGTTCCGATGTTTAAAAAGTATATTTTTTATTAAATATTTAATTTTGCTGTAATTAATCCTATCTTTCTTGAAGTTATACTTTCTTAAAACTGCCCAATGCACAAAGGCTCCATCTTTCTATTCTTTCAGATTTTTTCTTTTGTATCTTATAATAAATAACCTCGTGTAAAAAGTTCCTTCTGGTGAGTTAATATTATAATACTTATCTAAGAACCATCGCTGACAAATCACAAATCCTGTACACAAAACTACATCTTCATTGGTCAAACTATTTTGGAAATAAATGAGAACTAAAACTAAACTAAAATCTCAAAAACTCACAAACAATCTCTCATCCTAAACGGGCCGAGAGAAAAAATCACCAGTCCTTCTAAACTTTTCAAAGGCGATTAATCACAATTCGTTTTGCAAACATTTCTAAGGGTTTCCTCAAGAAAAAGTTTTGCAGCCACAATCACGCCGTTAGAGCGTGCACTGTGAAAAAATATTATCTTTCAATTATGACAAGATATCGCTGTCTATTTAGTCAGCCGCGCAATTTGTAATAACAGTTGAAAATAAAGGGGCTCCCCGCTCCGATTCCCCATTGAAATCTTTAGATTCTTCTCTTTTATTAATTTTTCAACATCGAACAGGATTTGTGGCCTTGAAGAATGTATCTTGAAGAAGGTTTTTGTGTTAGTAGAAGATTTGTAGCTTTGTTTGGATGATTATTTTCTTTATTTTGATTATTACTAGTTACTTGAACGGAATGTAGTATAGAATATTTGATTAAGTTTAATTTATAAATTTTTAATACATACATTTCTCCTTGGGGGAGACCTATGTCCAGCAATGGACATAGGTCCTACATAGGAAGGGTTAGGTACAGTTGGTTACATTTCCCAAATGAATCCCAAAAAAGAACCCCAATAACACTTTGCTCGACCAGGGAATTGAACCCAAGACCTATGTCCAGCAATGGACATAGGTCCTACATAGGAAGGGTTAGGTACAGTTGGTTACATTTCCCAAATGAATCCCAAAAAAGAACCCCAATAACACTTTGCTCGACCAGGGAATTGAACCCAAGACCGCCCAGCAAACGCACTTACGACCAATAGATCAACAATATAGTTAAAAATATTGTATTTAAGTAAAAATAGTTTCATAAATATAACTGAATTATTCGTTCACAAAATGAAGATTATTTTTTATTGAATCAAAGTTTCATTTACCACAACCAAATGTCGTAACTTAGTACTTTTTGTATTTATACTGGCAACTGAATGTATAAGATTTATTGATTTCTGGAAAACGTCATATCGACGGTTAACCACCAAGACCTCCTAACTGACATATTTTGACAAAATGCTTTTTCTTAACAAAAAAATCCAAAAAATTCTATTCCACACAATACCAAAATCTCCTATAGAGAATTCGCAATATTTCGGGTATCTTTTCTGTCGTGCCAATATCTACGAAATACGCGCGTGCAATATTTGGCGGCAATTGCTGCTAACTTCAGTGTGTTCCTCGCCACAGGTATGAACTCGTCGCGTGTTTCGCGCGCTCGCCACTTCAAAAGTAAGTTTTATTGTTATTTACTTATTTTGTACCAATATTTTATGGATAGTGTATGTGTATTTTATATATTAGTATATTTGTTATGTTTTCTGTGTAATATTGACAGTTTATCATAAAGCAATACGCTGTAAACAAAACATACGTAGATAGAAGTTATTAGTTGTCATAAAAATTCACGATCGGTCGCTACATTCACACAGTGTAATAGCACTTAGGAGTTATTTAACTCTAATATTTACGAATTTACTATAGAAGTGATTTAAGATGAGTGTTTTATTAATTTCAGAATGACTTCCCATCGGGCAAGAAACTTGGTCAACATTTGTTTGGAGTCAGAAAAACAAGATATAGACTCAAAACAAAATGAAAACCAAGTGGTACAAGATTCCATCATACCTTCGCACACCCCTCCCCTAATTCCTGTGCAGATAGAGTTTATAGACCAATTCAATATAACTTCTGATTCACTGCAGATCTCTAATATAGAAAATTCAGTTCTCGACAGTATTCCCTTACCCGAGTCTTTACAAATACATACTGATTTTGAAGAAATTTTAGAATTCACACAGGAAAGTAGTTCAGGAAGTTTAAAACCTTCTACTGAGATGCCACCATCAATCGATGCGTCACTAATTCAGCCTATTGATTTAGGATTTGATAATGAGTCTTCACAGTTAACATTGCAGCAAAGAGCCGACACTGATATTGCAATGTCAGCGACGGAAGATAGCGAATATTCGGCGCCCGATCCAGATAGTTCATCTTCTGATAGTTCTATGAGTGACGTAGAGAATACAGTACAAGAGCTGCATAGCAATTCAAACGTATTCTATGGCGATATGTCTGACGGCAGAAGAAGAAGAAAGAAGGCTGATCCTGAACAATGGAAAAAGAACCTCAATAAAAGGCTTCGAATGGAAGGTAAGGCTTATTTAGGCTATAATGCTCCAAAAGGTGAAAAGGTTCAGCATAATAAGAACAGACCTGAAAGATCAATGGGATCTCCATGCACGTCTGATTTTTGTAAAAAATCTGCAGTACGCCGTTGTGATGAATTTACTGAAGACAATCGCAGGAACATCTTTGAAGCTTTTTGGAAATCTATGGATTGGTCACAACGTAAAATTTACGTGGGCAACAATGTTACTATTGTTGGTAAAAGACGAGTTACCACTTCAGGCCCGTCACGTCGTGGGGGCACGTTAAAATATTACTTGCCACTTACTAAAGAAGATAATACGACAGAAAAAATTCCGGTGTGCAGAAAAATGTTTATAAACACCCTTTGTATCGGTACATTTACAGTCCAATCATGGGCGAAGAAGAGTCGATCTGGAATACTTCCGTCTCACGAAAATTTATGTAGATCAAGGAATATTACACCACGTGAAGGTCGCACGGCACAAGAAATAATAATAAACGGATTCTTTGATTCTATCCCTAAACTACCGTCACATTATAACAGAAAAGACACTAGTAAACTTTTTATAGAGCCAATTTTTCGAAACAAGTCCCATTTATACCAGGTTTATAAGCAGTTTTGCAATTATAAAAATTCTAGACCATTTTCAATAAAAAAGTTTGATATCATTTTCTCAAATAAAAACATTGCAATACACCAATTAAAAAAAGACATGTGCGATACCTGTTTGACCTATCAAAACGGAAATTTAAATGAAGTTGATTATCAGCAGCATATTTCGAGGAAAAATACTGCTAGACAAGAAAAAGAAAACGACAAGAAGGACGCGTTAGAACGTAAATGTATAGTTTTAAATGTTGATCTGCAAGCTGTAAAAGTGTGTCCATTTTTAACTGCTAGTGCGGTATACTATAAAACCAAATTGGCTCTGCATAATTACTCCGTCTATAATATGGCAACTCATCATGCTACGTGCTATTGGTTTGCGGAAACTGAAGCTGATTTGTCATCTTCTACGTTTGCGACCATGCTTTTAGATTATTTAGAAAAACATTGTCTTTCTGAATCGGAAAATATTCCTATTATAATATACTCGGATGGTTGTGCGGCACAAAATCGAAACAATGTTCTAGCTAATGCTTTACTGAATTTTTCTATACGCCATAACGTGACTGTGTACCAAAAGTATTTAGAAGTAGGACATACCCAGATGGAGGGGGATTCGGTACATAGTTGTATTGAAAGAAAGCTTAAAAATAGGATAATAAACCTACCAAGTGACTACGTAACAGCTACAAAAGAAGCTAGAATAAAACCGTTTCCTTATGAGACATTTCTTCTGCACTATAATTTTTTCCGTAACTATGCAGTTCCTCAAATGTACCGATACACTTCAATAAGACCAGGCAGAAAAGCCGGTGATCCTAAGGTGACCGACATTAAAGCTATAGCTTACCTACCAAGTGGTTTGATTAGAGTAAAACTAGATTATAACTCTGAATGGGTAGAACTTCCTCAGAGACCAAAAAGACTTCCTGTCATAGAACAATATGAATTATTGCACACTACGCAGTTACCGATTCCCGACTCTAAATATAAACACCTTCAAGAATTGAAATCGCTATTGCCACTGGATTGTCAGTCATTCTACGATTCTTTGCCTCATATTTAAGTTATTTATACCCTTGATACCAAAATATTGAAACTTTAATTAAAATAGCTACAAAAACTGAGATCTCATCTAATGACTGATAGATTATAAACTGATTATATTATTGATAACAAATTTTAATAATGTAAGTGTTAATTAAACGTGATTTATCTTATTTTTTATATTAAAAGTTATTTTCTTATAATGCCAATATCTTTTATTTCTCGACTTTTTGTAATATACACACTAAATAAGCGACCAATTCCTCCTAAATGAAATGACAAGATCTCCTATCTACAAATATAGTGTTTTAAAAAAGTGACAATATCTCCTATCTTTCCTAGTCATTTATTGGAACGAAGTGAAGAACTAAATTTATCTTTAAACTGTAAATAATTATATTTAAAACCAACTATATTTTTGGTTTGCTCATATTTACATTCGTATCAAACTTACAACATTTTTTTCGTCTCCTCTAAAATTTTGATTTATTGAGTTAGGAGTTCTTGACGGTTAACCGTCGATATATCTAGGCACATCAGCAAAGCTAGACCAAGTTGTGGGTACAAGGCAGTGATGTCGCCTCGCCTAGTGCAGCTACAGAAACCTATAGCAAGGAGATTGAATGTAAATCATTCCATGTTCCTTTCGACAGTATGAATAATACAAAACATGATTGAAGAAATTGATTTATGGTAACTGGAAATTAAAAATAATATACTTTTATTACTGATGTTACTGATAATGTGACAAGGCCGGTAGATGCGCTGACAGTTGTGGCAGAAATGGCTGAATTCCAACTGATAAGGAACACAGATTTGATAAAAAATTATGACTATTGGAAAAGTGGCTAAAAATGGGAGGATCCATCATTTAGAAGATCTGCCAATCTATGACACCGCCTACCCACTGGCCAATCAAACGTTACTAAAATACTGTAGTGAAGGAAAAGCAATTACATATTTCTGTCATACGGACAGAATGCACTGAATTTTGTCTGCTTCAAAAGCACAGACCGAAAAAATCTTTCAAGCATGCATTTGGTTTTCTCACGATGTTTTCTTTCACCGTTTGAGCATTTGATAAAAATTCACATCACTTCCGTAAAGTCAGTGGCGCATACTTTGGTTTCGAATTCAAGATCTTTGTCTTCACAGTCCACTGATCACACCACTAGGCTATCGAATAGCTGTTAAATAAAAGCAATAGTAAAATATAATTATCATACTAACTCTGCCCGCGACTTCGTTAGTAACTTTTAAGCTTAAAACTACCGCTTATTCCTATTCAAAATTTCATCCCCTATTTCAACCCCTTACAGCCCTTTTTTCGAATTAAAAAGCAGCCTATGACCTTTCTCAGGCTTTAGATTATTACCGTACGAATTTCATTTTTCGTCGTTTTAGTAGTTTAGCCGTGATTGCGTAATACACAGACAGACAGAGTTACTTTCGCATTTATAATATTAGAAAGGATTGCCTTTATCACCTTGTATGTATAAATTATTCTAATGCATTGAGAATTCATTCATTCATTCTTCAAAATTGGAGCCTGTTTCAGGCCTACTTTGCCGGCCTGAGACGAAATCAATAATGACATAACAATACAGTGAGCTTGTAATGCGCCAATAGCAAGCGTACGTGAGCCAATTGCGGATTTCGGCGGCAAGGCTCCCGCGCTGCTTTACACACAATTTCAATGTTTCGATTTAGGCATGCTCGGGAATGGCGAATATTTCGGTAACATTATATTCTTGCTCCTATATAATATTATTTTACATCCCACTTATGTATAATATACACACGAAATATTGATTAAACTTTCACGCAAAAGTCGCTGAACGAATTTGGATAGAATTTGGTGGATACAGCTGGTTTATTACTTGAATTAACACATGGGCTACTTTTATCTGTATACAATGCTGTCAAAGCCTTATATTCAATAGATTTTTTTTTAAATAATAGAGTGAAAAGACATATGTCAAAACGTTACATCACTAGTTAATTCACTTTATTTGAAATTTCGTTTGGTCCATAATGGAAAACGAGCAGAATCTGTGAGCTTGTAATGCGACAGTACGTGAGACAATTGTGGATTACGGCGCACCCCGACTGATTTTACACGCAATTGCTCGGATTCAATCCGACGAGCACTATCTTCTGCCGGACGATCGACGAGGAAATTTCCACCCACAAATTTTGGTCTAAACGATTTTAATTCAACCTCAATGAAATTTTATTAAAATGTTAAGTTTTCAATGACTGTTTTTATTACAACCAGTTTATTATGAAGACTCATTCGTGAGGTTTATTGGCAACTTTTTTTATACCTTACGGCCGGCCTGATTAAAAGCGTTTACTATATTACTGTAGCCTATAGATTTTAGCAACACCAGAGGTATAGCTCAAGCGTTGCTGATCCTGTATAAACCTTTTGGGTTTCTTAAAATAGGGGAGTTACTAAACTGACAGCAAACGGAATTTCCATGCTATCAGAATATTCACTCCTCCAACGAGCTCTGGTAACGTTATTTTGATAAACCTCAAAAAATAGTGGTACTCACATTCAACATCAACGATGATTCTCTTGGAAACTGAGGGCGGGACCGCGTTGGTGGCGATGCAGAGGTAGGCGCCCATTTCCGTGCGGCTGATGCGTTGCAGGCTGAGCGTGTCTCCCTCATACACTGTCACTGGAACAGGAGGACTTATTAGTACATCGACGGTGATCACTGGGGTGGTTTTAGTGAGGTAAAAATCCCACAATACCCGGTCTTTTTCCGGGATGTCAAGTACCTTTTGAAGGTTTCCACACCAAAAACAAATACAGGGACTTGGAAATTATGGAATAATGGATCCTTAACGAAAAGTTTCATATACTACTAGTTTTTGACAATTCAAAAGTACCTGTAATATTGGTCTTATTGAAATAAATCATTTGAGTTTTGAGTTATTTTTGACTTTATCATTAGATTATTTATTCATCCCATCGAAGCATCCATCCATCCATGTGAACATAATAAGACAGTTGATGGTTGGATGGGTTGAAAGTATTGTCACCCCATTTAAAATCTTATTGAGAAAGTAATATAAAATACAATACATACGTCAGTATAGAATCTAGAAAAAGATGGAATGAGTTTTAAGTTATTTACTTGTACCCCACAAAGTTACAATGTATTTATCTGATTCGTTATAGGAAAACTTAATCTGAAAATGTTACTACCAGCAAATGATACATAAGATATTTATTTGATGTAATTTACTGTTTTCTTCGTAAAAAGCACAATTGAACTATCAAATTAAAAATACTTGAAAATTTTTGAAAAGTTTTTATTAAGGAAATTGCGTTGTTTTAATAGGGTTTTTTAAGTAATTGTAGGAGCAAAATAATGCAATACTGCAGTTTAAAATTTGTTTTCCGTTGCTCGTACTTCAATCAATTTATTATCATGTTTCGTATCGCAAAATTATCAACAAAATCATAATTTACCATTTACCGTCTCACTGTAACGTGAACAGGTCTCCTCTCACTTGAGAGGGTTCTAGGAATACACTACCTAGTTCTTCACGCTAGCCTAAAGCGGGTTGGCAGACTTCACACGCAATCGAGAAAAACTGGCAGGCCTGCAGGTTCCCTCACGATATTTTCCTTTACCGTTCGGACACGTAATAAATACACACATAATTGAACATAATTC
Source organism: Craniophora ligustri (assembly GCA_905163465.1). Lineage (NCBI taxonomy): Eukaryota > Metazoa > Arthropoda > Insecta > Lepidoptera > Noctuidae > Craniophora > Craniophora ligustri. Next base: position 16,110,439 of record LR990959.1, on the reverse strand, counting down.
CGATAAGTCAGTAATGTTTGCTTCCGTATCAAATTTGAGACGTTTATATCAAACTGTTTTGGCATAAAATTTGAGACTTCACAGTCCCTCGGTAACATCACTAGAAACGCTATCTTTCATTGTTTGTCTGATTTGTGTAAAACTATGATCACTCTGATTTCAACAATCACTATTAAAGTTTGTATCTAACGATCTAATGTACTTCCAAATTTATATCGTACTTACGATGAAGGTAAACCTGAAACAGCCCAGTTTGGGGTCATTTAAAGCAATCTAGTTTGAGGTATAAAAATTAAAAATTCCAGGCTCGTAGCTGTCGGGTCGGCGGCAGCCATCAAGTGCCCAAATGAGTTTGCCTCTATTTACAATTACGGTACGTTTCCTACCACGACAGCGCAATGAATGTAATGAGAGAACGCTCTCCGCTCTCCACTTGAATACATTAAGCAATTAGTACTTTCCCCTGCACTCGTGTAGTTGTTTTTAATGTTTATTTTATTGTTTAGATTGTTTATTATAGAGGCATTAGGGTTTGGCAATCAGCTGGCGTGGAATTTACTTCTAGAGTAGTTCTAATTTGGGTAATATTCGCTAATGGTTTCTGACCTGATTTTGCTTGCACATTGCAATGTAGTTAATTGTGCATAAAGTATCATGTTTATACATATATTTCAGTACTAGTTATTGGGTAATTTTGCAGTTAAATTATTATTATCACGATTTGGTTATATCAAAAGGGGCTAGTAACTCAGTCCATAAATGCTCGTACCGTAATAAAAACGTTATTTACTTCATCTTAACTTTAACTTGAACTTCGAAAAATATATCCCAAAATAATTTCGGGGGTATTGGTTATAATTAATGCACGCATCGCATATGAAGAAACAACTAACAACTCTTAATTAACTCTTTTAGAGAGAAAACGGAGATGATATGTTTTCTTTATTTTTTGAGGTCGGATCACAGCAACTAGTGTTATACATTAATAAACAGAAATTCTTACACCTCTGCCTAACCTATGCGACTGACAGGTGTGATGATATGTAAAATAAATATTAATGGTATGTTGTTAATCCTTGACTGTAAAACAGAGCACTAAAGTGGATAAATAATTAAGTAACAATGATCAAGCTATACAAAATTGCAGCGCTTCACTAGAGAACCTCTCATTATACAAGAAGCTAGACTAGTTAACTAAGTGAGACGATTACAGCTTGCTGAGCCGGATGACAGCTGCTGGCTCTTTCTACTTTTATTCTCCTATCTGGGATAAAAACGAGAACTCAGTTTTTTTTAATTGCAAAGCTATTTGGAATTTAAAAAAGATTTTGCCAACAGTTCAAACTTCTTCCCCATTTGTGACGAATGAAGTACGGCAACAGACTGAATTCCTCGTTTCGCTCTTCAGCGTCAAATCTAAATGCTTTCAGTAAAAAACACGACATAACAACTTTTATTCATCAGCACGGGCGGTCGCTCTCGAGTCCTCTCATTCACCGCGAATAGAAAGGGCCGTGCCACCGCGGCCATATTAATTCAGACAAAAGATTAACACGTATAGAATCGAAAACGGGAGTTTTTCGATGGCAGCCGTAATTAAAACATCCGTTGGGACAAACATGTCGTACGTGGCAATGACAGCGGGGGAGAGGGTCACACACAATTAGCGACAAGTACCTCTCGACACCACACGTTAATTTTACCCTGTACAAGGAAATCGCACTTGAAATTAAACTCAATTTTTGGACGCCTTTGTCGGCGCGCCCCGGGTACTCTCAACCGGTTTAATTTGGCGGCACAACTCAGCTTTTGCGTGCCATAATTATCTTTAAACTGGTTTTTTTTTCTTGAAATGGGGCTTAATCCTCTAGCTAGAGTGGAAGCCATATTGGATGTTGGATTAAGGTAGCGCAAAGCGGTTTTGTTATCATAATATCTGCAGTATGATTACCAGTGGGGTCTGAGCGAGTGCACGTCATTCACAGCTCAATTTACAAAGCAATAACATTAGATGACGTAAAATGGTTATTTGGTAGAATTTACTTTTTTTACTGGAAGAGCTTAATAGTAATGGTTAAGTAAGAGTAAGTACCTAATCAAGGTACCCATGGTTTAAAAAAACACAATGTTTGTTTTATTTACGAATGTGAAACTTGATTTTTGGAAAAGTTTTATCCCTATTTAGTTTGCATATCGATAAATTTGTATCGCTTAATAATAGTAATGTCAAAACGACAGGTATAGGACAAAAATGCTGCTGTAACCATAAAACAATCGAAAAAAAAAACAGTAAATATATTATTTTCAGATTCTTTGTACTATTTTCACTACTTTTCACGGGCAGACTAAGGATTTGAGAGCTTTATTTTGTAAAAACTAACAGCTACCCTACATTTTTGTTAACGACTACTGACAATCTGTCTATCAAAAATAGGCGGTACTTAAGAAAATAATAATATTTAATATGTAGTTTTCTACATTAATATGGATAATGTTACGAGTTCATACACTAAAAACAAATAAAACGAGTTGCACAGAACATTTAAAATCGTTTAAACCTAATGCGAAATTGTAATAAACTACAGCAAAGACCAAGAAAGCTGTTGTCGCTTTATTGTCTATTAGTTAATGCTCCGATGGAAGAGCATCGACTGCAATTGTGTTACGTACTCAACTGCTCCGAGCCATTATGGACGTATTAGTAATTGCAAACAAAACTATTTTATTGAGAAAGGGGAACAGTGGGAAAATGAAGCGAAGAAGAGCCAAATCTGTATGTCGTAATGGATTCATGAAGAATAAAATTTTGGATCTTACGCCACATTTCAATAGTTGGTAGCAAACTTATGTGGAATATTAGAGAGAGACACCGCTATATTAAATAAATAAATAAATATTCCCGGACATTATGACACAGCGCCATCTAGTTCCGAGCTAGGCAATGAGGCTTCTGTTACAAATACTAGTTGGTTGATATACTACATATATACTTTTTTTTTGTAAATACATACATATTATACATAGATATATCCATGACTCGGATACAAATGTTTATGCTCATCACACAAACATTTGTCCCTACCGGGATTCGAACCCGGGATCCACAGCACAGAAGGCAGTGTCAACTACCGCTGGACTAATTGGGTCGTCGTATACTACTAGTAGAGCGTCATCTCTCTTTGAAAATAATCAAGAAAAAAAATTTGCTTACGATAACACCTGTTTACTTACAATGAGAGTAGGCAATGACAACAAAAAATAATAAACATATAGGTACTTTAATACTTTAGTACGAGTTATGTTATGCTAAGCTAACATGCTTCGCAATAAGTAAGTAATAATAATATGCAATTCATAATTTTCAAGTATCTCTTTATCATTCCACAGAATTTATTTAAAAAAAATTATAATAATATATCTGGATATTATGACACAGTGCCATCTAGTTCCGAGGTAAGCAACGACGTTTGTGTTGCAGATACTTACAAGGTTACATAATAATATTGATTAATTTAATCCCAACGTTTCGGGTCTTTACAGCATCTGTACACACAGAAAGTCTGCCCATAACTATATACCTCGATAAAATACCGTTCAATGTCTAATGTTTACATAAGTAGGTATAGAAAATCAGTAAATCTCTTTATCATTACAAAATATGTGAGGATTAAATTAAATTTAGCGAATCTAAATAGTAGTAATCTTCCTATACAGATCTGTAGTTGGCATCGGCAACAGCTGTGCTCTGCGGATAGTTAAAATATATTATATCCTATAGCTACATGTTACTGCACAGTGGTTTAACTTGGAATGTTAACTACGACTTGTGGACGTTTAGTTAATTGAATGTTAATATCCTGAGGATTATATTAGACTTTTAGAACGATGTGACAGTATTTATTTATACTTTTATAATTCAATAAAATGATTAACTAATATCCATAATTTCTAGTTTATACTTATATCAGAATAGATTAGATTTTTTGTGTGTTTGCCTTAAATAGGCTCTAAAAGCCTATTTAAGGCTCCAAATCTCGTGTACCAATCTGGATAATTCTTTATATTGGAACGAAGTTCCTTATCGCGCGTTGCGAAAGGGGGCTAGACGGAAAAAATTAAGACGAAAAGTTGAAACGACACTTTTTGCTATAGTAAACTATTGCAAGCCGTGCGGCGTGCGCATGTTTCTCTGTCTGTCTCTCTCTCTCTCTCTTATAGAAAGCAAGGGACACCCGAATGGAACGAAGTTCCTTTCGATGAATTAGTGAAGGAATTGTAAAAAGGAACTTCGTTCCATCCGGGTGTCCCTTGACACCTCTCAAGTTTTTTACTTCATCTTCTTCTGGTTGCTAAAATTAAATATAGCTCAAACCACAATATTAGCGTAGATGTAAGAAACTACTATTTATTCAGAAAGAAAATAATCTTTTAGTGATATTCACATAATTTCGATTAAAAAAATATTACGAAGCAGTCTACTACATCTCATATAAAAAAATGTAGATATCGTACATACAGAGTGTACCTTTTTATAAGAGAATTAAAACTAAGTAGGTATTATTTCACGTTTATTGCGCTCACCGCTGTATAGAAGTCGAGACGACGGCCAATAAAAATAAATGTGGCCAATAAAAACGGAATGAAGCGTTAACTTAGCTTTATTGTAATCTGTAATACTCTCAAAATATTGGTAAGCTTATAATATTGCTGTGTAGCAGTGGCAACACCAGTCGTGCCGTGGCCCATATTTTATCTGTTTAATTTGCAGGCTGGCTTGTTGTTGTCTAATGGTTGCAAGCGTAATTGTCAAGTGTAAAACGTTCGGTTCGATCTCCGGGTTGAAAAACGTGTTTTTATGATTTTTGTCTATGAAATTCTCAGTAGCAGCTTGGAGTTTGGGGAGCTTGGACCGGAGAACTGTGGGAGTACATCAGTACTTATCTACCTACCCGTCTCGGGATACAAGCGTATTGGTATATAGTCTCTAGAGCTGTGATAGTCTAGTGTTGTCACCAGTGGACTATGATGTCAGAAACATCATATATATATGATGTCAGAGGTCACGAGATCGCACTACTTACTTATTACAGTTATGTGCGTATTTAAATGGTAAAGAAAAAGTATCGCGAGCATATCTGGTAGATATTTCCATGGATGGAGTCTCCAAATCTGCACTTGCCTAGTGGTAAAATGTTGTCAAAGTCAAAATATAATTTATCGAAAGTAGGCCAAATTTAATTGGCTTTTTTTTAAAGTGTTGTGAATAAAGACAGCACCCAAAAACGCTCGCCCTTTATAGCTTAATCTTTTTCAAATGAAAGGAGACCCATGCTCATCGGTAGGACAGTTAATGGGTTGATGATGATTATTCCGTTTAAGCAAAACGACTAGTTCATATTTGAGTGTACCTTTCAACCTTTTTGTACCAATAATGACTGCGCATTGCAGTACTTTTAGAGGTTCTATCAATAAAAAAATCACCATTCAAAATATCGAGTCCATAAAATATATTTCACCAGCAATTGGCACCGCCCCTATCAGTGCAGTCTAGATAAATCGCGGGCAGCATTCGCTACTAATTGACACTCAATTGAACAACTTTGCTGATTCAGCAAGCAGAGAACTTTAGCAACCAGGGCCTCCTCATGACCGAAGGTTTTTCCCAATTATACAGACTTCTAGGAGACTCGGTTGCGGCTAAATAACAGCATCTTACACAAGTTACTAATATTATTATGGTGACTTGATTGGCACGGCTGCGAGTTTGATGATAATATTTGTACGATCTAAAGGTAGTTGTTCCGGGTCTAGGCATGTGAACATTTATAGAAAGAAAAAAATAAGAAATTTATTTAAACCCCGTAGAAAGTATGGCCAACATCACAAAACACAACAGTAAAAAAAAACAACAAAAGCAGCACCAAAAAAATAAATAAAACAAACAAAATATAAAACAATAAAAAATTCATTAAATGATGTCTGGGCAAGACCCGCACGAGGCCAAAAAGGCTCCCATCTCAGCATAGTGCCTATAAATGCACCTCGAACTCAAAAGAGAATCTTAGGGTCAAAGAACAATTAGTAATTACTGGGAAATATCGATAACCTAACTCTAAACTATATAGTTAGTTGTACGGCTAATTATTGCTTAAGAATAACTACTCAGTGTGTTTGTCACTATTATTGGTACCATCATATTCCTTAAATCACTCCCTTGACGTGGTTTATGTCTTTATTCGATAACAAAATCGTATTTATACAAATAAAAGAGAATATGCAGAAGTCTTAAATCAGTACCAACTATGAATCATCCTCTAGAGATGAGTCATACTAAGTAAATTTGATACTAGGTGCATCAAGTCCGATTCCGTACAAATACTCGATCTAAATACCTATTCCACCTAGTCCATGAAGTACGCGTACTTTATAGTATGTTTCGGTTAAAGTCTGCCAGTCAAGTCTGCCAGTCAAGTCTGCTAGTGATACCTGAAAGTACGGTTACGGACGCAGTAATGAATTGTAATCTTCCCTTCATACTTTACACAGGCTTTTAACTGTCAACATAAAATATCTATCTATATTGTAGATTGTTGGCGTATTTAAAAAAATAGTATAGGTGCTACCTAGTCTCGTTAAATACCTAGTCCTTGGATCTGTTCTAGTATATACGCTTCATCTCTATCATCCTCGGATTGGTTTACCTTTCTTCCTCCTGTCTACGGAGATGGGCTGTCCGTCCTCCCGGCGCCACATGATCTTGGGCGTGGGGAAGCCGTCCGCCTTGCACACCAGACTGATGTTCTGGTTCTCCCGCACCGCTACTGCTGACTGTGTGCTTTCTTCATCCAGGATGTTCGGAGGCACTGATAGGAATTGAAATTAATATAAGAAAAAAAAAAAACATTTATTAAATTTCAGTACCTATGTATAGTTTATAAACGCATACAAAATATTTTACTGTTGATTTTCAACTGGACCAATTTTTTAGGTTAGTAAGGGTATTAAACAAAAAGTTTGGGATAACTTTAGTAGAGGCTAGAAAAACTAGGTTCTCAAAAGGCATACTCTATAATTATTAGGTAATGAGTGTTCTGAATTTCAAAATTGGGAGGAACCAAATTATTGATCATGGCAAAATCTGACGATGTTAATTGCAAGTTTTGAACTCCACAACTGCAAATTTTGTAAAATTTTGATAACTCATTATTATTATTAATATTACATTATTAATATTATAAAAATATGGTTTTAGTAATGATTATTTAATTCAGATACTGATTATTCAATAATTTTCGATTGATAAAGCTTTTCACAAAAATAAAATCAGTAGAAACAGAAACGTATTTAGAACGCAAAAGCGGCCACAAGTTGCGTCCTGAAGCAATAAAAACAAAATAAAAAACTACGTGCCACGTTTAAAATGCAAACATGTGAAAAAACCACCGCTTTATTTCCACTTAAAAGTTTCCAGGAAACGGCCGTATAAAAGACTAAGTGTTACCCGGATCGGTGATTTGGGACCGTACCCCGCCTACCCGGTTATATACCTACGTATATATATATACCTGCATATCTATGTAACATTTCCAGTAGGCCAGATAGTAATGTTATCTCGACAGAATGTGAGACTTTGGCTTCGTTCCATATTTCCTGATTTTCGGGCGCGTTGAAATTATTTGCTAATAGCGACAAATTTACTCGTGTAGTTTAGTTTATGCTGGGAGGTAAACAGTGGCAGCTGTACTTGCGATAGATGCCAAGAACAGGTAAGTTATTGATACTGCAGATTAGGAGAACGACAGTTATATTGCTTCAGTAACCAACAATTTATGTTAATGCGATATATTATTACGTGTCGGCTGTATTACCGAAAGACCACTTAATATGTTTTATTTTAGTCCTTATATGCAATCTGTCAGTTTTATATTTTTAGTCGTGATTAGGAAAAAGCTTAATTAATGACATTAAGACGTAGATTCACTTGCTACTATTTAATTCTTTTTAAAAAAACTACATTCTCGAATCTTATCGCAATATATTAAAAAAATAATCCCGAAGTTTTGGATATTTTATAGGACCATTTTGTAAAAAAGTAATAGATCTTTATCTTAGTTCTTAGTCTAGTTTTCTTTTTATTTGTAATAATATTATTTTGCTACGAGGTCTGGTCGATTGATCATTTTATTTGACGGCTTTGTTGATGTAATGATCAATCAATTAATGTCTTCGCCTTTGATTATTACCTTAAATAAATAAAGACTTAAAAAAGGCAATGTTAGCTGTAAGTCTGGAACAAGAAACCATAACTATCTGCCGTGTTTTTAATATTTAGTTTCATGTATTACAAATAAATCTGTATATAATCTACACGCATTAAAATAAAGATATATTCATCTAAATATATCGATGTCAATATCTACTATAAACAAATAATTACGGAGGCAAAAGTGTAATTATTTTCGTAACATCGCTTGATAATTTCTATCGACTTCATAAAACAACAATTCAATTTTGCCAAACAGTTTATTTCCCAAAGCGATAAGAATCAAAAGAAGAAGCTATTACCCCTTTTCAAAATACTGAAGGAAAGTAATTAAAAGTTTCTTCAGAAATAGGATCAGCGTTAAACAGGGCCTGTCGATATTTTCCCCATTCCTGATTAATAAGTTTCCATTATATCTCCGAATACCTTCGGTTGTGAATAGGAACATATAATTAGGTAGCTCGAAACGGATTCGGCAAAAACAACCCCAAAGCATTGAGGTGCCATGATTAATTTTGTTATACTTCAGTCTATTTTGGTAAATATCATTATTATTGTAAATGGTTGAAGAAAAGAATGGCAAGAGTAAAATTCATGACGTGTATTTAAAAGGACAAGTAGATATAATCAAAATCACTGCTATCAGGTGATAAGGTGGAAACGATTTTCTATTAAATAAAAAATGTGTCATTATAATTCACTGGTCTTTAGTCACCCAGTCTTAAAAAGTCTAGTCAATATTACTAAAATTGTTTTAGCTGTTAATGACTCACACACACAAATATACAAACAATCAGTTTTTGTACTAATCAATAAGTAATCGTACATAGAAAAAGGTAAATATTGTATTTAATGGTAAATAAACTAATCCCAATAACACAGAACCTAAAAGCAAACAGACAAACCGTGTGTACGTGTATATCACAAAGAATCGAATAGGGGATATAGAATCAAACTTAAATTCTCTCCCAAAAGAATAAAAATATCTACGCCATCAATTCCTGAATTCCTAGTAGCGTCGTATCCAAATGCAAATACAGCTAACAAATAGTAAACTATGACGAGAGCGCCATCTGTCGCGCGACCTGCATAAGCGGTGCATATCTATCGCACTTAATCGTGCGCGTCGGCGTGTATCGTTGAATTCTGAATTCTAACAGTCCCGTCCCAAAGGACCAAGAGCTTTGATACATATGACAAGTTCTACGAACCCTGCAAAGGAACACAGATATACTAACTAATAGACGAACAGGTAAACGATTTGATAGTGAGGACTGACTGTCTGTAACTTCATAGTAATCCTATTAGCGTGTTAGGTTATAATAAAAAAAAAAACAATATAATAGTCCCGCAGAGGGTTAGGCAGATGTGTATATACCCATTTTTCACCAGTACATTTTTTTAGGCGGGACTTTGGTCTAATATATGCTAATGTATTTTTTTAAATATTAATTTAAAGAAAATATGTAATTCTTAGGCCTCAAGCACAGGCTTAACCTACTTTGGGCATATCATAAGTAAACTTTTATTTTAAATTGTAAGACGAGATGAGACCTATTGTTAAATGTGTTACGCTTTTATTTGTTAGACAATTATTATAATTATAATATATATTCTAATAGTTTTAAGAAAAATTACACTCACCAACGACCTGTAGGTATCCAACTTGGCTGATCATAGGGTTAGTATTGACTTGGCACATGTAATACCCTCGGTCCTCCTGCTGCACTTGGCTGACGTGCAGCAGCCAGGTCATGGCGTTGTCGTGTGAGACGCTGAACCGCGCCAGCCGCGTGATCACGTGCCGGTGGATCGTGAGGATCATCTGGCGGTCGATGTGGATCCATGCCACCTGGGGACGACGTAAAGACATCGTTTTAGTTAGAGACAATTATGGCTCAGGCTTTTTCTTTCAGGCTGTTTTTATCAGTAACCAAACTAATATATAATAATATGACTGATTGGCTTGTGCGTCAGGGGTTGCGGGTTCGATCCCCACAAAGAGCATAATAATTATATTTGTACATACAATCTACTGTCAAAGTCAAAGTCAAATCATTTATTTCAATTAGACCAATACAGGTGCTTTTGAATACTGGTAGATTTTCCGGGTCTGGGTGTTTCTGTTTGCAAAAATGTGTGGTTGTAAATGCACCCACGACACAGGAGAAAATCCTAGTGTGGGGCCACGTTTTTGAAAAAAAAGAAAAGAATAAATAACTAGGCATAGGATAGACTAATGTGCGCTTCCCGAGTGGCTTCCTCGATAGATAATCTGGGTATATTTAAATCTAAAGTGAATTGGTTTCTTCTAGGTAACTGCCCTCAATTGTAGATCGCAGTGCCACTTGACATCAGGTGAACTGTCAGTCAAATTCAAACCTAATAATAATAATAATAAAGAAAACTAACATCTGCTCCTTGCCGGAATGAGACCCAAGGGTCTCATTCCGGCACCTTTGGGGCAAGAGGCGATCGCTGTGCCTAATATGTGAGGTTTATGGAAAATCATGATTCATTTTGAAAATGTTTTAAAAGTAGGGCTAGTCAATGATGTCGAGTTAATTTCGTATAATTAAACAAAAAATATATCACAAGTTATAATAAAAATCTCATCCTTCGATAAAATTCCACATCCACCGTAATAAATGGAGTTTTTTAATGACGCATGACGTGTCGAAATTTCTGTGGTTGTGTTAAGCTTAGATGAAGGTGAGAGGAGGCAAAGTGATTTTTGTAGATGGACGTCTATAATACATTAATGCCTCAGAAATTTATTAATAACCTTTTAAATGAATAAAAGGTACCTACGTCCATATAATATGTCTGGCGGCAAGATGGGTCGACGACATCGCTCAGTTTGCGGGTCGAATCTGGATGAGATTGGCACAGGACCGAAGCGAATGGTATGCATGAAAAGAGGCCTATACCCAGCAGTGGGATCAGAAAGGCTGTGGATGATGATGATGACGTCAGTATATTATGAATACTACTTGTTAACCGTTAATGAATGCATATAACCGCACTTTCAGTTCTCATGCGCTTTAATATCTACTTGAAAGATTAATTTTGAAAAAAATCTCATTGGCTATTATCGAAAAGTATCGATGATATCTTCATTTACCGTTCACCAATAATGACAAGTAATGTAAGAAATATAAAATCATAAAGCCGTATAACTATAAGTTCTGAAATAAAAACAGTGAGTTATCATTTCTGTGTCCGAACAGCTGATATATCGGGCTGGGGCGAGTTGTTCTACAAATTCCGTACCAGGTTAAAGTAATAAAACTAAAATAGAAAGTTTATTGCGGCTGCTTTTACTATATCCACGCGAAATTTATGCCGCTCTGAAGGTAGGTTATTGGTTGGAAATGGATTGAACTGTAGTATAAATTCACTTCTAACTCGAACGGAAATTGAATTCAACCATATATACGACCATCCCATTATGAGAAGTCTTATTCACTGATTGTTCCGTTGTTATTTTTATGAAATTCTATTTTTATAATTTTATCTTGCTGCTGCTTTATACCCAAGGTCTTGGGGTAATTCTCAAGTCAAGTTATACAGCAAGTAAAAAGCTTGTAATTACGTAAGACTGTCAGTAAATTTAATCAGTTCACGATTTACCCTTCTTGGATACAAGCGTGAAGATTATAATAATATTCTCTATCTTATATTAGGACAATAATTAATATAATACTTGTAAAAAACCTTTATAGTAATAAATATTTTATATAATAGAGAGAATATTGAATTCAAACTTATTGATCCATATCATACTAGAAGAATACTAAAACTATTGGTCTTCATAAATGAATTGCCAATGGTCTTCTGCCATATATCTTTTATTACAGTTTTAAAACCGAGTAGTTTACGAGCAAACGTGACTTGAGAGACACTGACGAACTACTGGCATTCAGTATTCTTAGAAATGCTCAAATATTACTAAGAGTTTTACTTGATATGATATCATTTTTTAAACTCACTGCAGAAATAAAATTACTCTAACTAAAACGAGCAGGTAGATAAACCTTCACATATAGCTATTGACAAAGTATTTGTCATCTAATACACATATATTCAACGTATCAACATTGAAGACATACAGAACATCAAACATAATCCGTTAAGCAAATACCCTAAACAATATCAAACAACAGATAAATAAATCCGGCTTAAATCCGAACTCCCTAAGTCCCGAATCCGTTTCTATAATTCTACAGTTGGCGAGCAGTGGCGAGAGAGACAAACATATAAGACCACCAATCATCCTAAAACCAAACGACAAACTGTGAAACTGGCCTAACCACGCATCGATGTTTACTTTGACAGAGTCTGCCGAGTTGCTGCAGACGGGTCGCGGTACCGCACTGCGGAACACTCGATACAGTGCATATTTTACGAGACCAGACTCGGATACTCTCTGACTCGCGATACAATCGGAATTTAAGTTCGTCTGCTTGCTTATTTATTTATCTTAATTATAGGACCAGGAGCGTTCGTGAGGCGACGATTGCAAGAACGTTGGTGCAATGTCTTCCTGAATTATATATTTGTATTCACGAAATTGGACAGTTCTACCCCTTTGTTGATTTTGTTAACAAACTTTTAAATTGCGAATTGAATGACGAAAAATATAGGGAATATCCCTATTTTCTGGTTTTATGGAATGTAAAAAAATCATGCATAATATACAATGGTTGATTACTCGGCACGTGTGAGGGTTGTGCAAACATAAAAAAAATCGGTTCCCCTCTAGACAAAGAGTGATGGTACATTATTTATTCAGTTATAATTCTCTCGATAAAATCCATTCAGTTTTGGTTGTACGATACACCTTGTATACATGGAACGCAAAATGGATGACATTATTTGTAATCTATTTTATTTTGGGACGTTCATGATTGTTATCTTTAATTGACAATTAATAAAAAAAAAACCTTTTATTCATATGCCCGACATGACATAACAATAACACTTGCCGTTGTCTATCAAAAATTTCATACGTTTCTTTTCCACCTCAGTGTTATCCATAAAAGATCTCGGATGATATGAGACGAAGTTGTATTAAAATGATGTAGTGTTTCTTATAAGATCTGCTTTACGCCATTTTAGCACCTTTCATACCTTAAAGTAAATTAAACTACTTTTAACTAATTTAATCATGATATGTTGCAGTTATTTAATCCAGATGTTTCGAATATAATCTAAACCATTCATGGTCACGGCTAGAATGAGGTATTGTGTCTCGATATTGTAATTACAGTTACATTTTCGTAAACTATTGACATAAATCGAAATTAAATCCATAAAAGCTTTTGTGTATATGTTATCCTTTTACTCGTTATTAATTAGTATGGTAATCCCAACTGTGGGTATAGATAAGCATACAAATGAACGTTTAAAATGTATGATATTTGGAATTATACAAATTTTGTTGTTACCTATTTCAGTGAAGAAGACATTGTTGCTCTAAACACTGTCGTGACAAGAAGAAAAAGAAAAGACTCTCAGTAGGATGACTGTTAAATGCCAATCAATAGAAGCGACTACTTGTGGTAGGTAACTAGTAGCGTCTGAATGAGAAAAGCTGAAGACCTAACTCTGTGGCGTCCAGTAGTGGCTTAAAATATTATTTAAGACTCATTCATCATTTGAATTAAACTTAAAAAGGGTTTGTTAACAGTGTCAAACCAGTGATAGGCCAAAAAGAATGATGCGCTGATTTGTGAATTAATTGGCTACTTCTTATTGTTTAGTAAATCACCAATAATACTTTAAAAATATCTGTAACAATTGTAATTCGTTCTTTTAAGCGATTTAAATTCTGCACTATTAAAACTCACGAACGATCCGATAAACCTCGTCGGAGACTCAATTTAGGAGCTGAATGGTTAAATTCTGATCACAAAGCGACACAGCAGGATAATTCTCGGTCGAATTAGTCGTTATTATAAATCAATGCTTTTCGACCTCTGCCGCTATTAAGAGCAATGGCGGATTTGTGATTAAGTGACGTCATAATTTATCTGGCACAGTTCCGGAGTATTAATAAAGTGGCACCGGCTGCAAGTTCTGCTCACCTTCACTCTATTAGCTTTCAACGAGATGAGTTATAGTCTATTGAATATCAGTTACAATGTTCTTGTAGATTTTGTAGGGTAGTTCGAAGTTTGCAAGTAGGGTGGCACGGTACAACTTGTATTTGTTGGTCATCATGAAAGTACCGGGGAAACTCCGAATTAATATTTTGGAGAACTGATTCGTCTCTCCTTACTATTAAACGATCATAAAATTAATGGTGTTATAGTTAAATTAGGGAAATTATGTTAAAAGGTACTAGGTATAAATAAATTGTCACGTAATTTATAAGTTGGCGCCCAATTGGGACTAGCAGTGGCGTTGGTTGAGACATTTTTTCGTGTTTAAAGACAAATAAAATTTTGTGTTAAATAAACTTTTGAAAATCAAGTTCTAACTATCCTCTTTATACATACTAACATTAAATAACTATATTCATTTCTAAGTGTCTCTGAAAAAATACATACATATATACGGGTATTATTATAATATTCAATAATAAAGATATATGTAGTTACAACAAAACAACTTTATTTCATTTTTATACCCCTACAACCGCGACATTTTTCAAAGTTTATCACACAAAATCCACCACTTAATCACATAGGAAATGGCACGTGAACAAACATGCCGTAAGGGCATAACTCCGTGAAAACTTGGCACTCGCGAGCCGCGCAAAGCCCTCTAAGCCTCTTTGCCCCCTTTTTATATCCCCACCACATACTTAACAGCAATTTCAAGCGTGCCCCTTCATCCAACGTTACTTTGGCCCGTTTGAGCCCGGCGACGCTCTCAATGTTTTGAATTCGGAATTCGAAACTATTGACTTTTGAAATATTAGTTTTGTTTTGTTTGCTGACAGTACTAAAAGTTTTCTATCCAGTGTGAATGTATTGTGGATTGTTTTTTTTTATAATAGAGATCTGATAGCTATACAGCCTGTTTGGTTTTTTCATGATTCTTTTTGTTTTCTGGGACTAGTTTTCGCCCGGGACTTTATCCGCGTGGCCTCTCAATCTGCAGTTTATCGTTTTAAATTTGTATAAACCACTTTTCTGTCTATAAACTGAGTGTGAGTATTTATCAAATTTGAGTTGCTCTTTTTTTCATTCCAAAGAAAATGTATGGTATTTACTAATATTATTCGTACATTTTAGAAAATATAAGATTTGGTTCTAGTGACAGCTTCATTGGTTAAAGGTTTGGTTCCCCAGTCGACCAGTGTTATTGAGATGTTCTAAGAAATTCTCAGTAGTAGCTTGCAGTTTGGATTTGTATTTAGATAAGCCGTTGGGAACTGTCTGCCAAAATCACTACTCAACTACTATTAACGCACGACTAGGGGTTGACAGATTTCACACGCCATCGATTATTTAATCGATACATTGAGGAAAAGTGTATGCCTACACTTTTCCTCACGATGTTTTCCTTCACCATTTGAGCATATGAAAAATACGCACATAACTTTGAAAATTCAGTGGCGTGTAAATTGGGTTCAAAATCGAGATCTTTCAAGAAAGAAGAAAAAAGAAAAATAATTTATTTGATGCAAAAGAAATACACACACATACACACAAATTAGACATAAATAGAAGTAAAGATAAATAATTACGTGTGTGTGCTCAATCGCACCAAACATGTATTATTCCAATTCGATCATTTTACCTTGATTTGAATAGTCAAAACTAGTTGCAAAAAAGACATTTTTTTTGTCCACGTTTGTCAATGTTCTGGACAATAATACTAAGTTATACTTAAATAGCTTAGTATTATAATGTCCAGAACATTTATTAGGTGCAGTCCACACGATCGAGTCGCGTCGCCGCAGCGCTGGAACATGTTTGCCCGTGACAAGTATTTGCTCGGGCGCGTGTGTTTGTGTTGTGTTATCTTTGGTGCCGCAACTGGCGTCCTTGCGCCCGCCGTTTTGTTTGCTATTAGCGAAAGTTAGTCTGGAGATGGCTTAAGTGTTAGGTAGCTGGAGTTATTTGTTTTCACGATTATGGTGGTTGGTCAGAATTAAATTAATAGGAATTGGGTAATTATGTATAATTGATAGTGATAATAACGATGTGTAAATGTTGATCACTTAGTAATATCTGATTATTTGTAGATTTTATGATTTAAAAAAAAAGTTTTGGGAAAAGAACTAAACCTTGAATTATCAAGAGGACGCATGAGGCGACGTAAACGCATCATAATAATGAATCATATCGTAAAAATATCAATACAATTATTTGCAAAAGTATTTGCTACTTAACTTTTTAAATAAAATAAAAAAAATAACCTAAGAATTTAAAGGTTCTTTAAAATACTATGCACCTGTTAACACTAGAGGAAAGTTAAATATGGTTTTGTTGTGAAAATTGTGTTTCTCATTCTAGTATCATTTGAGCATTCAAAACATTTAGTTTAACTCTTTGTTTTTTTTTCTTTTCTCTATGAACATAAAATATAGTTTCAGTATAAAATATTTTGCATCTAAACAGAACCTTTTCTTACACAAAATCGGTCGCAGGTGCGATCAGGCAGAAATAGAAAAGAATTTTCCAAAAATCACTTAAGGCCCCGACATAATCTCGCCATGTTATAAACTGGGCTCGCACGGGCCCAACTAAGGTATATTTGATTAGGGTCCCTTAGGCCCATGGCCCTTTCTCATACTACGATATTTTTATTTGCCTCGTATTAAATCGTTTTGCTATCGATACCTTTTCTAAAATTTATGGGAATCCTATTTTGAAAAACAGCGCACTTATTTTGTTTTTTTTACTCCCGTAATAAAGTTACTTTTTTTTGCGTCCAATGCGTTTATTTTTCATAAGTACTTACTGTTTTAAAAAATATAAAGAAGGTGCTGTATTTGAGTATGTTTTTAAATCTATTGATTGCTTATTAGTTTATGCATTTTTTTAAAGTACAATGAAGACATTGCAGTTGTTGGATACTGCAAAATCACTACGTTCTTAACGTATGTAGTCAAAATCTATTTTAGGTGCCTATTCATGTTATGTCCATATATTGCAATGGGATGGATTGTAGTTTGTTTTCATAGCAAGTGATTTTTTTTTGGCAAAAGTCAATTAGTGTTATTTCATTAAAAAATACACGCGGGCAAATTATGATTGGCACTTTGGCAACAATAGATTCCCTCATCCTTAATTATTCATAAAAATAAATTTTGGCTACATACGGTATGAACTTAGTGATTTTGCATAACTTTATTTATGTAGCCTACCCCACCTATATAAAAAAAAACTCTACTATTAAAATTCAACGTTCTGTTAAAATATCGAGTACATCCATCGAATACTATTCGAGTTTTGCGGATACAAACATATGAAATCCGATTTTTTACATATGAATAAAAGCTCTTTGCATTTCATCAATATGCAGATACATACATGATTTCAAGAAATTGGGATTATAGTGAAAAGGCCTTCGAGAAAAAGTTTTTTTTTATCCCTCCACAAATACACTTTTAAAGTTAATTTTCAATTCATCATCATCATCATCATCAACCCATTAACGTCCCACTGCTGGGCATGGGTCTCCTCTCATTTGAGAGGGATAAGGCTATAGTCCACCACGCTAGCCTACTGCGGGTTGGCAGACTTCACATGCCATCGAGACAAATCTCTCAAGCATGCAGGTTTCCTCACGATGTTTTCCTTCACCGTTTGAGCTTGTGATAAATACGCACATAACTTCCGAAAAGTCAGTGGTGCGTGCCTTGGGTTCGAACTCGAGACCTTTGACATCTCAGTCCACTGGTCATACCACTAGGCTACCACGTCTCTAATTTTTAATTGCTTCAGTATAATTTAATATTAGAAAACCAAATCCACACACCATCAATCAGTCAATAATTAATTAAAATATAGCTTATTAGTGGCGCGTGAATACGTTATAAATTTGAACATGCATTGTTTGTACAATGTCATGAAAACCAATAATCCTGCCGCACTATCCGCTAATTGAATCATATTCATAGTTAGCACACATTCGCGTTTTTGTTGATGAAAATTGATGTTTGCGTTGTAAACGATCACGTGTTATTGATACAGACTATTAATAAGTGATGACGTCATAGAATTTGTATTGGTGTTAGATTATGTCATGTTTAATTCGAGAATAGTTTTAGAATTTGTGATTTGGGAGCTCGGGAGTTTTTTGCGCCGCTTTTGCTTCCCAGCAAAAACCCTAGGAAGTGGTGAAGGGCGGGTGATTTTGGGGCAGGCTGTCTTTATATTCTTTCCTACTGAATTAATGATATTTTGAATTGGACTCACGCCTTTATTTCTTGGGGGCAGGCAGAAACTATAGAGTGCCACGCGCTACGTACGTACCATAAGTTTGGTAGGTAGTTGTTAATAAAATCTGGCGGCTAGTATAATTTATTTCATTAATATTTAAGTAATTTAACGAACAATAGTTATGGTTATATGGATATAACGCGAGGCTTACTTAAGACATATCTCATATTATATCCAAAACCCACAAAACAATAATGTTAGAATACTTTACAAATAACTTGAGAAGCAACCAGCCATAGTTAAACGGAGAACATACATCAACGGAGTATCTCCCAACAACAAATCTCCAAGAAAGTAATACTTGAAATAAACCGTCTGCAGCCTTTGAAATAACTTCAAAATTCAAAATTACCCTCCACCGCTCAAGTATTTACGAGGCGGGTGTTACAGGATAATAGGGATCATAAAATAAAATAAATAATTAGAACTGGAGCACATTCATGAATAAGTTAATTGTTTGCTGCAAGGGAGCTCCCTCCGCTTAATTACCGGCTGGAAAATATGGCACTGGAATATGATTAGGTTGCATATCTTCTTTATTTGTTACAGAAAGATGATAGATATTCTCTTTTCTCTCTTTCCTTTTCTCTGATATCTCTCTTACGGCTTTTGGGTCAAATTTTACAAAAAACATACTATAACAATATAATTCCGATAATCCGGAATTAATGAATAATGTAAATCGGAATGAATGAACCCTATAATTATATCCTTATTCATCTACTGAAAAGTCAGAATAATAATACATAATATTAATAAGCCGCTATATAATTCGTAAAAAGCAGTTTTATTTGACTGTCTACTGTTTACGCAAATGTCCAATAAATATTATAATGCTTTTAGTTAAATAAGTTTTTATACAGTTGCTGTCGTCAAGTTATTTTGTACAAAAAAAGTTCAATTTCTTTGTTTCATAATAATAAAAAAATATATTATACAAGTTGTATAAATTAGCGAAATGAGTCGTAAAAGTGTGTAAAAATAAAAAAATAAAAAATTGGAGGTATTTTTTTAATTCTTCTGTGTTTTTGTCAAACTGATTTTTTATATACTGAATGTAATAATACGTTAATTTTCAGAGACCCATTACTTCTACACAATAACGTAAAAAGCGGAGGTACACTTGCCGATGTGTAACAGTACCCTGATTACACACAACAACAACAACAACAACAACAAGTGGTGGCGGTGGTGAATGAATTTTCGCATCAAATTGGTTATTTTATTTGTTACAGTTCATGCTCATCATCAACCCATATTGTCCCACTGCTGGGCACGGGTCCCTCTCATTTATTAAGAGATTAGGCTTTAGTCCACCACGCTAGCCTACTGCGGGTTGGCAGACATTACATGCCATCGAGAAAATCTCTCAAGCATGCAGGTTTCCTCTCGATGTTTTCCTCGATGTCTTTCACCTTCTGAGCATGTGATAAATACGCACATAACTTCCGAAAAGTCAGTGGTGCGTGCCTTGGGTTTGAACTTGTGACCTCTGACATTTCAGTCTAATGGTCACACCGCTAGGCTACCACAGCTCATACTGGATGCACAAAATTATGTTTTTTTTTTCAGCGAGAGGGCGGTAAACCTTGTAATCCAGACAGATAGAACAGTTTGTAGCTTATTTGACACTAGGCATATTTGAGCCGAAGTATAAACATTCTTCTGTATACTTTGATAGGTATTTTTATGCAGGTATATATTAACTGAGCTGTAAGACCATAATTATGATGACGACCCAGCAAAGTGGTATTGAAGTCTGCCTTTTGTTGTAAGGGTCCTGGTTTCAAATCCCGGTAGAAGATAATATTTGTGGGATGAGCAAATGATTTTTCACAAATGTCCATACATTTGTGAAAAATGTATCTGAGTCTCCCCACGTGTCCACTCCTCTTCGCTTTGGCGGAAACTAGGCTTTAAGCTGTAATAGAGCATATATTGTAGTGTATCACACATATCTGCAGGTGTTCCCGACACATAACGGCCGCTGACATAGTTATCTCGCGCATCTATTGTCACGAACAAGACAATGTACTTAATGAGTGTTTAGAGAATACAAAATTAATTTGATAAACTGAACTGGTAATTAAATTTATCATTTATTATAAATATTTTTTGTGCGTGAAATTTCAGAAACTTTGAGAATTATCTAGTTTCAGATAGCACCTTATTTTACCTAAAGATGTTTATTATACACGCAATTCCGTAAAACTACTACAAAACGTTTATGTAAACATTTACTAAAAATATTTGGTTATGGCAGACCTGTAGTAAAACTTTTTGATCTAAAATTATTGAACAAAGTTATGTAATAACTACATAGTCAAAATATAATTTATTCTAGGTACTCTTTTTGAACGTCGGCAATAAAGGCAGCTCCCAAAAATGGCCGCTCTTCACTTGGTCAGGAAAAAGGCTTTAAAGAAAAAGGCGAACGAGCAACGTTTATACATGTTTAACGCGAAGACGATTCAAGAAAATGCTATTTCAAGATGTCAGCAAACTTTATAAATCCCTTGAGGTGAATGCGTCTCCTTGAAGAAATATGCAGCCGTCGGAATGGCTAGAACTTTACACAGGCGTAGAAAAATGCATTAGTAATGACAAGCCTGAGAGATGTACTCGGTCAAACGCACGCGTATGGGAAGAAAAATGTATAAATATCTTTATTTTCCTTTATAGAAATGTCTGTCAGCTGCAATATACACATAGAGAGAAATAACATTCAATTTTAATTAAAAGAAGTCGGTAATATTTTGTAAATTCTAGAACATTTTGTAAAAGTATTTACCGCTTTTGACCTCAATGTATGACATAAGATACCATTGCGCCTGTCGTCCCTGAAGAGTTGGGCAGAGGTGTGCTAATGTACGCCCACATTTCGTCGGTATGTTTTAGGTAGGGGACGAGCCTTTCGCCACCAACTGGGCACGAATCCATTCTCCGAGTTGCTACTGAAAATTTCACAGAAAAGCCTAATAACGTTTTGCTCGACTCGGGGATCTAACCCAAGACCTCTAGCTCTGTAGTCGGACTTACGACCACAATGAGGCAATAATTAATCATTGTAAATTCAATAAAAATTGTAAATTCTAGAACATTTTGTAAATATCCTGTCCTATTTACCGCTTTTAACCTCGGCCGTATGATGTTATCATTATGTGACTGTATTTATGTAACTAATTTCAAACGTGAACATTTAGTGAATTGATATTATGTATTTTAATTACAAATTAATTCATATCTCGTAGTTGATTTTATGTACGTATGAACCATATTAATCAGTTTTGTCCTGTTTGATCGTATGTGTGAAACAGAGATGGCAAAAGTATTTACTTTAATTAGGGGTGCTATGGACTTATTTTTTGTACGAAAAATTGTACTACAGAGGCTAACAAGCTCACCGCAGGCCTCATAGTATGCGGCTACCGTAGCCTATAGACGTTTGCAACACCAGAGGTGTCGCTCAAGCGTTGCCGACCCTAAAGCACATTCATCGATAGCCTAGTTGTGTAATCAGTAGACTGTGAAGTCAAAGGTCTTGAGTTCAATCCCACGATTGACCACTGATTTTTTTTTAACGCGTGCGTATTTATTACATGCTAAAACAATCAAGGAAAACATTGTGAGGACATTTTTGTGTTTTAGAGATTTTCTCCATGGCATATGAATTCGGAGGATGACAGTGGTTATGGTGCAGTTGCAGTGCAGAGGCTTACATCCAGCAGTGGATTTCGATAGACTGAGTTGGTTGATTGATAGTGTGAAATTTTTTTTTAGCCAACCTCCTAGGACAAACTTAACAATCAAATACACCCATGCCCAGCAATGGGGTAGCGTCTTTCTTTTACTTGCAATTAATGATACCGACTATAATTGAATTGAAAGAAATGTAAGCATGATGAACTGTAACCCTTCATAATATCATCTTGTGCGTTGACTGCCGTTCGCAGTAACAGCGTGATAATTAGTGAAATGGCCTGAATGTACACAATAACTAAATGCTCCGGCGTTCATCCGCCTTCATGGATAAGTTAATTGGCTTAGTGCAACTGTTAGCGTTAGGCTGGTTGTAACTACTTTATGACTTCATAAAACTTCGACGAAAACAAAATGTAGCTGTGTATTTTAATTTTTTATTTGAAAGAGAGAGACGTCGTATGTACATATTTTGTGGTTTATTTGAATGGAACATGGGATTATAGTTTTGTTTTTGATCTGAGAGAGTTTTCGAACCGGTGCAGTACAATATACATATCTGGACAATATTACACAGCGCCATCTAGAAATCTAAGTAACGAGTTTGTGTTTAAGTCTTTTACAGATACTAAATGGTTAATAAATTACTATGATGTATCGCCTTTTTCCCATGGGGGTAGGCAGCAACTACAGAATGCCACGCGCACACGCTCCCTGCATACCACTTTTGCCTCGTCCACATTCACACGTCTCCTCATGCACGCGCGCCGGTTACGAGTACTGGTTACGAGACTAAGATATATATTTTGTAAATACATACATAACATAGAAAGGAATACATGCTCATCACACAAATTCGCCAACTCTTATAACGGAAGGCAACCTCCTATCACTAGGTACGCCGTTTAGGTTGTTTTTGTAAAATAAGCTCTGCCAGTTCTGAGTCAAAAAGCTACAATATATGTTCTGTTTGCTGAGTCGGCTCGTGTAGAATATTCACTGGGTAGGTATTCTCTATACATGGGGTTGCGTGGCGTATTATTTGTTAGTTTAAAAAAATAAGTATGCTTTTTCTCATTACATAACAGTAAAAAAAAACTTCATTGAGATTTATGTAGTTTTAGCGTTTATGACTCAAACGATTATTGTGTTAATATTAATCAAAGTGTACATTTTTCCTTGAATCTGCAAGAAGCCTAACGGTATTGTATCCACCGAGGTGCCTCTGACTATGACGTAGAACTTAATGAATAACCGAGGCCTGAAATAGAGGCTGAAATTACTGCATTAATTCCTTCAGCAATATTTATTATAGCGTAATAATTAGTGGAAGAGACAGGGTGAATGGGGAGCGCCGCGGAACTTAGACCTATCTTTTAATAAAATGCGTAAAGACTTTTAATTATACGATTAATTAGTATGATTAATGTTCGACTCTCGGAGAGAAACAGTGTTAGGAGCAATAGATGTTCGAATTTTAATTAAGTTATTAATTATCTAGTTTATTACCGTCAGTAGCACGCCTGAAAGTGTTACACGAGAAATCAGCTGATTATAATTAGTGTTTATTAATGTAGTAATCCACTTATAATAAAGGAACAGTGATTGGTACTTCTAAACCAAAAATTTTGTAGTAGGTTAAAGATGCATCAATATTCTTTATATGTATATTACTTTTATTGAATATATTAGTTGAATCAAATAATCACGTAATTGCAAGTGTAATGTTTTGCTACTATACGAAATCATCGAGTTCCACTAATTAACTTATATTCAAACTACTGAGTTTCCAAATTCATTTGCATATTATTTATCACTGAAACGAGGAAAAAAAGCATCTCAGAGAAACCTGCATTCTTAAAAATATTTGTTGACTTTGTGTGAAATCTGTCAATCAGTATTAGGCTAGCATAATAGTACAAAGCCTAAATGTTTTCAACCTGAGAGAAGACCTTAATGTTTGACTTCCAATAATATCGTATTTGCGTCTGTTATACCTAATTAAAACTATTTTTACTCTTTTAATGTTAATTTACGAGGTAGACCAACAGTTTCCGTGAACAGAATATGTTACTAAATTTAACTATTAATTCACAACAGAGCTATTTTAATCGTTAAAGATCTCAAGAAGCTTATTCTTGGAATCATAAAATTGGCTTGATAATAGACGGTGTACCTAAGATGTAGGGCTGGTAACAGAATGAAGGATTTGTGAGAAGATAATTACATTATATTTCATCCGATTCAAGGCTGAATATCGTCAGATATGAACTGAAGGGGCCCATTAACATTTTAAATCGTAAGTTCATTGGCCGATGGGGTTGTGAAGCCTATGGGCGTTTCATTGTTCTCAGGGCTGGGTTATTGGAAATTATGTTTAACAATTTCGTGTCCAATTTAGGTAGAAATACTACCGTATCTTTAGCTATATTATACTCATTGTTATTTGAAGTTATTGTTCCGTCATTCCCGTAGATATTTTGTAACATAGTTGTTTTATTATATTATTTACATTTAATAAAACTTTAGAAAGAGCTGTGGTCTGACCAGTGGACTGAGATGTCAAAGGTCTCGAGTTCAAACCAAAAGCTTGCACCACTGTCTTTGCGGAAGTTCTATGCGCATTCATCACATGCTCAAACGGTAAAGGAAAACATCGTGAAAAAACTTGCATGCTTGAGAGATTTTCTCGATGGCATGTGAAGTATGCCAACCCGCAGTAGGCTAGCTAGTAGGCTAGCGTGGTGAACTTTAGCCTAATCCCTCTGAAAAATGAGAGAAAACCCGTGCCTAGCAGTGGGAAAATAATGGGTTGATGATGTTGATGATGAAAACCTTAGCCGACATAAGTTAATTATATGAATTATCTAACTAATGGAGTAAATTCATTTCAAATCATTATAAAAAAATGTTTCGTCCACTCGGAAGCTAGAAACGTATTGCTACATAAGCAATACAACCTTATATACGCCCAAATAGAGTGAGTGACCATTGTGAACCTAGTACTATGTAGGTATGTTATAATGAGGCAATAACAATTGCTTATTAGTAGGAAATTACAAACAAATGGTTAAATTTGTTTTTAACAATATAAATAATATTAACAGTTGTGTATACACACACAAGTAGATATATACATAAGTATACATATACACTACATTACACTAAATACCAACCTTATAAGTTCCGAGATGTTCGACGACGCAGGGCAGGCTAGCATCCCTCCCGAGAGCAACCGTCACGTTGGGGATCGGCTCTGCGAAGCGAGGCTCCTCCGTCAACACTGGAAACATTCAATTACCGTTAGCTTATTTAGTCCCACAGCTGGACAAATTGAACTCATATTTATCAAATTGCTCGTTACAAAAATATCTGGTTAATTGTTAATTTTGAGGTATCCGTCTGTTTTTTTTACCTTTATTTGGATTGACTATGACTACTATTGTTCTTTTTATACAATCTTTTCTGTGAAAATTTAATTTGCGATCAGTAGAGGGGTCAATCACCTCAACACTATGAGCGATTCTATTACGAGACTGAATGCAGAAAGCAGTAACAAAGTTGATTTTCTATAAAAATATGTCAATTACTTTACACATATTTATAAAACAAGTAAACAATAGACAGTATACCTTGAAACATCAGACTCAGGTACACATGTCGATGCTCATCATACTAACACTAGACTCTACAGGAATTTAAAGCTGGGAACGTTACCCTAGAACGTAATACCGCTGCAGTAATCGGGTAAGTACTTAGTTACTATCTTTTTTTATTATTGAATTATTGCCACATAAACTGTTATTCTTGTCTTCACATACGCTTTCTCATCCACAAAATTTCGTATATAAGACATGCTAATGTTTATAGCGGGTGTAGATGGATCCTGCGACCGAAGGCATAAAAACTCCTTACTCTTACTCTTTTTAATTTCTGGCAATATAATACTATATTAATTTAGACTAATGTGTATTCAAAAATAAAAATCACCAAGACGGCAGATTTATACAACCAAATAAGTAATAATTAGGATTAAAGATACGAATGAGTACTTAGTAGGTAGGTACATGTAATATTTAATAGGCGTCTTAAAAGTTTTAAGTAATAAGTGCCAGTATCATGTTGCAAAGTATTTTACGCTGAGGGGCTGCCATCACACATTTAAAACTAAACCGGTTGTCAGGCTACGTAAAGTGGTTACCATAATAATATATCCACGCTGATCAATCGATCTCTAAAGTTAAGCAACATAATTATGCCGAGGTCAATTTATAGATGGGTGAAAAAATTCTTATCATATCTGACTCCTCTCTGCGGAGGACACGTAAATCTGTCGTTATCTATTATGCTTGAAATATCCATGACAATCTTTAATGTTAGTCACAAATCCACCAGACAATCAGTTTATTTATTATACGATTTGTGAAAGTCTGATAGCAGTCGCTGCATGTAAAATAATATTATTTTGTTATAAACTGTATTTAGGTAGAATATCAATACTGTTCTAGATAGGGCTAGGAAAACATACCTTCATATTATTTGAAAGTGGAAAACCTATAACAAAATAATAAATACGCGCTTGAACGGAGTAAAATGTAAAAGCTCTTAGATTGATATTTTTAATCAACCACAAAGTTAGGTAGCCGGGAGCTGTCTGCTCGTTATGACAAGCAAAATATTGTTTATTAGGGAAGTTGGGAGCTTCCCCCCCTCCCTCCCTCCGGATCAACGCGGTGATAACGTTGAACTTGTAAAGGGTACGCGGAACTTTGGCGGTGAGAACATCAACAACGCCAAATTTTACAAGAGTTTAAGGCCTTTTTGAGTTTAGAATCTTGGTATTCCGTATACCTATGATAATCTATGGTTCTGCCTCATTAGTGTAGGGGTTGGTAAGTGTGACTCCAGAGCAAGAGGTGTTACGTTCGATTCCCAGGACAAGCCGTGTTCCAATTCACAGTTGCAGGTCGTAGTAAGGATTTTCGCGCAGTTGATGATTTACCAGCAAAACATGAGTGTATATTAGTATACCACTGCCTAATCCTTCGGGGACGTCAGGCGTGAAGGTATGTTAAATATGTTATGTTAATATAATCTAAACTGCCTCGTTGGTCTAGTGGTCGTACAGTGCGACTGCCGAGCAAGAGGTCAAGGGTTCAATTCCTAGGTCAAGCAAAGTGTTAGGTTTTTCTATGAAATCCTCAGTAGAAGCTCGGAGTTTAGATTTGTGCCCGGTTAATGACAATAGACTCGCCCCCTATTACATGGGACCTAAAAACCTACCGGCAAAACGTCACGGCGTTGGTGAACATCAGTACACCTCTGCCTAACTCGTTGGGAATGACAGGCGTGGTGGTATGTTATGTTATAATCTAAAGTACCTAGAAGTTAAAAGCCCCCTTAAGTCCCCTTTTGATAAATAGTAAAAAATATACAACACGTTTGTTGCTGTAGCTAAGCGGTCGGATTACGATTGTAGTTTCTACAATTTTACGAACCTTGTTGTACAGCGCCATCTAGTCCTGAGCTAAGCATCGAGGCCAGTTTTACAGATACTAGACTGACATTTGTGACTGTAAATTATGTGTACGATACAGAAGAAAATCTGAATGTGAAGCAGTATTTTATAACGAAAAAATTAATATAATAAACATATATACATAAATAATTCGTATACAAGGTGTTGATTTGCATCCTCGTCAAATTCAAGGACGTAATTATGCTAATGATTCTCGACCCAAAGCAACAATAAAATGAGTAGGTATTTTTTTTTTTAATTTTGCTTGTATACGGAAATCCGTAAGTGTGAACCAGCCGTATTTAAACGCGGCCCGTCTGTTACTAGCCCTATAACCGCGCTTTCACACACAAACAAACGCAAACAACACATACACAACGCATACGCAACGATCATTCATCGATCGATTCGTAGGTACAAATCCCTAGCCACGCCGCCGCGACCCCGGAACAAACAGTCTGTTTGATGTCGCCGACGCGTGCGCGCGCTTTGCGAATTTCACTTCTCGGTACATCGTTGAGACGTAGGTACGAAGTGCAAGATGACGGACAACTATCCGAATGTCGAGTTGGTAGAGATGGTCCGCCTGTATGCCATCAGTGGAGACAGCCTACGTGGAGCCATCCGGATGTTCACCGAAATGTTTCCCAATCGGGAACCCCCATCACAGAGCTGGAATACTTCCAGCGAGACCCACGGGCAAGCACGCGGCAGGCTGGTCAACACTTTGGAGTGCACCACACTACAGTGTTTCGCCTACTGAAGCGTGAATTGCAACACCCAAAAACTGGAGCTCTTGCGTCACGTTGTCGAGGAGATGTTGGAGGATGTTCCCTGGCACTCCATCGCAACTTGTACTACCAGCAGGACGGTGCCCCCCCTCACTATGGTCGGCAAGTACGCGAGTACTTGAACGAAAGTTTTGGTGACCACTGGATCGGTCGCGGAGGACCTGTGGCCTGGCCTCCGCGTTCTCCGCACCTGACGCCTCTAGACTTTTATGTGCGGGGAGACGTTAAAAGGTTAGTTTACACGGAGGAAGTGACCAGTGTAACAGAATTACGTGCAAGGATCATTAGTGCTTTTGACACTGTAAAAACTAATGTGTTAGTGTTACGTAAGCTGAAGGAAAACCAGCTACGTCGTGCTCAATTGTGCGAAGAGTGTGATGGTGGCCACTTTGAACAATACCTCGGGGTAACTTAAGTAGGTAATTTATTTATTTGTACATTTTGTAAATACGTTGTTAGCTTAATCAATTTGATTAAGTGTAAATAAGTTGATTTCAAATTTGTAACTACGCTAATAATACCTAAGAGTTGAAAGTATCACCACGTACTTACATTTAACTAGCACGTCTTTCCATTTCCATCATAAGTAGATCGGTACACCAACTAAGGTAGGTATTATTGCCGGTCCTAAGCCCGTTAAGTAGGAAGAAAAATTTCAAATCAATCAATTTAATCCACAAATCAAAACAAAATCACTACGAAAACTTTAGGTGGAAGGATAAAGCAAAACTAACATTTTATTAATCATCTGATAACAGGTCAATGAACTTTTCTTCGGCGCACTAGTATTACTGCCATTGGTAAGATTTCCGCATTCCAATGATGCTCAACAATGAGTTCATTATCAAGCAAAATTTATGACAATAATGTAGGTGATTTTCGAAATAAAATTAGGTAAATTATTGCTACCGATCATTCGTTCGCCCGCGCTTGCATTTCGTAGGAAGACGTCGACACTCACGCACACAGCTGCATTGTCGCTGTGTGCGTAGTCGGGTGATTCTGTTTTATTGGTATTGAATTAAGGGTTTAATTCTGAAACACTGTTAAAATTCAACAACAAATAAAAGCAGCACTTTTTAGTTATTGCCCACTACCGTACTTTCAATTGATTATTTATGTATTTTATGACAACCTCCTGAAATTTGACGAGGATGCAAAACAACACCTTGTATATAAATAATATATTAAAATCGCTCGAATACGGACGGCCGATGGGGCTTGAAGGTTCTAGAGTGGCGACCGAACTGGAAGACGCAGCGTGGGCAGGCCCCCGGCAAGGTGGACTAACGACCTGGTGAAGGTCGCTGGAATCCGCTGGATGCGGGCGGCGCATGACCGGTCGTCGTGGCGATCCTTGGGGTAGACCTATGTCCAGCTGTGGACGTCTTACGGTTGATGTGATATAAATAATTCAACAAAGTTTTATTAGGTCCTAAAATGTAGGACTAAAATGAATAGCAAACCATTTTCGCCTTTCTGTTAGAAGGCCTACGTCTGATATTGACGTACACAAGTAAATGTAAATTAAGACAAGCCGGACTAATAAAGAAAGTCGCTTTGATTATCTGCCGTCAATTGAAACATTAACCATGCATGGGAGGCCTAAATCTCACCTAACGTCCAACAGGATAATAGGGGATAACTGCCTGTTCGATCAGGATTAACGTTAACTTTATTACATCATTGAATACCTGAGCAATCCCTCTAAACTAGTATATATGTATCTACTTTGCTATTTACTTATAGTTAATCTTAAGGTCAATATCCACATTGTCGACGACCCAATTAGTCCAGCGGTAGTTAACACTGCCTTCTGTGTTATGGGTCCCGGGTTCGAATCCCGGTAGGGACATATGTTTGTGTGATGAGCATGAACATTTGTATCCGAGTCATGGATGATCTATAATATGTATGTATTTACAAAAAAAAAGTATACATGTAGTATATCAGCCAACTAGTATCCGTAACACAAGCTTCGCTTCTTAGCACGGAACTAGATGGCGCTGTGTGTCATAATGTCCAGGAATATTTATTATTATTTATTTATTATTGTCGATATATTAAAAAAAACCTTTAATCATATGTATAACTAACGGTGTCAAGAGCACCTATTACGTGAGGACCTCATTCAATCCTCAGGTCGAAAACAGTGCGTTTATAAAACAAAAACTCAATAACAGCTCGGCGTCTGAATGTAGTCTAGTAGCAACCTGATTACAAATTCAAATGAGCGCAGTTATCCTCTGCCTATATTTTCCAAGGATACAGTTTTCAAACACACACCCGGCATAACTATCTGTAGGCCGTGTCCGCGCGGTTATCGAACTCGCGACACTCCGCCTGGTCACATCATTAGGCACACACTGTCACAGCTTAATTGTTAAGTATATTTTTTAGTATTAGTAATGTTTACAAGCAGATAAGTATTTACCTTAATTTTCACGTTCATTACACGCCAGAAAATTACACAATCGTGAAGCGACTGAGAAAGCAAAATGCTTGAATTTGTTCAGTATTCATAACTCGCAATTGCGATTTCGTATGCCTACAGTATCGACTCATACTTCAGCGAATATCATAATTAAAAGTACGAAGCAAACTCAGATGTTTATATTCGAGTAAAAAATTACGATGTTGCTAATAAATGTTGCCAACATTTTCCTTTCAACAAACCATACGAACGATAAATAATCTTTAGAACTTTTTTTTATTCTTAGTATCAATTCTACGATATTATTTTGCTTTAGCTTTTCGTCGCAATGATTACTTTTCATTTTTCTTATATATTTTGAAATTCGGATTCTAATTTGCGTATCAATATCGGGAAGACAGATTGTTTTGTTGTCAAAGATTACATGTTGTATTTATAACTTCGCTTTTTGTGTTTTGATATTTATATTTGTGTTTTTTTTCTGTATATACAGAAAATTACTATCGGCTAGTGGCCCTATTACATGTGACCTGAAAACATCAACGAAATGTGGGTGTACATGAGAACACTTCTGCTTAACCCGTCGACGAATACATGCTTGTATGCTGTATGCCTATTTTCTTTTAAAAACTTTTCCTTCTGTGTAGCTTGAATACTAACTTAATTATAATAAGTTTTATCCTTTGTGTAATAAAGACTATTTTAAGTCAAATACTTATCATACATACGGCAACGTATGTATAAGACCTCACGAAGGATAAAACACAATTTTGCTCTCTCCGCATTCTCATTAACTTATTTGTTCATGAAGCACGCATACTTTGGCACAACCCTTTAATAGCTATGATTGAAATTCTCGGA
Organism: Craniophora ligustri; assembly: GCA_905163465.1. Lineage (NCBI taxonomy): Eukaryota > Metazoa > Arthropoda > Insecta > Lepidoptera > Noctuidae > Craniophora > Craniophora ligustri. The sequence continues at coordinate 16,078,470 of LR990959.1, read as the reverse complement.
TTTTTATACATTAACTTGCGTTTGTAACATAATAATATTCTTATTGTAAAAACAGCTATCGATATAATATATTATATATGCGTTTTTATATAAATATTAGCTTTACCCGGCAAGGCTCCGCACGAGGAGCGCTAAGAATATAATATGTAAATAGAAAATATTAAAAAGGTTTTACTTTCTGCAAACTAAGCAGATATCGAAAATAACACATAAATTACTCGTGTATTATGAATAAGAAAAAAGATACAATGGTGCTTTTGATCTAAAGCAAATAACAGTATGAAATGGTATTATTGCTATATTCATCATCATCACTCCTAGAACGATCCCACTGCTGGGCACTGGTCTCGTCCATTTGAGAAGGATAAGGCTGTATACTATATAGTCTACCACCTAGAGCCGTTTGGTAGACTTCACACGCCATTGAGAAACCTTGCTCAAGCCCACAGGTTTTGTATTCTTTCACTGTTTGAACAAGAAAAATTGCGTCATTTGCCTTCAAAACAAATACTCCCATGCCAAGAACATACACTTTCAAAACCCACGTTATTCCCGTTATCATTTTCCTGTACATCTCATATCAAACGTTTAATGCTAAATTAACTCGCCGCAATAATACAGAGTGTATCTTTTCCCCAAAATCTTCTCCTGCACGCCTTTGATACCTTCCTTTTTGAATAATTCCCGAGTCAAAATGGCAATAAATTTTATATTTTGGACGGGATTCGTTTGAAAGAAAAGTAATATTGTTTCTGGAGTGTGACGTTTTTCAACTTGTTTCCCGTACTGAAACCAACAGCTGTGTGTCTCGGCGTTTATGTAACACTGCTTAATTGAGTGGTGCGCTCGACACGTTTAGTAAACATTTTGAGAATGCCTTTTATAATTTGTCGTATAATTATCTTCTGACATATTAGGTACTTCACTATGACTACCTGATTAGCGCAGGCGGGTATTAGAGAATGTTTTCTGTGGTATAACTTCAGGGTTCAAATACCGATAGGGATTAATGTTTGTGTAATGACGCACAATCGTACCTGAGTCATGGATATTTCTATATATGTATTTACAATAAATATTACTAGTCAATCAACCATCTAGTCATCGGTAACACAAGGCTAGTTGCTCAGTTTGGAACTAGATGGCGCTGAGTCATAATTTCCGGATATATTTATTTATTCACTATACACTGATATAGGTCAACTGGTGGAATAACTATATTAATTAAACAAAATATTCATTATTTTTAGTCTTACGGATGCCACTAAAACTCTGGTTGGTTTATTGCGAGAGCCGCTTGACGAACTAAAACTCTCTTTTCTTAAAGAGCCACAAGTAAGTAATAGCATATCAGATGAACTTAATGAAAAGCATGAGAGAAAAAATTGAAAATGGAACATTTCCACACTTTGTGCAAAATTTTGTCCGTGATTATTATACAGACAGTAATTACCCAACATGGGTTGTAGACTCTTTAAGCACAGTTGGAATTAATATACCAAAAGTTTGTGAGGGCAGAAAATTACATTGAGTGGAGCTTCTTTCTTCTTTGCAGTTCTATATCAGTTAGCGTAATACAACCTCCTCTTTAATTAAATGCTGTCAGATATTTATAATCACACTCCACATCTCTTCCTCAATGTTCCCTTCAAAATTCCTCACACCCACATCCAAAGCGATAACTACAATTACGACGTAGAAACGAACAAATTGATCGACACCACGACTAATTTAATAACCAATTACTCTGTATATACCCCTAGTTACTCAGCTCGGAGATATGAGCCGCGAGATTTAATTACTCGAGTTGAGGGCCCCTCAAAATATTGTCTTCATTAAGGGCTTTCTCCCTTTGTGTCGCGTTTTATTCGAAAAGTTTGCGTGTAATTTCGGAAAACTTAGTTAGGTGGACTGTTAACGTTCACGATTCTGATTCTCATCACATTGAAATGTGTTCATATCTTGAGATATTTTTTGCATTTTATTTTGCTGTCTTTTACGCAATATGGTGTCGAATTAGTTGCAGTTGAAAACGTAAGTAATAATACTTTTTAATAATTCATTGCCTATGTGAAAATCACTAAACCGTCACAGAAACTTATTGGGCCGAATATGTTATTCGAATTTGGGATATCTCGACAAAATGGCTTCTGGGTGCGGATATGAACTATACTGTAAACCATGGTTCATGTGCCACATAGCAACCTCTGTGCTATCACTAACGACGCTGTGGAAGTGGGGAAGTTTTGGAAAAACAAAATTTATTTGAAAAAATCGTAACCGACACAAAGTAGAAATTGATAAATCGATGTTTTACAAGATTAAAATGTTATTTCAGATTAAAAAGCATTTATTTTACCAAATATTGCGCGCTATTTTCCAGAATACCAAATTTTGTTTAGATAAAGCTGCTCGAAACAAAGAGTTTGAATAATCTGAAGCAAAATTAGAAGTAGGTACGCCAGACTAGAAAAATATGAAACTACAAGAATATGGCATAGAAAAATGAAGGATTCGCGCTCGTATTATTATATTATGTTGTGCATAAAATATCTTTTCTACATACAGAGTAGTACATTATTTTTATTCTATATCACATTTTTTGGGATGACTTCATACTTATTGAACTAGAAATTCTTCTTACGAAATCAAATTACTATTTGAGTAAATTTAAGATTTAAATTTGAATGCAGGCAGGTGAAAAACTAGTCTCTAGTCTATGGGTTACTCATTTAAAGACTAGTATATCAGTGTGTACTTATGTATATGTACATGCATTAATCAACGTTGAAGTCAAATTTTGTATTGTGTACCTATGGTAGCGGATGGATGCGAACTGCCGAAGACCGGGATGGTGGACGTTCTTAAGGGAGGTTAAAGGTTAAATAAATATTTCCGGACATTGTTACACAGCGCCATCTAGTTCCGTGGTAAGCAACGAGGCTTGTGTTACGGAAACTACATGGTTGGTAAACTACATATAAACTTTTTTTTTTGTAAATACATACTTATTATACATAGATACATCCATGACTCGGATACAACTGTTGATGTTCGTCACACAAACATTTGTCCCTACTGGGATTCGAACCCGGGACCCATAGCACAGCAGGCAGCGTTAACTACCGCTGAGCTAAACAGGTCGTCAAGAGTAGGCTGATATATGTATGTATATACCATCCCGTCTGTCACCGGTATGTTTTAGGTCCCATGTAATACGGGGCGAGTTTATTACCATCAACCGCGCATGTTGATGAGAAAATCGAAGCTGCTTCTAAAAATTTGATGGCAATACCCAATCTGGGAATCGAACCCAAGACCTCTTGCTCAGCAGTTGTACTTACGATCACTAGATCAAACACGCAGTTAATCCATGAAATACTAGTTTATTATATACGTCGAAGTTAAAATGGTCCTATTGAATCGTACAAAAAATGTTGCAGTTATATGAATGTATGTTACCTTGGCATATAATGGTGATGATTTGTATGACGCTGATGGCAAAGCTCCTGCAGGGTCCTCGGCGGGTCATGGTGTGTCAGGTTCGCATCTCGTCACCAATCAACCCCTCGTTGCCTGGTCACCCCCGTTGTTCGTCACCATCTACAAGAAAAATAATCACGTTGAACAATCACATTAATTTATATTACTCGTTTTTATTATTCCGCAATAAAATCCGTAAATTTCAACGTATAATGTTCGTTTAAGTACGTATTTTTTAAAGTTTATATGGTTTGTTAAAGAATTCAAGCTATCATAAGGATTTTCATCGTTTCCCTAATGTTAGGGTTAGTTTTTTTTCAGTCTACTGGGATGTGTGTGGCTGAACGTCAGTAGGTACGTTATAACTTACATAAAAAATAAGGTATCTATCTTAGTATCTATCCATTTTAGTAGGAGGTAGGGCATAGCGAGATTCCTCGCTCAAATTGAGCTGCCCGACTGGGGAAGTACCTCCGCCTTACAGAAGACCGCAGTGAATCAACAATAGTTGTCTTTCTGCGAGTGAGTAACGTTACCAGAGCTCATTTGGGGAGTGAATAGTCTGACAGCATGGTAATTCCGTTTGCTGTCAGTTCTGTAACTTCCTATTTTAAGAAACCTGAACGGTTTCTAAGCGGTTTGGCAACGCATTTGCAAGCCTCAGGTGTTGCAAATGTCCATGGGCGGCGGTCATCACTTACCATCACGTGAGCCGCTAGCTCGTTTGCCCCCTCATCACCATAAAAAAAATCTAACCTTCACACTCCGATTACTAAGAATATCAATCATTATATATTGTTTTTCATCGGTATCTGGCTATTAACATTACAACAATTAACAATCATGAAAGGTTTTTGTATCACAGCTGGAACGCCTTGAATCTAATATTCTTACATAAAAGGGAGGAATCATTATAAAAACAACGGTATGAATTCTGTACCTGCCTATCAAAGTAGTGCCGAGAAGACTGGCCATTGTCACTAGTTCTTATTTAACTCAATTCAATAAAAAGACAGGAAAATATCTTTTATAATTTTCAAACATTTCCGAGATATTACAAAAGGATTTTCGTGGTGGAAATACGTTGGAAATTTACCTCCCCTACAGAATAGCACTACTGATAATAATTTATGGGGAGACAAGAGGGGTCTTTGTATTATTATATTCACCCTGTTAGGGTACCAGGTAAATACTACCTGTACCCTAGACATTAATCCCTTCGTCCCCCTCTTATGATACCCATGGGGAATGATGGACCCGTACAATTTCGTACCTGCGAATCATAAAGAACTTGTTTCGAGTAGAACAATAAAATTTTAAAGGAGAGTGTATTCTATCTTTCGAGTGTATTTTTTTACAAAGATTGTTCTATGCTCTAGTATAGCTGCGAAGAATTAGATCTTTGATTTTGTTTCTAAGTCTGGAAAATTCTTATTAAATATCTGTATAAAAAAAACATCTATTGATGAGTGATTGGTGATCCGTGATCGGTTCCAGATAATAAAATATACATCACTCCACGAGTGAATTTTTTTTCTATGATTTTTCTGTGAATCGTAATTGTAGGCACCTTAATGTCTTTAAATATAATACGTTCGTTATTATATTAACATTATAATAATTAATAACTAGGAAATATATGGTTTTGTTGGCAATATATTATTATCAATATTTTATTATAAAAGTATTGACCCACCATAATGGAAACTACTTCCAAGCTACAATTAGCAAATCTTTTATAATAATTACCTAAATCAAAAGATAATTCCTAGTTATATCACAATCAGTCACAATTTCTGTGAATTCTCTTTCATAATTATAATTATGAACGTATCCAGTCTATTCCCCTACGTCAAAACAAAACGATTGTATCATTACGACAAACAAGTTTTGTGTTGCCATTGTTGAAACAAATTGATAAACGAGTGGGGTTGCCCGGCAATTAATCACATACGATATTTTAATGTTTATCACGTACTGTGTATAAAATGTCAATAAAATTATAACGATAGAGAATTATTATTGTACTCAAATATTTTGTTGGGTTTAATGAAGCATATTTTGTTAGTAAAATTACTTTGTTCAAATAATACCTACCTTTATCCATTATTTGTTTTTAGAAATGAACCCTATGAAATTAAGTATGAATTGCAAATTATTTTAAGTGACCTTCTTGGATAGTTTTAATTGGTTTAAGTTTAAACAATTAAATAAATAAATATTTCTGGACAGCGCCATCTAGTTCTGAGCAAAGGAATGAGGCTTGTGTTACGGATACTAGTTGGTTGATATACTACATATATACTTTTTTTGTTAATACATACATATTATACATACATACGTCCATGGCTCAGATACAAATGTTCATGCTCATCACACAAACATTTGGGATTCGAACCCGGGACCCATAGCACAGAAGGCTGTGTTAACTACCGATGGACTAAGTGGGTCGTCTATGTCTATATTTTAACTTAAACAACACTATCTTATGCAATAAGCAATCCGTCTAAGTTTGCAATGTTTTTGGGACAAGCCCTAGACACTAAGTTCCCGTTACTACAGCTCCTGTATACCAGGATCAACAATAGCTAACATGCAAATAAACTGTCGTGGAACCCAAAGCTAAATGTGTAACCATAAATAGAAAAGAGAGGTAAAATATCAATAGATATTCACTTCTCTCTCTATCAAGGAAGAGACAGAATTAAGTTTAAATGCTCTTAATACAAAACAGTGTTATTTACACTCGGGTTAAGTTCAATTGCCAAGCACCACAGATAATAAACCGATATAAACAAAACAGATGAAGAATGAGAAACTGAGAGAGAGAAACTGAAACTGAGAGAATGAGAAGATGAGAAACAGCTAGGAAATCAATAGTTCACTATTGATTTCTTACGCGAATATTAGACATTGAAATAAAACTACTTTTTACGGATTTTATCGCGGTACATTGAATAATAATTAAAAAATGTAAGGTAGCTGTTAGTAATTATAACTTCAAGATGACCAACACCTCAGTCGGCCCGTGACCCTGGATCTGTAAAGGATCCGAAACGTCGGGTTAAAATAATATCAATATACCGCGATAAAATCCGTAAAAAGTAGTTTTATTTCAATGAATTATACCTGTAATATAATCCGATAAGAGTACTTTTAGTTTAATGGTATCTTTCTTAAAGAAAACAATGTTGCTTTACAATAGTATGTTTATTTCTATCGCGGATGCATTAACAAATAGAAGCCTGCAGGTTATTGAATATATGTCAATCAATCAATATGGAGTAAGTAATGCAAATTGTATTCAATCGCGGAAATCGGTATGATACTCCAACGGAGTAACTGACTAAGCCAGCATTGGGATCTAAATCTGTCGGCCGGGTTTGTTTGATCGATATGCCTCGAGAACAACGGTAAGTTTATCATTATTTTAAGCCACAGTGCCTACAGTACCTAGTGTTGCGATAGAAGAGAAGAGAAGTTGCGATAATTAGCATTAATTACCTCGGGAAATTCATTTAAATATTTTTTTATATATTTATAATAATAGTAGAATACTGTTATTTTACGATTGTTTTATTTTTTTATAGTTTATGCTACAGTGCCCGCATCGGTTTTTAATATTACTGGGCTTATGCGGTCCGCGGCATTTACTACCTTGGTTATGAGTTTTTGTAGTGCGATGTAAAGATCCGAGTTCGCCGCTCACTCTTATTGCTTGTTATTACTCTCATAAGCTTTACTTAGAATATTATTATCCTTCACCGTTTAAGCTACTTATAATATTAACTTTAAATAGGTACGTAGAAGTGCGATTCTTATAACTTGAGACCTATTACTTAGCTGGCCATAGTTATAATATTGAAATCTTGACATAGATTCTTTGTCCTAATGCCTACCTATATTCGTACACTCCGTAATTTTTTAGGCTAATGATCCATAAAAATATATTTTCCAAGAAATCTATAATTACTTAACATAAAATTGTATAAGGTTATTTGAGATACAAACGTAGACGCAAATAATAATAAGCTCCCGGTATATCAAACTCTTGTTCCGTTCCATTCCTAATTCACAGAACACGACTTATAATACCATTACGCAACATAAACAAACCAAACAAAAGAGCGAGAGAGGCGACAAAATATTCTGTTAAGCCGCTAGTCGATTTGCATTAGGACACAAATGAAGGAGGAATTGAGCAGCCGACTCGTTAAGTAGCCTCAAACGAGTCATCTGAGGTCGTGACGCCCGACACAAAGGATTTGAGCGGAGCGGCTCAAGATGTTGACGACGAGCGAGTTTACTTGTATTAAGTAGAAGTGTCACGTCAGATTATAAAACATTATATACGGTCGTACAGTGCGACTGCCGAGCAAGAGGTCATGGGTTCGAATCCCAGGTCGAGCAAAGTGTTATTAGGTTTTTCTATGAAAATCTCAGTGGCAGCTCGGAGTTTGGATTTGAGCCCGGTTGATGGCAATAGGCTCGCCCCCTATTACGTGGGACCCAAAACATACCGGCGAAATGTGAGTGTAGATATTAGTCTGCCTAACCCTTCGGGGATAACAGACGTGAGGGTATGTACGTACCTCAAAATTAAAAAAAAATACAGCCTAGACTATTTACGAATTCCTTTGAATCATCTAATATTGATTCACAGATATCGGTAACCAATTTGGTGGCAACCACACAGTTCCCAAAATATATGCAGACAACCCCATCACCACATTCCAATTCTAGCATAGATGCGGTCAACCACAAATAGAAATAGTCCTTGTAGTTGTAACATTCAGGTGCATTATACAGTGTCATTGAGTCGACCACAGCCGAAGCTTCGGCGGAAGTCGGCGTCGCTCGTGCCCAGAAACTTGATTTATCCCGCGATCAAATTCAATTGTGTCAAACGAGAAATTGACTAAAAATTCTACTGTCGCCCTGCCATCGCGCCAATCTCTAGTCGCGTTACATATTTGAAATGTTTAATATTTTGATTTAATTCTTTTAGAGAGAATTCTATTGAAATTTAAATCTACAATTCTACTGTTGGTAACAGTTATTCCATTATCATCATCAACCCATTAACGTCTCACTGCTAGGCACGGGTTTCCTCTCATTTTAGAGGGATTAGGCTACAGTCCACCACGCTAGCCTACTGCGGGTTGGCAGACTTCACATGCCATCGAGAAAAATCTCTTTTCACCGTTAGAGCTTGTGATAAATACGCACATAACTTCCGAAAAGTCAATGGTGCATGCCTCGGGTTCGAACTCGAGACCTTTGACATCTCAGTCCACTGGTCACACCACTAAGCTACCACAGCTCTACTCAGTTATTGCATATACCAGTGTATTTAATATAATAAGTCAAATAATTAACTATCCCACTGTTGGACACAAGTATCTTCTCATTTGGGAAGTATTAGCCAATAGTCCACCACGCGTTTGCTTCACATGCCATCGATAAAATATCTCAGGCATGAAGATTTCCTCGTGATATGTTCCTTTGTCGTTTGACTATGTAGGTAATGTAATTGAGTCAGCGATTGCCTTTGGATTGAACTCAAGACTTTTAACTTCACAATCCACATGGGTCACATTGATGGGCGATCACAGACTTTAAAATTAAAATAATAATTTCGACTCATTTAAAAGAAACAATTTGCTCAGGACTGTTACTATCCTAAATACATATGCATAATGTATGTGGTGGAGCCAGTATCCCAGATTAATTTGTACAGGACTAAACAATATCATTAAATATTTTAGCAGTACCCATAGTACCATTAATGTATACAATTAATTTATACTCTCACCTTCTCCTATCTGCACGTACTTTTTTAAGGTAAACCGCCACAAAAATGTGATCTTCATCCTGTTATATTCCATATAACGTCTTTATTTCTTTCTTATCTTTCCATAACATTATTTCCCATGAATAGTAAGTTGATTTAACATTACATTCTGCTATTGGTTTTTAGTAAAAAGCATATTCGTTGGCGAGCTACCAATCCCTTGTTTATATTTTCTATTGCGTTCTTCTGTAACGTTAATATTCTACGTGACTACAACTACTAAGTCTTGTAACGTATAAACATGAATTCTATTAACTATTTTATTTATTGCATCTAATGCATCGGATGTGGTATTGATATTAGGAAGGTCGATGATATAATTTTCTTGTTTCTTGATACAAACCCTGTGAACCAGGTAGTCAGTACTATTACTAATATACAGAATCAAACCAAAAAAATCCATACCAATATGAAATGATGTTAGACAAACATTTTGCACGACCCAAAAGTTAAGTGGAATCGCGACAAAACATCGACAATCAATCATTATCTCCCCGTTATTTGTTGCAAATTTCCAAAGCTTACTGACGGCCATCATCATTGCTCCATTACAAGCAAATATTACTGATAAAAAGCTCCCAAAGGGCCGTGTAATGAAAAAATAACAGCGGTTAATGCCGCCCCGATCGGCTAATACCCTGTATAAATAACCCACTACCGTACTATTATCGCCGATAAAATGTTTCGGCCGGCAATATTATCGCAAATTTTCGCATCCAATACCTGTTTTGTTCGTCGGAAACCAATCGGTGGCGCTTTTGTAATAGAATTGTGAATGAAACGCGATCGATTGTAGGGTCATCGCGTAACCGCTGCGGGCGGACATCGACTGGTTGTGATTCATCTTTACGTCGATGTTGCTCCAAACTTTTATGTAGGGTTGACGCTTGACACTTTTATTTTATTTTTTTATTAGTGAGATAAGCAAGTTGCCGATTTTATGGTTTTATTAGAGACATCTGTTTTCCTTAATAAATAGAAGGTTTATGACTAAGTTCGGCAGCGTTACATAAAAAGTATTTTATGCACCAAATATTTTATAGTTCAATTCGACTGAGCAATTGGTTACCTATTGAGGATAGGATATATATAGGAGGTTTTCGCTAAAGCTGTTTGAGCTTTGTTGTGAGTAACTATGATTTTTGTTGATATTAAAGTAAAATTTATAGCATTGAAATAACCATTGCATTTTGTTTTCACGACAAAAAAATATATTAACAAGTACAAATACCCGTTATTTTTCAAATTATCGCAAACGTATGTAATACCATATCCTACTTTAATATTATAAAGAGATCGTTTGTGTGTATGTGTGGATGTTTGTTACCCTTACAAGCAAAAACTACTGAATGGATTTTAATGAAAGTTTACACTGACTTTACATAGCAAAAAGGTTCTTTAGAATAACACATAGGCTACTTTTTAATAACATACCACAAGCGAAGCCGTGGATGAAACCTAGTTGATAATATTTTCGTATCAGAAATATTTTCACTTATTGATATTGGTATGGCAACCCTGAGACTGGCCGGAGGGCAAAGTTGACCGAAGTAGCCGACCCTTTTATTTTGTTGAAAAATCCCACTCATATCGTTTTTGTTTACGGCGGCCCTCTGTTTACCTAGTACTTCATTAGATCAACCGTACCATAAAGCTCAAATAAATTAATAAATTTATTATTTTGCGGTGCGGCTGTCGTCAAAGTTTGGCTTTAAGAAAAGTGCATTGAGGGGTCGATTTCTGCACGAATAAAATAGTATTTTCTTTACAAAATTCTTTGAGATCTGGTATAAATAATATAGTTATTAATCATCCGATTTACCCAGAACGAGCTTACTGTAACTTTTGGTCCTGCAATTTTATACCTACTTGGTTGGCTTGAAATGACAAATGATACATTTTACGATGAAAACATCCGCTAAGAACGAATTTTGAAATTTCGTCCCCTAAGGGGGTAAAATAAGGGATAATCGGTTATATGGAAATCCGTTATTTTCAAAGTTAGAGGTATGAAATTGTATATACAAGCTTTTGGTTAAAAATAAATAAACACGTATTTCACGAAATTCAGCCACTAACGGGTGAAATGAGGAGGAGAAATTAGTATTAAAATGCGTGGGCGAAGCTGCCAACATCAGCTATTATTATATAAATATGAATTATCATAAATCCCAAATATTTCTAAAATGTGTATTGTAGTTTAAAATTTCTTCAAAGCCCAAGTAAGCCATCTAACATCGGTTAAATAATTTGTTGGCGCAATAGCGGCGCTATTACTGGAACAAAGTAGAAATTCTGCTGGGTAAAAGCCTGGAACCGAAAGCGTCCCTGTTGTTACTGCATTTTGTGATTTAGCCATTTTGGTAAATTTAGTCGGACGGTGGAACTAGGTCATCTTTTTAAAGTGTTTGTCTTCACTATTTCTCAATGACGCAAGCATTTTTTCTGAACTTGATTGTTCAAAATTGTCCACAGAATTTCAATCATTTTTTTTTTGCATCAGAAATTATCGTCTTTTTAGTAGAGAGCAGTATAATAGTAGTAAGTACAAGAATAGACTCAAGAAAGCTTCCAAATTAAACTTAAATTCAAAATAGATCTTACAATATAAGTAGTAATGAGTTTTGAATAAAATGAGAATAAGTCTTTTCATTGCACATAAAAAACATAGCAGTATCATTATATTTCAGTTTCTATAATTTTGAAAATAAGAACGTATAATATAATTTAGGTTCGGTCCAATAGATTCATCCTATAATAAGATTCCGGCGTTTTTTGAAGTCTGTTAGCAAACAAACAAAAGTTCTCATCGTTCATTTTTATAATATTAGTATAGATAAAATATACTAGCATTTGATTTGGTGTAGGAAATATATTTTTAAAAGCACATAAACTACCAAACTTCAAACAATATTTTGTTTGATGTTGAGTTCGATTGTATGTAAAATGTTGTTTATATTATTATATGAACAAGATTTCAGATACAATACACAAATTTAAACCAAACAACAGTTTGAATAATCAAATTATATCAGTTGGTATATTTGCATACAGTTACAAAGCAGCTCGTAAATGTTAGAAAGTGATAACTACTGTGATAGCCGGTTGGGCAGTAACCGGGTCGTCAAGCCACGATTAATTTTCGCCCCCTACACGTGAACCTTATTAGGATTTAGATTGTTGCTCCTAAGTTTATTAGCTCAAAAGTTTCGTCAGTTCTAGTTGGTTGTTTGTCTGCTTCGATGTTTTGGCTTATACTAATCGTAAGCACTTGGTGCGACTAAATTGTTAACTAACTTTGACTTGAGGTCGACTGTTTTTTTAGATATCGGTTTTGTGAAAAAAGAAATTAACATACTTTCATTACTGTTTTTATAGAATAAGCAGAGTGATTACTGCGTAGATACACAGTTTGTGAGTATGTTTTTTCATTACCTTGTATCTGGTAAGATTTAAGTTTGTAGCTTCTTAAGTAGCTTTCTTCTTAAGAATGATGAGTAATCTTACTTCAACCAATAGGTACTATAATTTATGAATAATTAATTTCACAGACCCAAAAAACATTGTGCTTGACGTGACACTCCAAATCAGAATTTCTCGCTCAGTTTCAGCATCAATGAAATATTTAAAAATATTTAAAACTATATATTACTAGCTGAACCAGCAAACGTTGTCATAAAGAATTTGTATTTTAAAGAATTTTAAATATCTGCATTGATAACATGTCAACACTGCAGATGCATCGAAGACAATGTCACATATAGATTAAACGATAAAAACAATTTCAGGTTCAAAACAAAACTGAGAAAACTGTTTAAATTTCAGTTGCTCTATACATTAAAAATAATATCTAGAAGCTCTTATCGAATTACACTGGCTAAACAAGCTTTATCTAAGTTTAGTCTGAGTTTTCTTTTGATATTATACCCATACTTACGCGAATATAAGACATTGAAACCAAATTACTTTTATACGGCTTTTTATCGTGGTATATTGATATTGTTTTTCCATTATTTTTTAATTAGCATCTATAGTCTTGAGTAAGATTGTCCATGATAGAACATGGATGCTGTAGAAAATGTGAAATTTTGTGACTAACATTTAATATTGAAGACCGTCGTTGAAAAAAATACTGTGAATAATAATAATAATAAAAAATATATCCAGACACTAAGACACAGCGCCATCTAGTTTCGAGCTAAGCAACGAGTCTTGTCTGTGAAGCGAATACTAGATACTAGGACTATACATGTATGTAGATATATTTTTTTAATTTATGTAATTACATACATAATATACAAAGAAACATCCATGACTCAGATACAAATGTTCATGCTCATCACACAAACATTTTTCTCTACCGGGATTCATCGCCGTACATCTTGACATCTATGTGTACATCCATGATCTACAGTGAATTAAATGCTATAAACAAAAATGGAATTACTAAAGTACATAAAGTATGAATGTAAATTTTATAATACTACTAGTATTATTCAATATTTTTAAGAATCCGTAAGAAATTTAACGCGACAAAGTTAGCAAGAAATTCATTTATAAGAAGAAACAGGAATATAAATATTACACCTTGTAGTGGAGTAGTTAATGTGTTTAAAATTTTGCAGAAAATTCAAGAACCCTTGAGAGCAAAATGGGTCAAAGTATAGTTGCGATAAACCAATAAAATAAGATTTTTTTTTATTTTTTTTTATACCAACAGCAGTTCCTGACAAAATGGCGACCATTCTTTGTTAACAATTTTTATCAAACTCGAAATGTTCTATTTTAATTTGGTGCACAGTAGTTCTCATGGAGAAGATCTGGCAAGATACTCCATATTTTTTCTTTGAAGAGCTGACCAATCGCAACTTATGTATATGAGCATGACAAACTATGCATGACAATCGGTAGGCATTTAATCCCAATCCCAAACGACGACCCAATTAGTCCAGCGGTAGTTGACACTGCCTTCTGTGCTAAGGGTCACGGGTTCGAATCCCGGTAGGGACAAATGTTTGTGTGATGAGCATAAACATTTGTATCCGAGTCATGGATGTATATATGTATTTACAAAAAAAAAAGTATATATGTAGTTATATCAACCAACTTGTATCCGTACACAAGCCTCGTTGCTTAGCTCGGGACTAGATGGCGCTGTGTGTCATAATGTCCAGGAATATTTACTTATTTATTTATTTATTTTTACATCAAAATCTTAAATAGCCAATCTACATACTTAAAAGACTTAGATATCGTAATTCCAGACTTAAGGAAAACCTTATTAAATGTTTCTTTCTAAAAAAAAATTGTTCAGATTTAATTTAATATCACAACGACCACATTAGCCGATCATTTTTCATAATCTCAAATATTTCCATGGGCATCTATTGAAAAACTCTAAATCCGATCATTTTTTGCGTCAAGACACCAATATTTCCAAGGGTTAGAGTATAATGCGATTAAATTGAAAATGTTAAACCTTTGGCCCGGTAATAAGGAGCATGACTATCAACATTTCTCCACCGTCTTATATTGAACGGTATTAAGAGGCCCGCAAATGAGTTTCGAGACTTTTTTATTATAAACGATGTCTCGATTGGTGGGAATAAAGTATAATAGGGGATTGAAATGTTTACTTTTCTAAATTGGATTCCTGGTAATACTTTTTTATTGCTATTGTCTTCAATTAATACTTTTTTTGCTGAAGATGTTTTCAAACGAAAACTGCGACGGAGAATACATAATATGGGCGCTGTAGAGTTCTTTGTTCTTTGCACTTTATCTTTTTATATGCATTCAAGAGTACTAGTAAAACGATGTTCGTTTTTTGTTGAACCAGCAAAACTTTAAGTGAACTTAACGTAATGTAGTTTTATATCTAAAAAGATACTTATACGCTTATATTCATGATCTATTTTTTGGTACCAATTTTTTTATTAAAAAGGGTAGTTACAACTATTTATCTGAATTCATATAAAATTACTTATCGCGACTGATTGATTAATCAAAGTAGAGTTTTAACTACTGGGCCTAACATAAATTTACTCTTAAACAATCCTAAAAATCTATTCCTAGTAGTGCTATGCTGCGCACCTTCGGGTAGTAGCCGAATGGGCCGGCACGTCCGGGGAAGGACCACTCTCTCACAGTAAAACCGTCGTGAAGTGGCAGTTACACTGTCGCCTTTCGTTCGGTCTGTGAGAGTCCCGGCGGCCCATTCCCCCTTCCCTCTCTCCTATGATAGTGCAAGATGCAGTACGAATACCCCAGGAGGGTACCACCAGCGTAAATCGTTGTGGAGAATCCCTCCCTGGACGTCCACGCTCAGGTCGTACACCACCTGAGCGTGGACGCCCAGGCTGCCCTTCGTACTCGGGGGGGGGGGGGGGGCAATTTTGTGCTATCATCTCCAACTAGGGGTAAACGGAGCAGGCAACTTAAGGCTACCCCTTCCACCCTTGCTGTGGATTTCTGCAACATTAGGGGGCTGAACTCCAACTTGCACGCCGTACACTTTCACCTTGAGACGGCGAAGCCGGCCTTGCTCTTTCTCACCGAGACGCAGATATGCACTCCGGCTGACACCTCTTTCCTCTCCTACCCGGGGTACAAACTGGAGCATTCCTTTGTGCCGCGGGCTGGGGTGTGCGTATACGTCAGAGAGGATATCTGTTCTCGTCGCCTCGGGAGCCTTGAAGGACGGGACCTATCCATCCTCTGGCTGCGCGTAGACTGCGACGACCATCCCCGCATTTAAGCGTGCCTGTATAGGTCCCATAGCGGCAATACCGAAACTGATCGACTCATTGAGCACATACAATTAGCTACAGATTCTGTGCTGCAGCAGATCCCATCCGCAGAGATCGTGATTCTAGGCGACTTTAACGCCCACCATGGCTTAGTTCACGCACTACCGATCATGCGGGGAGATCTGTTTGCGATTTCGCCTTGGCATATGATTTGACACAACTGGTTGCCTCGCCAACGCGAATCCCAGATGTGGAGGATCATTTACTTTCCCTGTTGGACCTTCTGTTGACCTCTCATCCGGATGGCTACCTGGTTTCCGTCGATACTCCTCTTGGTTCGTCGGACCACTGCCTCGTTCGGAGTACGGTGCCAGTTGCGCGCTTAACACGGCCTCGCTTTGCGGGCTGCCACCGCATGTGGCACTACAGGTCAGCGGATTGGGACGGGATGCGGTCATTCTTTGCATTGAGAGCAAGGGAGAGGCGCTTGCAGCTAGTCTGGACATGGCGAAGGCCTTTGATCGGGTGTGGCACAAAGCGCTTCTGTCGAAGTTGCCTTCCTTTGGGCTTCCCGAGAAATTGTGCGACTGGGTCACCAGTTTTTTGGCAGATCGGAGCATCAAGGTCGTCGTTGACGGTGCATGCTCTGATCCTCAATTTGTCAATGCTGGTGTTCCACAAGGCTGTGTCCTGTCTCCTACCCTGTTTCTTCTGCATATCAATGACATGTTGCATATCAGCAACATTCATTGCTATGCAGACGACAGCACTGTGGATGCCGTGTACACTGGCCGAGCAAACATTTATCGGGAATGCGTCGTTGAGTGTCGGAACAAACTTGTGTCTGAAGTCGGGTCTTTGCTCACCAAAGTCTCGGACTGGGGTAGACTTAACTTAGTCCAATTCAACCCCAAAAAGACACAGGTTTGCGCGTTAACCGCTAAGAAGTCACCATTCGTCGTAACTCCTAATTTTGAGAACACACCCTTATCCGCCACAGCCAGCATCGGAATACTTGGTGTCGACATCTCGAGCAACGTCCAGTTCCGCGGTCAACTGGAAAGTAAGGCCAAATTGGCCTCAAAGAAGCTTGGTGTGCTCAGCAAGGCGAGACGGTACTTCACGTCGGCGCAGCGCCTAAATCTCTATAAGGCGCAGATCCGGCCCCACGTGGAGTACTGTTCTCATCTCTGGGCGGGGGCCCCCCAGTACCAGCTACTTCCATCTGACCGAATCCAACGAAGGGCGGCTCGAGTTGTCGATGATCAGGCTCTTTCCGATCGGCCTGATCCTTTGGCTCTGCGTAGAGATGTTGGATCACTCTGCATCTTCTACCGCATCTATCACGGGGAGTGTTACGAGGAATTGTTTGGTTTGATCCCGGCCGCTGAATTTCACCATCGGACATCGCGCCAGAACTCAAAGTTCCATCCATTTTGTCTCGATGTCCAGCGTTCCACAACAGTGCGGTTTTTAAGGCATTTTCTGCCTCGCACCGCTCTGTGGAACCAGCTGTCGCCGGCGGTCTTTCCGAACCGTTACGACGTGGGAACCTTCAAGAGGAGAGTATATTCTTTATTGAAAGGCCGGCAACGCATTTGCACGTCCCCTGGTGTTGCAGATGTCCATGGGCGGCGGTAATCACTTACCATCAGGTGAGCCTCCTGCCCGTTTGCCCCCTTACTTCCATAAAAAAAAAAGTTCATGTGCTAGCTTCTGACTGTCTTGTTGTCCAAAATTCAACCCTTTATGAGGGTGAAATTGGGGTTAAATTTTATTTATATGTGGGAAGTTCTTTTCAAGGAAGAAACATGAAATTGAATATCGAAGCTTCTGAGTAAAGATACATTATTATGTACGTTCTTCGTCGTTTCTGGAAATTCAACCTCAAGCTGAAGAAAGTGGGAAGCAATATTTTTATAGAAATATATTTATACTGTACAATATAAGCAGAGACACGATTTCTGCGAAAGTGAAAGCAATACTACATTAGCAAGCGAGCGGGCTGCTAGTTCATAAATATATATAATTTGCTTTGTTGTAGAAACCATTGGCGACGTGTATGAGCTGTCAGCTTCTATGGTACAGGTCGTAGTTTCCATGCCCTGTTGAAACAAAATATTTGCATAACCAACAGGTAGTTATTCTGATATTTGTGTGTATGAAAATTAGTGTTATTAAACGCACCCTTGAGGTAAAGGGAAATCCTAGTAAAGGGTATCGGTTCTTTGAAAAAAAAGGAATAACTGGAATGCAATAATATTACGACTAGAAGTTTTAGACAGCACTTAAGAATTCCTCTCACGCTGTTTTTTTATTTGCTTTTATTGCTGTTTCATTGTTACGTATACAGTCTTTACTATAGCTATCAGAGCATGTAGGCACATTGAACGTACTCATACAAATGGAAAAGCCTTGTAAAAAACAATTGATACTCGAAAACATCTAACGCATTAAAATAGGTATATTTTATTTAAGTCCTTCTAACATAGTGGACTATAGCCTAATCCCTCTTACCGACCCGTGCCCAGCAGTGGGACACTAATTGGTTGATGATATGATGGTAGATGATAATAGTAACAAAATATAGTGAACCTAACTTATTTAATCTTAGTATTTTTTAAGAAATTTACATTTTCTAACTGTAATATCCTTTCACCGACGCCGCTAGTCCGCAACTGATACATATTTTAATAAAACTTTTTGGCGGAACAAAAAATACATGGGACACACCGGCGCACGTAATCCACATTATTTCCGAGCAGCATTTAAAGTTTCATTCCCAGTGTCACAGACAGTACCCACAGCCTCCCCCGAAATGGGGGGGACGCCCGGCCGACGAGTAAAATGAAATATAGGCGGGCGCAAGCTCCACGGAGCGTTTTTATTGCCGCTATGTGTAAAGCTTGTAGAAAAAAATTACTCTCAACTCACTTTTTTATTTGGGCAACACAGGGGCGTCTGAAGTTCGCAGGCGCGAGGAGACACAAGATTCAGTGCACAAGTTTCTCTTTATAAACACCTGGCTTGGGACATGATTGATAGCTCAAGCGGGAGGTGAGGACGCCGCGACAGCGTCAACTGGAAAATACTTTTTAAATTGCTTTGACGTTAGTAACAGTTGGACTTTATATTATTCAAGTGGAGTATCCTTTTCTTGATTTCTTTCTGTCCGAATACTTGGTTATTAAAGAAAAAACCAATTGTCTTTATTATTTAAAAACCTTTGCCCTATGATTAAAATAATATACCTTTATAATATGACTACTAGTATGCCATACAAAAATTGGTTCCGTACGGGATCGAACAGGTGCGGCGTGATTTTAACCGACTTACAAAAGGAGGAGGTTATTAATGACAATTATTACTCTCAATATTCACAAAAACATCATAAAAATCAGTTAAGCCGTTTCGGAGGAGTTCTATAACAAACACTGTGACAGGAGATTTTTATATATTAGATATAACACTATAAAAATCTATTGTACATTGCCTTTATATAATTCGATTTTATTCATATTATTACTCATTAGTATATATTAAATAAAATATATTATATGAGTGGTTACCAAACTTATGATCACACCAAAACAATTCAAGGGACATAAAACTATATTTAACGTGACAATATTAAGACTGAAAACTGTTCAACGTCCAAAAATGTCGATCATTGCACCCCTATGCATCCTCTCTGAGTTCACATCTGTCGCGACCGAACAGACCGACAGTCGGTATGAGGTGATGATAATTTTTTCTTCCGACTCTTTTCTTCCCTTGAATATTGCTCTCCAAACGTCTTTATTTGCAGCCGCGCGTAATTGTCGAAACGCGAAATAATGGCAGGATTACAACCGCCCCGTTCCTGTTTGTCGTTTAATATAACTTTTTTAAGGTATCTCAGAATTTCTGTTGGTGAAAGGTGAATTGTTTTGATTATTTTTTTTTGTGGCTGTGTGTGTTTCGAGTGGAATAAACATGCATACAAGATGATTGTTTTGTGGTTTTGTTGCTTGAGGTAGAAGTTAATCTTTCAAACGTATCTTGGTACTTAGTAGGGGTCTTTTTATTTCATACTAGCTTGTGTCCACGGTGGTGTTTTATTCGATCCTTATTTTCAGCAGTCTGCTTACTTATTTCTTACGAATAGTTCAATTATAAAAGTTTTAAGATTGAATTGAAGAACTATATGTAGTTTCGCGACACTCAAATTCTCTTTATATGTACCAATTCATTTAAATCTGTTCAACAAGTTTAGCCTGAATAGGTAACAGACCAACATAGTTTCGGCATTCGGAATATTAAGAATAGATAGTTCTTTATTTTAACGTTAAAATACTTCCGTTTTTAGCGAGATTTCTCGCTCAAACCGAGCTGCCCGACTGGGGAAGTACCTCCGCCTTACAGAAGACCGCAGTGTATCAACAATAGCTGTCTTTCTGCAAATAAGTAAGGTTACCAGAGCTCATTGGGGGTGTGACTATTCTGACAGCATGGGAATTCCGTTTGCTGTCAGTACAATAACTCCCTATTTAAGAAACCTGAACAGTTTCTAAGGGGTTTCGCAACACAGTTGCAAGCCTTTGGTGTTGCAAATGTCCATGGGCGGTGGTCATCACTTACCATCAGGTGATAAGAGGGCAACCTTATCACCATAAAAAAAGAGGGTTAACAATTCTACGTTTTGTGTTGGTAGAGCGTTAAGCGGTTCAAGGAAGTGGAGTACAGAACAAGTGCAGCTGAAAGATTACACTGTCGAACTAACATCTTGCATTATAGTTTCTCAACTCTAATGCAACTACTATCTGGAACTAAGTTAAGATTTTTAATCATTTTCTATCAGTCTTCATGCATCCATAAGAAAATTTATCTTGTTCGACGTCTAAAACTTCCGAAAACATTGACTAGTAAAAGCTGCGTCTATCTATTTGTAAATAAATAAAATATCACATTGACATTTTATATAAATTTATTAAAAAACGATAATAGAACTAAAGTAAGAATATTGTATCAGGACTAAAACCTAACCCTCTCAACTTCAAGGAAAATCCTTGCAACTATGAGACAGCTTGCTCAGCAGTGAGACAAATATGGGGTTGAAGACTAAGTTTGATATTTTAATTCCAAGTAAACATTTCTACCTTCTGTGATCCTGGTACCCACTCAATAAATTTATTAAAAACAGCCTTATAATATAAAAATAAGGCTAAGGCTATAGAGACATAATTATCATTTTTTTTATCACGTATAGGCAAGCGTTTGATCACAATCTCACCTGATGGTAAGTGACGATGTGGTCTAAGATGAAGCACGCTTATCTAAAAGAAACTCAGTAGTACTTATCATTCATTTATCTTATGCTTTACTTTATAAATTATTCAAAAACATAATATTCAAATAATTATGAAGATGTATAATTTAATGATGCATGTGTGTGTGTATAATGACGTCAGACGAAATTCACGGCATCTCTGAGTTTAATTAAGGCAAGCTCCGCAGCTAATAAGTCGAGCCGAGGCGCTGGTAACAAGGGCTTACGTGTGTTGCTCGTGTGATCATTTATGAGTATGAGTAAGTGAGAAAAAATATAGCGGTTGAATAAAAATAAAAAAATAAGAAAGAAGAAGTAAGTAGAAGTTAGTTTTTACTTAACATTCACGAGTTCATATTTTATGTTATGAGCTGTAATTCAAATGTTCTTATGATTGAATAATGTAAAAATGTATGAGCATTGTTTTAGATCAACTTATTGCTTACGGACCTTAAAAAAATGTTTGTATGATGAGCAGGGACACATGGGTCATGGATATTTAATAATAATAATAAATATCTCTGGACATTATGACACAGCGCCCTCTAGTTCCGTGGTAAGCAACGAGGCTTGTGTTACGGATACTAGAAGGTTGATACTACATATATACTTTTTTTTTGTAAATACATACATATTATACATAGATACATCCATGACTCGGATACAAATGTTTATGCTCATCACACAAACATTTTTACCCTACCAGGATTCGAACCCGTAGCACAGAAGGCAGCGTCAACTACCGTTGGACTAATCTGGTCGTCAAATTCATTTTTTTGTTTAATACGTATTTATAAAAAAAACCTATGTAGTATAATATCAACCACTTAGTATCCGTAACACAAGCCTCGTTGCTTTGCTCGGATCTAGATGGCTCTGTGTCAGAATGTCCGTATTTATGTATGTATTTTATATAAAGAATATGAACTATCTTTTTATTTATTTTTTATATAAATAATAGGTCTTTTGATCAGTAACAATAAATTAAAAATGTCAAAACCACGGGGGTTTTTAACATTTCAAACGATTCGTTCAAATGAGTATCGATGAATACATTTTCTTGAATAATAAGCTAGAAGCAATATCCCTTTGAACAAAAAACACTTAATTCATTCACAGATACATGTTAAATTATAAAACCCCTTTATTTACGCCGAGGGTTCTAAAATAGAACCAACTAATCAAAACTACGCACAATTTGCGTTCTAGAAACAGCTTTATATAAAATCCAATTTTCTAATCCATTCCGACACAATAATGATCTCGAATTCCACATCTCATTAATATACAATCATATTTAAACCTCACGTAAAGCGAACACAGTGTTTTATTCAAATTGGCTAAAGACAAACACTGAGATAGTTGAACCAGTTATAAATCAGAATCAACTCCGCGTTCCAGTTTTGGCGCGACTCTCGTTCATAATACGAAGGTATTAAGGTCGGATATTGTGTGAGTTGAATAAATTAAAAGAAGTTCTCTCGGTTCCAGTGTAATTTCCTTACAAGACAGTCTATGGTAAAAGCGGTAGCGGGATTTAAGATTCAAATATAAAAAGGTTTGTTGTGATTTTTTCAAATTTTTTTACCTATATCAGACTATTTGGAATAACCTAATATAATTAGCACAAGCTAATACAAACCTATAACAAATAATACAATGAAAAAAGTAAGGGATTAAAGTACCAACTTTGGTTTGATGGCATTGGTCGCTCGTAAAGCTGGCCTGGTTATAATTAAAAAAATTACATAATAAGATAGAAGCTTACAAAAATAAGTACATACATTATTTATTTTTTTATTATAAAATGTACCTAACGGCAACGACGTATTTTTAACTTTCCTAAAAATTGTGGAAGTAAGGCCAAAAGGGTCATAAAATATCATCACCAAAATACATTATCGTGTTTTTATTCTTATAAAAAAGGTTTTATAAAAAAAGAAAATATAAAATAAAGAATAAAAAAATAGACTTTTATCGTTTTACTACTCATTAAGCAGTTATATAATTATACCCATACATTAGACGGTTGCTGTGGTAGCCTAGTGGTGTGAACTGAGTGCCAAAGGTCTCGAGTTCGGACCCAAGGCACGCATCACTGACTTTTCGGAAGTTATGTGCGTATTTATCACATGCTCAAACGGTGAAGGAAAACATCGTGAGGAAACCTGCATGCTTGAGAGATTTCCTCAATGGCATGTGAAGTCTGCCAACCTGCAGTAGGCTAGCGTGGTGGACTATAGCCTAATTCCTCTCAATAGAGAGGAGACCCGTTCCCAGCAGTGGGACATTAATGGGTTGATGATGATGATGATTAGACGGTTGTGTAAGCATAAAATAAATAAACTAAATCAACGTAGGAGGTTGGGCATAGCGAGATTTCTCGCTCAAATTGAGCTGCCCGACTGGGGAAGTACCTCCGCCTTACAGAAGACCGCAGTGAATCAACAATAGTTGTCTTTCTGCGAGTAAGTAAGGTTACCAAAGCTCATTGGGGGAGTGACTATTCTGACAGCATGGGAATTCCGTTTGCTGTCAGCTCAGTAACTCCCTATTTTAAGAAACCTGAACGGTTTCTAGGGGTTTGGCAACGCATTTGCAAGCCTTTGGTGTTGAAAATGTCCATGGCAGCCGGTCATCACTTACCATCAGGTGAGCCGCCTGCTCGTTTGCCCCCTAATCACTATAAAAAAACGTATGTTTTACAACCCGCTACACTCGTAACACTTGCACCACACGCGACCCTCTCCACACTCCACTGGCTCGAGAGTTCCCAAGTTTCTCCCCTTTTGTTACTTTTTCATAACAATAACTAATTTCGTTGGTTAATTAAGCAACTGAGAAATGTTTGCCACGTTGAAAATTTTAATGTTTCAATACAGGTCTGGGGATTACGCGAGCCAAAGTTTTCTAGTTAGCTAAGTTAGGTGTTGTGCCCCGACTTTTGTTGCCATACTTAACGCCATTGGGGTTTAGGTCGGTTTTCATGTTTTATACTTGACGTTTTGGATCTGCTTAGTTGAATACGTTTATGGTTTCGCTTTATCTCAGTTTGGTAATTTATGATTGTTATTTGTTCTGTGGTTACCTGTAAAAAATTTTGTATCTATTCAATTTATTTTTTTCTATTCAACTAGAAAATGTTTTAGAAATTGTTTCAACGGCGATATTTCATTTACTAACTTACACCTTTTTCACTGGAGAGGGTTGGCAGAAGCTATATATAATTTGTTGTTACCCACCTATCAAAGCTACTACACTTTCAGGACGCAAACTATACCAGGAGTTTACACGTTGACACCTTAGGGCAACATCTCAGAAATCCAGTATTTTTCTCAGCTCAACCCTTCAAACTGAAACACAACGGGTAGTATGTGACTCCAAATAAAGTAAGCAGTGAAGCTCTCACTCCATTTTTAGTGGTCATACGCCTAGATTATAAAAAAAGTTTGGCCTTTCATCATAACAATGTACAGGTTTCATTTTTCAGAAATTTGTCCCTTTTATCAGATCGTGTCATACAGTCAGTCTTTTGATTTTGATTTCTAGTAAAAGTAGAGAAAAAAAATCAAGGATACCGTTTTAGTTGTTCTTAGAATTAGGCCCAAAAGTATTTAGTATTTTTTTGCTTTTTGGCTATCGACACCCACTTGAAAATTTCACGAAACCATTGCTTATCAAATGTTGGATATTAAAATGTAAGTTTCAGTACAATATTTGCGTTAAGCCGCCGATATTGCCTCAGTTCTGTTCACTCGAGCGCAGAGATAAGAGTTATTTATATCTTTCCACGAAACGACACTCGAAAGTGAATAAGTAGACGTATTATTGCTCCGTCTCCATAGAAAGAGATCCGAGATATTGTGTATGAACATTACTTGAACATTGATAAAGAAATTTCTTAGTTCCAAAGGCAAACACATTATCGTGGTGGTGGAGATATTAGTTTCTACATTACAAAAAGGAGGCTGTAATCTTGTACAGTCCAAATTATTCTTTATTTTAAGAACACTCGTCGTACTACTTAGGGCTATCCCTAAAAAGTATACCTTTTTCTTCCATGCAGCTATATCACAATGTTGCGAAAACAAACGTCAACACACGAATCTATTACCGATCTACTCACATATATATAAAATACATACGAGCAAAACTATCCAATCAGAAAGTAGACAGGTCCCGAACAATCGTATAACTAACCTGTTTTTATCTAAACAGTGGAAAATCACGGTGTTTTCGAGCAAAGTGTTAGGCTACAGTCCCGGGCGGCCGTGTCGCGCAAATTCCCCCGCTTTGTGCCCAAATAGGGCCAGGCTCCCGGCACGGGACCCTAGGGACGTTCCCTTGTATTGAAAATGTCGGGTCAACCCTCCAACAAACCGGGTAGGTAGTTTTATTTTATTGAAAAGCCTCGTGTTACAGTGCCGATGAATTTTCGCCAACTTTTTTCCTAGTTGTTTTCCACTGTTTTTAGTTGTAATTGCTGAGTAAATATTTGGATGCAGTTTTCGAGCCGTGGATGTGTGTTGTGTAACTTTGTTTTTCATTTAGTTTTGTGTGGAAATATGAAGCTGTCATATTCATTGTCAACGCTATTTTGTTGGGAGACAACTAGCTCGATTTAGAACGTGTTATTTTTGTAGGCATTAATTTACGTCCGTCATTCTGACTTGTGTGCATACTGTTAATGTATTTTTAGATTTTATGTTCGACATTGTCGAATGTTGTTTCATGTATGTATATATATATAAATAGAATCGCGAAGTTGAATTGTTTGGTTTTTGTTTCGTCGACTGTTGAACAAAACACACGTCTTTAAAAACGTGTATAAGACATTGAAATAAACCTCCTTTGTATTCATATTATTTAAATATCCACGCTAAGGGTCCTTTACAGCAATCCTGGTCTACCATCAATGTTTCCGTAATCGTAATTTTATTTGAAAATCTATAAATACTTACCAATAACGTTTCAGGTACAGACACAACTGATTAGTTTTGTGGGCATCGGGTGAAACCTTTCAAATGAAGCGTATTAACTTCCTAACTACAAGCACCCACATATCTGTTACATCGTAGGTATTTATTAAGGTGGGACGACTTTAAATATATCTGATAGTTCAGGACAATATAAAATACAAAACTGACTACATGGTAAAAACAAACGTATGCCTATTATAATAAGCTTTATTTACTGTTATACAATAGCCTTTTTAGGATAGCGAGACAAATTTTAACACTGTGATAATGAGGTTAAGGCTCCTTTTAGTTTAATTGCACTACTATATTTACCGTAAAGATCTAGCTTGTTTTTTCTGCCGTATCTCGTGTAAAAGAGAGATGATGCTAGTCTACCTGTAAAGCGCCGTCTCTCTCATACAACTGCAATAAGAATGCTTAAAGACGTGGTAGTACGGATCTTAATATTACAAGCTTTTATTGAAAATACCACAGTGTGAAAAAGTAAATACGTATCATGTTTCTGTATCTGCGTCAACTTGAAAACCTAAATCTCACATAATTCTAAGCAGTCGATGTTAAATAAATGTTATTTTAATTTATTAAGATAAGAGGCTTTACTCTATAAAAACAGTTTCCTTGATATAAAGTATAAAAATTCTTCTCCTTTAACTATTAAATTCAACAGAATAAAAAGAAGACGACATATAATTTGATCAACTGTAGCGTCTAATAAGAAAAGTTAATTAAAAATGTCTTCTACGTGCTTCCGACGATTATGAACATTGCTAGAAGAAACTGGGTTACAATTAACGCTTTTATTTCAGCTCTGTAGGAATCAAATTGGCCTAATTTTTGAAATTTATTAGCTATTCAGGTGTGTTAAGATTATAGTTATAAGGGTACGAGTGTGATGGATTTTAATTACAAATGACTTCATAATTAGGCGAGCATAATAAAATATTATATGTCTGGAATTTTATAAACACAAATCTCATATCATCATTGCATTTAGTGTCCCAACGCTGGGTCCAGGTATTCTTAAATTTAAGAGGAATAAGGCTACAAGCAGTATAGGCCATCACACTAGTCTAGCGCGAATTCACAAAATATTGCAAAAAAATTCAGCCTAGGTTTCCTTAACACATAATAATATATACTCTACCCCCTAACAGCGACGGGGACGAGTTTTTTGACGCTCTATAACATAAAATATATATTTTATTTATTTATTTTTAAGTTTGTAATTAGTCGTTTTTAATTAATTTAGTAATGGATTGTATAATGTGCCAAAATATAATGTATCGAATAAAATATTTTTGTTAAATAATTTTTTTTTTTATGCAAATAAGGGGGAAAACGGGCAGGAGGCTCACCTGATGGTAAGTGATTACCGCCGCCCATGGACATCTGCAACACCAGGGGACGTGCAAATGCGTTGCCGGCCTTTCAAGAAAGAATATACTCTCCTCTTAAAGACTCCCACGTCGTAACAGTTCGAAACGATTAATATCAAGTAGACCAGTATTATAGGAGCTTTTTAATTGTGAAACTAGTTAGCTTCGGGGATCAAACCTACGATAGTAGCAGATAACATAGTAGCCGGTAGCCATTTGTGCCAGTTGAGTCAATTAGAAACCTCAATAATTTAGATCCCAGTTGTATTGGTTACTAATTACACTTCAATTACACACTGGACTCGTGATCTTAGACCAATCAAAGGCGATGGACGTAACATGACGTCACTTTGATAGTTATTAGTTAGCTATACCGCCTGATGGTAAACGATTACCGCAGCCTATGGATTTTTGCAACACCAGAGGTATCGCTCGCGCGTTGCCGACCCGGTAAAAACACTATCACTTCTTTTTTAAACCCCATGCTGTATTAGTTTGTCAATAATGTCAATAATGTCAATACATTGGCAGTTCCTTCATTACACAGCCTGATTCTGCGTCGTACGAAAATCCTTTGGAACCGTACAGTTACTGAACGAATTGTGTTTCTTTTTCTTTCAGAAATTAAATCTCTATAATCCCTTCAGTTGGTATATGATCAGAAATAACCAAAACGCGATAGATTCATGTAAACACTGAAACCGGTAAGCCAAGTTTATAATATTTTTTCTCGCAGCTTTGACAAACTGAATACATAAGCAACAAAGTTAGTATTTATAAACGTTGTAACGCAGCGGAACTGTGTATATTTGTTTTATAAATAACGTAGGAAAATAACGTTATTATATTCATAAAGTATTTTAATACATAAGTTATTACCTGTCGTTTAGTAGGTAAACGAATAGCTTATTGATAATAATTTATATATGGTATCTTGATCAACCAACGAATATTAGTCAAAGGACGTCCACTGCTAGGCGAAATCTTCCAACATAATTATATTATACTAATTAAATCCACCTACATTCAACTGTGGTTTTATTTTTCATATTCCATCGTATCTACCAATTCATTTGTATATTTAGTTTTATTTGTATTAAAGACGGAATAATTATGTATATGTGTAATACATATATAGACGTTTTGTGTATCCATACTAATATTATAAATGCGAAGGTAGTAGTCTATCTGTCTGTAACTTCTGAATGTTTTAACAGCTAAACCAATTTAGATAAAATTTGGGAGGGAAACTGTGTCCCAGGGAAGGATATACTTAAGTTAAATTGATTTAAAAAAAAAATATAACATAATAATAATATATACTATTCATGCTCGTAGTCCCCAAAGGGTTGGGCAGTGGTGTACTAATGTACACCCACATATCGCCGCTATGTTTTAGGTTCCATGTACGGGTGGAGAGACTATTTTTTGTAAAGTTAATTTCTTTTGAATTATACCAACGTTTAAAAAAATAACCCCTGCCAAGGCTTCCTTAAATTTCATATTTTCATATTTATTTATTGCATTCCATAATGTACAAAAATATATAAAACAGATGGTAGGCTTAAATCTAGGAATCAATTATGGACCCTGTTGGGCACAGCACAGCTTAGTATGAGAGAGGGAGACGTGTCTATATATTATATTATTATGTTCTATTTATATTTTCCAAGTTGAAGTCAATATTTTTTATTATTATAAGTTTTATTTATTATATATACGTATTATTTACGTAATTGTAATATTTTATTGCACTATTTATTTTTTATTTTATCACAATGAGTAGATTTAATTTAATTTAAATCCAGACATACTGTTATTTAACCATATAATTATCCCATACTATTTCGTCAAACGCAAATAAGACCCCATATAGCGCCATTGTCTTGTTTGTTCCGGATCCTGCAACTGACATGTATAGAAGCTTCCTAACTTAATTTTAGCAAATAAAACCGAACCTTATAGTTTCCACTATAAGATCTAAAATTGCTCTGTTTCGCCATGATAAGCAAAAGGGGATGATTTTTTGTTGAAATTATAATTATTCATTTTGGTTAGCGTTGTTAAGAGGGATAAGAGCTATGGAGTTAATCATGATCCTTCACTTAATTATCTTATATCCGTTATCTTGGTTATAGGATCGCCGGTCGCAAAGTAAATTATTATGCGTAGCCGTAGCAAGCGTAGCAGTCGTAGCCGTCGTAGCAATGCCTTTTTGTAATGCCGCTTTTAATAAGTATCTTGTTTATACTCAAAGTAACTTAATATAGACAAATTCAGTATTTTTTTTAGAATTATTCATACATGTTACATATAAAGTTGTTTATAACAAATCAAACAAAAAGTAAATTGTTGATAATTAAATTGTGAACAGGACAGTAACTATCACACAATATAACGCATCCATATTCAATAGTTTTAATCTGTCAGTAACCAACTGTTATCTGAAACTTGTTTTTGAACATGTATAGTAAATTATTAGGTGTTAAGCTTTTACACAACTAAAAAATTGTAAACGAAATAAATCAATTCTATGTTTATTTGTTAAAACAAGTAAGTATGAGGTTTCTTGTAAGATTTTTCTTGATGGAACTTACTTTTTGGTATCACGTAACTAGTTTAAACAATTATTAAGTTCCTGTCATATTGTTCTAATTAAAAGTAAACCATCCAAACACTTTGACTTCGACTTCGAATTCGACTATGACTTCAACTTTGACTTCGACTCTAATTTTCACTTTATTGATTAGCGTAGGATTTCTTTGCAATAATTTGCCCGTATATTTAATTATGTCTGCTACATAGCCACTTATATATTACGTGTATAATAATAGCTATATTTCTGTCACCACCATAAACTATATTGCAGGCTCTATCGCCTAGTGGTGCGTGCGTGTACTTGACAGGTGAACAGTGACGTCATCACAGCATTCACTGACGGCTTACTCGGCTGGTTTCAATTCCGTATTGAATATTTAATTGCAATGCCTATTTGTGTTATTCTAAGCTACTGACAGTTCGCGGATTCAACTAAAATTAGAATCGTCTCAGTGCTAAAAAGGCCCAATCTATTTATATATAATGAGAGAGAAAATAAATTACGGCCACATCTTTGGTAAGTTATTATGTATAAACTGTTAGATTTATGATTACTGTGAAATTATTCAGAGTAAATTTATATTTGCTGTACTTAAACGAAATATAAAATTATTTAAATAAAATTAATAATCTAACTTTTTCCATTGTTTAGTCTTCATTGGCATTTTAAAACTGGATTTATATTTAACTTATGCAATGTATTTAAACACACAGATCATTACGGAAAATAATATTATTTTGTCACAATATTCATCGCTCTGTCATGAATACATCTCTCATTTTCACATATTATACATATATTATATATATCCGATAGTTCTTTGTTTTTCATCGACTGGTGTTCTAGAGTTTATTTAATTTATTCGAAATTTAAAATTGAAACGAATATTTTTTAATTTGGCTATGAAAACAGTAGGTACAGTATACGCGCAGCGTTATTCTCTTCTTAACATTTATTTCAGGATAAATGCAAACAAAAATGCGTAATTATAAATTCTGTATAACGTTTTTACTAGTAATGATGATACATAGGTATGCTTGTCAATATTTCGTTTCGTGTAGGTACACGAAACGAAATATTGACAAGCATATCAAATATTACAAGAACATAAACACAACGAATTTGTCTACTTACTATATTAATTATTGTTTGTTAAATAAAATGAGTATAACAAAAACAAAACAACATTTATCACTTACACGTATGTTTGTTTACCATTAGCGGTTTAAAACAAAAATTAAATTAAATTAAATCCGATTGTTGTCATTTACATTTAAAATCATCGGTTGCGTATTTGCAAATCATATTCTGGGTTTCAGATGTGATAATAGTGAAATAAAACTATGGACTTTTTACGGGTTTTATCGCGGCTTGTGGATCATCTGCCCGTGACCATGGATGCTGTACAGGATCCAAAACGTTGGGAATAAAACAATACCAATACACAACGATAAATTCTGTAATAAGTAGTTTTATTTCAATGTATTATATTCGCGTAAGTGTTCGAAGTTAGTATGTTCATAATAGTTTTCATTATCAGATAGTTTCTGTTTTAAGTAAATGACCATCTGCAATTTTAATTATTAAATAAATAAAATAACTGCCTCATTGTCCTACTAGTCTTAAGTGTGTCTACTGAGAGGTCTTGGGTTCAATTCCCAAGTTGAGCAAAGTTTTATCGAGTTTTTCTATGAAATTCTCAGTAGCAGCTTGGAGTTTAGATTTGTTCCCCAGTTAATGGCTATAAGCTCGCCCCCTATTACATGGGACCCAATACATACCGGCGAACTTTAGGTGCACATAAGTACACCTCTGCCTAACCGTTAGCGGACAACAATTTTACTTTGGCTTTATGGTGTATTATGTGTTATTAAAATATTGTTATTTTCGGATACAGAAGCTTTTGAATTTGACTTTGATAAAAACAATAATTTATTAGTGGAAAGTAAAGCAACAGTAATTAATAGTATCATTTATAATTTGTGAAACATTGACACGAACCACAGCTATCTGAATTAAGGAGACGGAGAGAAAGTCGGCTGTTTCTCAGAAACGAGACCCCGTCGGCTGTGACGTTATAATTCAACAATAGCATTATTCTACAGATACCTTGTGGTTATTTAAGATCGTTATGTTTATTTTTCGTTTTAGCTTTAAGAATAAGAAAATAAATCTTACAATAACTTGTAAATGTATTCATTTATAGGACGTATCGTACCGAATAGTTTCGCCATATAGATAGATAGGTAGATAGAATATGCTTTATTGTACACCAAAATATAAAAACATACATCATCATCATCATCATCAACCCATTAATGTCCCACTGCTGGGCACGGGTCTCCTCTCAATTGAGAGGGATTAGGCTATAGTCTACCACGCTAGCCTGCGGGTTGGCAGACTTTACATGCCATCGAGAATTCTCTCAAGCATGCAGGTTTCCTCACGATGTTTTCCTTCACCGTTTGAGCATGTGATAAATACGCACATAACTTCCGAAAAGTCAGTGGTGCGTGCCTTGGGTTCGAACTCGAGACCTCTGACATATCAGCCCACTGGTCACAAAAACATACATTACATTAATATTATTAGTGTAGTGCGAAGCTAAGCAACGAGGCTTATCGGATACTAGATGGTTGATACATTAAAGAGATATTAAAGGTGATGTTGTTTTTTGTGTAATTACATAGATATTTTACATAGACATTATCCTGCAATAGGCTAGCGTGACGGGCTATAATTTCAACCTTCTTCCTTGAAGTCTATGTTCAGCCAAAAAACAGCAAATGGCTTGATGAGAAACGAGATGAACCTCATCCATCGACTTATGGTGAAAATACAATATTATAGAGTAAAATAATTTATAATTAAACTTATTATTGAAATAGATTTGTAAGTGTAAAACGCGAATATTCGATTCGGTCGAGATACAATAATATCAATGTTCTGCGATAAAATCCGTAAAAAAATACTGTTATTGTTGAAAGTTTTTAAGCTAAACCAAGTGACACGAAACTTTCATTATCGCATTGTTAGGCGCCGGCCGACAGACGGTGGATTTAAAACTTTGTTGGCTAACCCTTGCGGCCGCGGTTCCTTTCAAAGCGACGCTTGTGTACACTATAAAGTTTTGCATAGTATTAGGTTTATATTATAGGATGACGACCCAATTAGTCCAACGGTAGTTAACACTGCCTGCTGTGCTATGGGTCCCGGGTTCGAATCCCGGTAGGGGCAAATGTTTGTGTGATGAGCATAAACATTTGTATCCGAGTCATGGATGTTTCTATGTATAATATGTATATATTTACAAAAAAAAAAGTATATATGTAGTATATCAACCGACTAGTATCCGTAACACAAGCCTCGTTGCTTAGCTCGGAACTAGATGGCGCTGTGTCATAATGTCCAGGAATATTTATTATTTATATATTTATTTATTAATAAGAACAGACTTATTGTTTTTTTTTGCATACTCCGATTGCTTTTTTCTTTGTTGTGCTCTTAATGTTGTTTTATGCTTGCAATAATAGATAAAATATTGCTGTTGTACTTTTTTTTCGTAAATTAAATTATAGTTCATTAATCAATAGATCCCGATAATATCAAAAATTTTTAATAACAAGCAAATTGTTGTGGATTTTTTTTTATAAACCGTTTCCAAATATAAAAATGTATATAGTTTAATAAGATATTTCTAAATTAATTTATTAACTCGTTGCAGAAAATATTCACGAAAAAATAAAATGTATCTAATTAAACTTATTATCCTTAAACTCACCTTCCCATTATTCCAGGAAAACACACAAATAAACTCCAACAACACGGTTGAACACAAATCCTTATGCACTTTTATCCAAACGTTACTTCAACTGTCACTTTCAACGCCCGACGGAAACTTGAAAAACTTTTCTCGGGCGGAAAAAATACCGGAGTACAAAGAGGGCACGTGCGCTGCCGACGGCGTTCGGCGACTCACTGAGCATCGGAGGCCTGCCTCCTCCCGCAGCGAACGCACCACCAAAACGATCCACTCAGTTACATAGTAAGATCGAAATTTGATCGCAGTTAGAACGCTCACTAAGACGGCCCGTTGGCTATTTAGACCGAAAAAGGTGGTTAATACGCATGCGCGCGGTCGTTCAACCCTTGCAGTGATGCTGCAGGCCTGATGAGCCACATTAAGGGTACGTGGGCCGAGTTGTAATGCCGAGTTACCTGTGTAAGCGCGCCTGGTGGGCCCACGTCCGCAGCGGCGGGTTAAGTGCACCATATTACTTATTTAGGTGACACTCCATTAATTATACTAACTGGACGTTTCATTATTTATAACAATGGGTATTGTTATTGGCATTATTAAACTGCATTATAATACGATGGGCCATTAATTTAGTACACAATTTATGGACTATAATATCTTCAAGCACTTTAGATTGTTTTTCATTTAGATGTTTAAAAATAATTTAAAAAATATTTACTGATTAAATTTCCATGCAAAATGTATGAAATACAAATACGTTTTTGGGTGCAACGATTAAGGACTGAATGTAGATTGACAGGAAAAAAATGGACCAACCGCAATGTTATAAAATGCAATAGAATTTTAAGGAGTAACTACCAAATTTTAATTATTGGAAACGTTTGGGTGAAATTGCTAACGTTATTATTTCTTTGTCTATTGTAATTAGGTATAGTACTATATATTTCTTATACCACAATATAAAAAATATTGTTAATAAATCTTACATTTATATGAGACGAGGCTATTATCTTATTATTGTATAGAGACATAGTTTTGGTCCGTTTGTTTATTAAGTACAATTTTTAATTGAAAAATGTATAATTGAAATTTTAATAAACTCAACATTCATCTGATAAATAAAATTACAAGATTCTTTTAGATTTCTCATAATAAAAATAAAATATTATATTTTGAAATAAAACTATGTCTTACGGATTTAATTACGATATATTGATATTATTTAATCCCGTTGTTTCCTCGACAAATCCTTTGCAGCATTTGTGGTAACGGGCAGCTTGAGAGAAAAATGAGATAATGTTTTTTATAATCAATTCGATACGTTCTGTGTCATTTTCCAATAATATTATTAACATACATACATACCACCACGCCTGTCGTCCCCGAAGGGTTAGGAAGAGGTGTACTAATGTACACCCATATTTCGCCGGTATGTTTTAGGTCCCATGTAATAGGAGGCGAGCCCCTCCAAGCTGCTACTGAGAATTTCATAGAAAAAACCAATAACATTGCTCAATAATATTATTTTTTAAAAGTTTTTTTTATTTACCATGGAGGTGACAAACAAGCGTACGGCCCACCTCATGGTATTACCATAGCCTTTGAACGACCGCATCACCACACATGTCGTTCGCTTGTCGCCGAACCAGTTAAGTGTCTTTTTTGAAGACCCACATGCTAGTTCGGTTGGGCAACCTCGGGAGCCAACTCAATCCACAACCCGGTTGTTCGTGCGATGAAGTTCTCATGGAATCGTACAATTTTCCTGTGCCAGTTACAAGTACAAGCAACAACTAGGTATAACTCCTAAATACTTGCACTTGTAACTTATTGCGTACGAGGCAATCACACGTCCAATACGACAAAAGTGTCATCATTAATAGTTTAATTGTATTTTTATTGAATATACTGTGATCTGAGTATGACAGACAGACCAAAACAATTACCCCTAACTTCTGCTACGTCACCGAGAAACTCTCCTAAATCAATCTCCAATCAATTACTGTCAATCCGACACATTATTACAACAAAACTATGAAAAACTACTGAATAAATCACAATCTAAGACGATTGATGTATAAATCAAATCAGGTGTACGGTGGTGCCCAGGAGATGAATAAATCTGTGAGTGGCCGACACTGTATCGACCGATATTAGCGTTTTGACGTTAATTGCTTCTGATTTAGACGTCGGGCCGCTAAAATGTACCCTGGGGAATGACTGTTTGTTACTGTTGTGAAGGTTTCGGTTGGTCTGGTTTCGTGATGGATTTTGACAGAAATTATTATTATTTCGTTTATTACTTATTTGTTTTTATAAATAATTGCTAAAAATAATTTATTATTATTACAAATAATAATATCTAACTCTATTGTAGTTTTTTACTTAGAATTGGAATAATATAACTTACCCATTAAAAAAATCGATAAGATCATTTATCAACCCACTTTTTCCGTCCATGGTTCAAAAACGGTGTCACAGAAATGATAAAAATCAATTAATAATTTAAATAACTTTTTTTGAAGTCGGTTAAAAAATAATGATATTGGTACATTTCTGTAAATATATATTTAAAGGATACTTTTACTGGTAGTTTTCTGTTTATTTTAGACGTTGTCAGCATTTCTTAACGGACGAACTACACGACACAACGACTGTCTAGACGTTGTTTCGTGTATGTCATCCGTTTTGGTTAACAATATCAGATTCCGACAATGTAGTTTCATGTCTGGATTAACCTTATTGAGCTTTGCCCAAAATTTTTAAAAGATAGAAAGAGGATATAACTGTATTCCTTGTGAACCTATACTGCCTAAAACTAACTTGAAATAGTTCAAAATATCTCTTACAATCCCCATCTAAATTTCGTTACTAATTTTATTTCGATCGTAACGTTCCTCTGCAGACATTCTGTCAATTTTATTTCAATCCAGCGCCATTTTAGCGCCCGCCATCTCGTAATCGCCGTCTGCTTCTGACTTTCATTGACAAATTAGATTGATTCAATATTAATGTAGCGACTAAAATTACCGCGTCCGAACCGTCAGGCGTTACCGGTACGATTCCCGCCCGGTTACCCAATAGAATTACTGAAATTGAAATCAAACTATAGGCTGCAGTTAATTTCAAATTTATTTAGATCGCGTCTGTATTGTAGTCATTATTCAATGGCTTCGAGTTCTATTTGAAAATCATTTGAAGGTGTTAATTGCCACATATCTATACTTATATAAAGGGGTGACGAAAGATTGTATGTAGGGTGTTATCTACAGAGCTACTGATTACATATTTGAATTATTTTACTCAAAAAAAGCTATGTGTTTTTGCCAATATAATCATAGTTTTTATCAATCTAAGCGAAACACTGGAAACCAAATTCAGTACTTATTGACAAAAAGCTGCTTTAAAAATATCAATTAGGTAGTTCCTAAACAATACTATATCTACAATTCTACATCAATTTATTTTTTTTTACTTCAAATTATATTTCTAAAGATATTTCATCGACTGAAACTATTTTACAGAAAAACTATCCTATTAAGGTTACAAGCGTAATGATATGTGTAGGTAAATATAAAAAAAGACATTACAAAAACGAGATCCAATACAGGTGGTGCCGCGGTATACAGCAGGTAATATCATATTGTATCTAGTGAAAGAGGCAGGTGAACCCACCTTCGGTTCTTTCAAGGGATATCTGAAAGGATGAATCAGCCAGTCATGCTGAACACGCGGTGTCACTCGGCTATACAGACATTAAATATTGAAGCTAACATTATATTTATGAAAACCTCTCATAGTAAACATGTTTCTTTACCTTAAAAACTTATGATCATCTTCAACCCATTTTACAATCTCACTGCTGGGTAGGGATCTCCTTTCATTTTGAGAAGGATGAGGTTTTAAGCCACCACGTTAGCACAGTGACCACAAATGAAAAGGATCCAAAACTTTGGGATAAATTCATATCAATATACTCCATAAAAACTAATTATATTTCAATAAATCCATATACATATTTACTTAATATTATAAATGCGAAAGTGCGGTTATCTGTTACTTCATCACGCTTAAAGTGCTGAACGATTATATGAAATTTTGTGTGGTTGGTAACCTATCTAGGTTGAATAAGGAACCGAGGAACGTCATAGGATAGTAGGTGAAAAGTGAAGTTTGTATTCGGCTTCCATAATTTCTTAAAACAGGGTAGTAATAAATAAGCAGATTGATAAAAAATCAGATTCGATACAATAAGTAATTAATTTAATGGAAACGAAGTCGCAAACAATAGCTAGTTTAGTAGAAGTACTTACTTATTCCGTTTAGTACAATATATTTTATGTATTTTTATCATATATATATTATAATTTATTCTATAATGTACGTTTATTTATTTTCAATGAACTGTTTTGTCACCCATGAGTCACGCAGGTCTGGTTGAAAACCAGCGCCAGGCAATCAGTCTGGCATATGCAGGACCTATTCAGCGCAGTCGTGGGGCACAAATTGTTATATATCGTCTGTTTTACTTTTTAATCCTCTATGTATTTTGTTTTTTTTTATGTGACCACCATTTGTTTGCCTGAATAAATGTTTTCTTTCATTATTTTACAAAAATAATAGAAAAAAAGACTTTAAAACTTATGATTCTTTATCTATTTTAAAACTTATTTTAACTGTACCTAGGAGGCAATCCCTCAACATAATATATATTGCCATTGCTACAATGAAACACCTGACGCTGGTTTTCAAATGCAACCCAAAGGTGCCATAAATAAAGTTATAAATGTGTTAAACAAACATTATATTCTATTGTAGTTACTTCACATTAGAATTTGCAAAACCAGCTTTTAATAAAATACATAAATATTTTTGGACATTATAACACAGCGCCATCTAGTTCTGAGCTAAGCAACGAGGCTTGTGTTACGGATACTAATTGGTTGATATACTACATATATACTTTTTTTTAATAAATATATACATACTATACATAGATACATCCATGACTCGGATACAATAATGTTTATGCTCATCACACAAACATTTGTCCCTACCGGGATTCGAACCAGGGACCCTTAGTACAGAAGGCAGCGTTAACTAACGCTGGACTAAATGGATCGTCAAAAATTTAATTGTAATTAAAACTTAATTAGTAATTAGTAATCCTGTATGTCTATAATTTTGTAACACCCAAACAAATGAACAGATTTGGTTGAACTTTGTCATTGAGGTAGTAATTATCCCGGAGAAGAACATACGCTACCTTTTGTATACGCAGATATAGTAGCGTAAATAGTAAGTAGAATTTACCTGATACTTTTCAAAGATATAGTAGCGTAAATAGTAAGTAGAATTTACCTGATACTTTTCAAAGATATAGTAGCGTAAATAGTAAGTAGAATTTACCTGATACTTTTCAAAGATATAGTAGCGTAAATAGTAAGTAGAATTTACCTGATACTTTTCAAAGATATAGTAGCGTAAATAGTAAGTAGAATTTACCTGATACTTTTCAAAGATATAGTAGCGTAAATAGTAAGTAGAATTTACCTGATACTTTTCAAAGATATAGTAGCGTAAATAGTAAGTAGAATTTACCTGATACTTTTCAAAGATATAGTAGCGTAAATAGTAAGTAGAATTTACCTGATACTTTTCAAAGATATAGTAGCGTAAATAGTAAGTAGAATTTACCTGATACTTTTCAAAGATATAGTAGCGTAAATAGTAAGTAGAATTTACCTGATACTTTTCAAAGATATGGGATTTTAGATCTCGTGCTATCACTACCAAATTAAATTAAATATAAATACAGATACAACTTTTAGTTTATCATGATGATGATGATTTATTTATTTATTCATGTCACACCAACGACTTATCCACTAATACAGGGGTTCCGAAAGTGTGCGCCGCGGCGCATTGGTGCGCTGTAGAAAGTAAAGAGGGCCGCCGCCGTGAGTTGATTATTTATTTAATAAAGACATCTGTCATTATCCGAAACCACAAATATTCGCGGGTATCATTATATTCGCCTATTTCTTTCTACTAAATCTTTTTCGAATGGCTAACCAGAGTATGGCGCCGTGGCAAAATTCTAAATAGGTGAATGCGCCGCGAGCTGAAAAATATTGGGAACCCCTGCACTAATACATTTTTAAGTAATCTTATAGCTTACTAAGTAGAGTGGACATGTCACTTAAAGGTATAATACACATCACTTACCAATTACAATTAAATATGAAATCAAAGAATTATTATATAAATGTGAAATAAAATTAAAATTAATCAAAATAATAACATGACTTATTCGCACACAATTTTTATTTTTTTTATTTACTTTAAATAAAAAAAATAAAAATTGTGTGCGAATAATTACATAATATAATAATTAAATGTATGCTTGAGTGTGTGCGTGACTGTGAATGAAGTATTTTTTCCTCATTCTTTTATGTCTTTTATTCTCTCGACTACGAATTACTTTCAATGCATAAGTGCATATTAAAACTTGAATTATGCATATATAAAATTATGAAAAAAAACATGGCGTCTTAAAATAACTTTTACCATTCGAAAGCAATCACTCGTTATTTTACCGAGAATTAACTATTTTAAATAAAACTCACAGTAACTTCAGGCTTTATTTTTAACGTTCTGTTGCAAATAGAAAAAAACCATTCCTTATTTTATAAAAGAGAACTTATGAATGCTTGTGCTTACTTTTTTTTCTTCTCTTTGTTAATAAATATATCCTGTGGTAGTTTTTCTAAAGCAAAGTGTCATTGGGTTTTATAACTTAATTTTTAAATTTAAATTCTTAATTTTTAGTAGAATTTTTAGTTTTGTCCAGTCAATAGCAATAGGCTCGGCCGCTGTTTTAGAGGACCAAAATGGGAGAGTTCATGAGTGCTATTGTGCTTACCGCTTAACACAGGCAAAGTCTGGTACATATTATATACCAGACTGACCATACATGATATGTAATGTAGAAATACACACCCTCAAGCCAAAACCTTCGTATATTATTTTAGTTTACGTATAAAATATCAAAAGATTTCATCAGAGATAAAATAAACCCACTGACCTAAAATAGTAACGCATTTAATTATAGGTTCCTCTTTAATTTTAAGAAACTTAAATCTTTCAAACAGAAATTCACCCCTTCTCAAGTAATAGCAAATGCGTTTATTTTTTTCGAATATAAACTTTATCTTCATCTATTTAATTCTTGAATTCGAGAACAATTCATACAATAAAGAGTTTATAGACTACGCGGCTGCTACGACGTAGCTGTCGTTTGTGCCAAGCGCCCAACGCCGTAGCAGATACGCTACGCGTCGGTTCAGACTCCATTGTGCATCTGAAGGGATTTGTCTGAGACCAATATAATAGAACTAACAGTTCACCCCGGCTTCGCCCGGGTTCAATGTACTAATGTTTCATTCATAGATAGAACATCGACTGTTCTTCATTTAAATTATAACCTTTATTTCTTTATTTCTATGCAAATATATCTTAACCCCATTTTTCGGTTCGGGGTTTAATTTACAAACCAAGAATGCGTTTATTTTACCCATTAATTTTAATATTAACTTTTACGCTTCTTTCTTTAAATCTTTTTCTAACGTAAATCTTTCAATCAAGTATATTTATTTCTAATAGTTTAAAAAATATCAGACTTCGGTCCTTAGCCTCAAGAAAAAATGTGAAAAAATGATGATTATAAAATATTAAACGTTCATATTTATTTCTGAAGTTATTTTTTTTTAATGTAATATCTAGTTTTTTTTTAGTTTACACATTACATAAGGCAAAAGTTAATAGCAATTCGTTAAATTAATTTAATCTTTTAACGACGTTCAATTTATTACTGTTCAATTTGAATTAAAACTAAAGGTGTTTCTGGCTAACCCACAAACTATCATTACAACCACAAATAAATTTCGGTTTGGGTTTAAATACCGAATCAAAACTTTATGGTTGAGCCTGAGTTTACTGGCCCGTCATCCTTCACAATAAAAATACATAAGTTTTAATTTACAAAAAAGGATGACAATAGAAGTTAAACTTAAAAAAAATCAACAGACAAATTCTCATTACATAAAATGACATACATACATACATACCATCACGCCAGTCGTCTGCAGAGGTGTACTGATGTACACCCACGTTTTGCTGGTATATTTTAGGTCCCATGTAACAGGGGCGAGCCTATTAACCGGGCACAAATCCAAACTCCGATCTGCTACTGAGAATTTCAAAGAATAACCCAATAACACTTTGCTCGACCTGGATATCGAACCCAAAACCTTTCGCTCGGCAGTTGCGCTATTCGACCGCTAGACCAACGAGGCAGTTACATAAAATTAAGGGAACCAATTAACACAGCTGCAGCGGAATGAAGGCTGCCTTTTTTAGGTTCATAAGGGTCTCGGTTTCAAATCTCGGAAGGGGAAAATGTTTATGTGATAAGCTTGGATATTCTGTATTTGGACGACCCAATTAGTCCAGGGGTACCTAGTTTAGTCTAGTAGTGCCTTCTGTGCTAAGGGTCCCGGGTTCGAATCCCGGTAGGGACAAATGTTTGTATGATGAGCATTAACATATGTATCCGATTCATGGATGTATCTATGTATAATATGTATGTATTTACAAAAAAAAAGTATATATGTAGTATATCAACCAACTAGTATCCGTAACACAAGCCTCGTTGCTTAGCTCGGAACTAGATGGCGCTGTGTGTGTCATAATGTCCAGGAATATTTATTTATTTGAGTCATGAGTGTCATGGATATTATTAATTATGTATTTACAAAAGAAAAAAATACATAGA
Source organism: Craniophora ligustri (assembly GCA_905163465.1). NCBI lineage: Eukaryota > Metazoa > Arthropoda > Insecta > Lepidoptera > Noctuidae > Craniophora > Craniophora ligustri. Next base: position 16,035,526 of record LR990959.1, on the reverse strand, counting down.
ATCATTTTTCTTTGCAACTACATTTAAATACTAATAGTGAAATAATAATATGTAAAGTACAACTGTTATACAATTCAATGTTTAAGTTTAGCATACGAGCAAATACGCGGGACGGATCTAAGTCTCGCCTCGTAACGCCGGCTATTCAGTGACCTACAAGTTACCGACGATAACCGTTTCATACCCACAACACATTAATCATCATCAATCATCATCAACCCATTAATGTCCCACTGCTGGGCACGGGTCTCCTCTCAATTGAGAGGGATTAGGCTACAGTCCACCACGCTAGCCTACTGCGGGTTGGCAGACTTCACATGCCATCGAGAATTCTCTCAAGCATGCAGGTTTCCTCATTATGTTTTCCTTCACCGTTTGAGCATGTGATAAATACGCACATAACTTCCGAAAAGTCAGTGGTGCGTGCCTTGGGTTCGAACTCGAGACCTCTGACATCTCAGTCCACTGGTCACACCGCTAGGCTACCACAGCTCTTAATTAATGTTTGGCGATATTTAGGATATACGTGTTTGCCTCTTGGCGTCATTGGTTTAAATTATGAGTAAAAATACTTTTTAATAGTAATAGAAATGGAATCATCTTGTTTTATTATGGTATGGTTATAGTATACATTCATGTATAATTATACAAACGCCTTCACGCAAACCCAATACATACGCCTGTACGCACGAAAACACGATTGCACACGCACACACGTAAGCAGCGTGCATGCTTACGTGTGTGCGTATATACGCACGCTCATACGCACAAAAGCACGCACGCATAGATGCGCGCCTACATACATGTAATTGTGCTGGTTTAGAGGGCTACTTACTATAATTCTTAAAAGAGTTTCATTTTGTTAAATTGAATAAATTATTTTATTTGCTAAAAGGACATAAATGTACTTTGACCAAATTGGTGTACTCTATCACAAAGATTAGTGCAGTTCTTGAAACAGGCATACATGTATTTCAATGTGTATAAAATCAAAACGGATGCAGGGTTCGTAGCCCCTGCAATTATAGTCTCTGACAATTTATTGAAAATTTAAAACCTTCCTTAAATTCAACAAATTTTAATTGGATTCGGAACCGGAAACACGTTGCTGAAAAAAATCATACGAAATACCTACATAGAATAAAAAAAATACATACTTTTTTATTTTTATCGAGGCGACTATCACTATCCTTATCATCTTTTTGATCACATTTTGACTTCGATGGATTCTGGATGGGCGAGGGTGCATGTTCATGATATTTTTTTTTGTTATATTAGATACAACGTTTATATTTATGTAAATTGTTATTGTGAACATATTATAATTGTAGCGTTGGCATAAATTAAATGTTCTTCAATTATTAATTCAGCGAGTTAGCTGCGTCATTTGCTGAAGCCACAGACTAACTCGTGAGTCGAGGGTGGTTGTCAAGTTTTCCGATTGCGCATCGAGTAGTTTGACTTACTTATGTTTGAACGTAACTTTGTTTTGCTGTGCAACTTGTAGGAGACCACGTATATTGAGTTAATGTACTGTCTGAAGCAGTTATGATCGGCTCCCAAAGGTTTGTTAACTAAGCAAAGTAAACCGGTTGCTTTAATTAAATTTAAAAATATCACAAAAACACGCCTCTATCCTGACGTGTTTATGAGTTAATTATTTACTAGCAAAAATAAAATAGAATGCAAAAATGTATTGATTTATACTCGCATTGAACGAGTTATTTCGATTTTAATAATTTTCGGACAAATTTGAACTTCAAACTGCTGGCGAAAATTTTATTTTAGAGTCCTTTAATTTACGCGTTTGGGAGTATTATATAAATGAAAAGTTTATTCTTGAGTATCTGGTATCATCATCATTGACAGCGAATATGTCTAACATTGTTGCGATTAAATAGTATAAACTAACATTTATAAAATATAATTATATAAAAAATATTATGCCTTAAGACAAGATTGTGCTAACAAGGGATTACAAAGAATCTTCTAGTTAAAAGGTTTATAAACCTACTTTGTCGTCAAGAACACGACAATCAGCGTCAGTTTTCTGTAGTCTATAGTACTGCAGGTTTAACTAAATATTCATCGGTCTTAATCTAAAGTCTTAAATATTTATTCAAAAAAAATATAAAACAAAATCCTACTTATCACCTAACTCTGAGCAAAATGAGTATATTTTCCGAAGACACAAAGATATTTTAGATTCCAAAGCTTATTGTCTCAGCTGTTATCGAACAGATGGTAAGAAACTTGTGTAGGTAGGTATGTCGCGTCGGGCCAAGTTTCACACTTTTACAACGTTACTTCAACGCCGTTGTATGCTTGGAATGGAACTCCAAACTGCGTGAGTTGGCCGCCTGTTTCTTCGTACAGACGCGTGGATTTAGCTCAAAGACTTACAAACAGAAATGAGGTGGATGTACAATCTGTTTATTTGTTTCGGATAGTGTTGTTCTGTTGCAATTTCCTGTTAAATGCAGTTTGTAAAATAAAAACTTACTTTTGTGTGTATTGATATTAAGTAACATATCATAACGCTTGCATCCACGGAGAGTAGTAACAAGAGTATTGATTGATTGGGTATTGATGGATTGATTGATCTCACAGTTTTACCGTACGTTTTTTGTTTTTTTTTGTTAAACCGTTTCGGAGGAGTTCGACGACAAACACTGAGACACAAGAATTCTATACATATATTGTACATTCATATAAGTATGTAATAAATTAAAAACAAATATTTTCATAGCGTTTACCTACTTAAGTTGCTCCGAACTTTGAACTTATGAATCACCGAATCACAGTGCTGAGTTTTGAATTTGAGCTAAACACGATATAGATTACATAATTACACTTACATGAGCACATAGATAATAAAATATATAAACTTTTCACGGCTTTTATTGCAATGGACGTCTAACGGTTGATATGATGATGATAATTTAATCCAGACGTTTTGCGTCATAAAATTATTTTAATTCTTGCAAATTAATATGTATATTTTATCAACTTCAATATCTGTTATATAGAAATTAATAGCAGTGAATTAAAACTTTTGTTCTATTGACAAGTAATTAATCAATCTCACAAATAAAGCCTTTACAACTAAAACTATTTAAAATATATGAAAACCTGTAATTAATCTTTTTCAGTTTGGATACTGAAAGATAATTTACAAATTTACACTTGACCTTTACAGACCTGGCACAGGACAGAAAGATATGACGCACATTACACTTACAGAATACCGCAGTGAATCAACAATAGTTGTCTTTCTGCGAGTGACTAAGGTTACCAGAGCTCATTGGGGTAGTGACTATTCTGACAGCATGGGCATTCCATTTGCTGTCAGTTTAGTAATTCCCTATTTTAAGGAACCAAAACGGTTTCTGCAGGGGTGTGCAACGCATTTGCAAGCCTTCAGGTGTTGCAAATGTCCATGGGCGGCGGTGATCACTTACCATCAGGTGAGCCGCCTGCTCGTTTGCCCCTTATCGCAATACAAAAAAAAACATTGATGTCGGAGGCCAAGATCCATTTTGGGTCGTTGAGCCAGCGAAGTAAGTGAATAAGGTGTTTTGGGTTTCTGACTGAAACGGAACGCCAATACTGTACAAATTTGTTGTTCATTTTATTATCTACGGAAATTCCACACGAACTATTCCACCGTTTGGAGTACCGACGGGGTGTATCGGACCCGACCGACATCCACCTCAAGAGTGAGTGACCTTCCTACTAAAACCGCGCCTGCTAACCCCAGCACTATCATCGGGACCACAGGATTTGTAAATCTATTCGCTACGACCCCAATAAATACGTTAAAATTTGGCTCAAAAATAAGGAGCTCTAGTGGACTGTAGCACAGAAAGCATATATAAAATAATGATAATGATAAATAAATAATTAATATTCCTGGACATTATAACACACAGCGCCATCTAGTTCCGATACTAGTTGGCTGACATACTACATATATACTTTTTTTTTGTAAATACATACATATTATACATAGATACATCCATGACTCAGATACAAATGTTTATGTTCAAAGTCAAAGTCAAATTATTTATTTCAATTACACCAATAGTGCTTTTGAATTGTCGAATTTAGTTGCACGGTTCCAAAAAGTAGGTCTTATAACACAAACATTTGTTCCTACCGGGATTCGAACCCGGGAGCTAATTTACAGCTAATATGACAATCTAGCTATCAAATTTTAATAAAAAAGAAAAGGAGTCCTCAGCATACAGACAGTCAGACAGAACCAAAATGTTATTATTAGTAGGCAGCTAATGATATAACTTGGTATCGTGGGACAGGTGACACGTCGTTAGCGCGTCACTATTAAGATAAGCAGGTCAGAGGACCCCATTCAACCTCTGTACTGTATTGACGAGTAAGTTCAAAATGTACACGTGAATAGGTTGAATACTGTATTCATATATTACGTTGAATACCTCTAAAGTGTCCATGTAAATTTTAAGAATGATAAGGCGTTTTATATTATAAAAACTCATAGGAAACACAAAGTTACATACGAAAAACAAAGTTTAGTTTAAGAGAGAAAAAAATAAGTATCTAAATTATATATGTATTTTTCTAGATCTGAGTGAAGGATAAAGTTTCTCGCCAGATACGAGGCTTAATCGTAAATAATCAGTAACTAAACATAAATTATATTTCCAAGACAATAAACAGCAGAAACTTGTGTTGAGTGAACTAAACCATTCCACCGGTGACGCTCGGAATTCCTCAGATTCACTTCATTCAACAATAATCGCATTAGACTTCCTATCTTCCCACACAAGACATAAAATAGTTTTTCCCTTGTATACTACAAAATAATTCATACGTTGGAGCAAAACAAAAAACTGTGGAAAAAAAAGTAATTTAAAACTTTAAACTCATTACAATACGGTGCAATTTATACTAAAGCGTGTCGAGTAGTGTAGCCCCGGCTGCGGGATTTCAAACTTCTTGCTTAGCTCACTTTTGTTTCGGTGATAGTGGATAAATATTATTCGGAACTAGTTTCGGCCAGTTGATTCCAGTTTAAAACTGCTTGGGTTTTGATCAAAAGTCGGTCGGCGTACTTTTACATGTTGGTGTGATTTGGTATTATGTAGTTATTTTTGAATATATTTCTGTTTGCAATAAATGCTTCATTTTAGGTGACCAAAATAACTAAGTTCATCCGTTTGAATTCCCAAAAAGGTATTCTGCCAGTAAACAGCCATTTTATATTGCCATGAATGTGATTCGTTTTTTAAAATGCCGTTTGCATAAAATGTGAACAGTGGCCAACTTAAAATGACATAATTATATGTAATTCAATCTGTACCTTCAACAATTTTTATTTAAGTCGGTAACTTTGTTTATAGAAAAATAAAACTCTGAAAGTTTTGAATTCAGTCTGCTTGCTTGCTTCATTGCTTACAGTGTAAATGATAAAGATGACGCGTCAAGCTAACAGATTACCAACAAACAAACACACCAATTAACATTATGCGAATGGCAACACAAACATAAAATCCGTAACCTGCCCATTATCTATAGCACACTCCCAATATGGCCGCCATAATAACAATTGAATCATAACACTCATTATCTAACGGCGTTTGAGGCAGTAAATATTGTTATAATGCACGCGCCATTCCCGGCCTGCATACAATATCCCGTTGACGGGAACAATGCAGTCCCCCGGGATTGTGGGAACGCGGGATGCGGGTATAACTTACTGTTATTAATATGGCGTAACTGACAATATAAAGATGCCAATTTTCGTGTATGCGACGTTGTTATCGTAAACAATACGGATATTGATGTATTTATTACAAAGGTAAGGATTTTTATGTATTTAAAAGCTCGATTTCCGTTGCAGTCTTTGTGCTCGTCTTGATACCTCTACGCGTCAAGTAATACTAATAAATTTACCTATACTGATTGGGACGGCGGCGGCGCGGCGTATAGTTGGTGGTTCGAAATCAGTAATCAATTCGGATAGAAATTAATAAGTGTGTGCAGTTTCGTCGTGTGAAAGCAAACTTCTCTAGTAAAAATGTTCAAAGTCATATGCGTATTTCCCACATGTTTGAACTGAAGGACAAACGTGATGAAGTCTATATGCATTAAACATTTTGTCGATGACATGTGATGTAAGCCACCCGGCACAAAAAGCCCCGCAGACGAAAAGTAAATGGGTTGATGAAGACATAAATATGACAATTAACATATTAATAAATTTAGTGGACTGGCTGAGGTCGACTAAACTCTGAAGTGTTTGTTTTAATTTAATAAACAATATATATAAAAGACTTATATGTACATACATACATACACTCACGCTTTTTTCCCTTGGGGTAGGCAGAAACTATAGAATGCCTCGCGTTACGGTCCCTGCATACCACTGTTGAGGTAAGTACTGTAGGTTGTAGCAAGTAAAATAGCAGTCCTGGTATCAACATGTATTCCATTGAACTTAGCCTATTTATTTACAAAATTAGCACTGTACAAGTAGTGGATTCTCTTATCTACCAACAATAAGCAAGAGGGCGCGCGGTGCGCAAAGTATACAATTTGTCTGCAAAGTCGTCGTGGTGCATAAGGTGCGCGCGAGTATAAAAACGTCGGTACAGCGCGAGCGCTTCAGTGTCGAATGAATCGCCGTGGCGCGCGCATGTATGACTTGCAGCTACAGTACTCCCCCTCAAGCGAAGCGTACGGGTCTCTTGATAATTCTTCCAGATTTTGTTCTTAGCGTAAGTTCACTAGGTTTATCGGAGATGCTTACTGTGGAGTCACTCGCCGTCATAACCTGGTCGGGATCGTTCCATGTGTAGGCAGGTTTGAGGCGGTCAATTGATACGTTGACGTCACGCCCCGGTAGGCGTATCTTGAAATACTTGTCATTTCATTGTAGGACAGGATATGGACCTTCATATGGCCGCTGAAAAGGTCTTCGGACGGCGTCAACCCGCAGAAATACTGAATCACATGTTGAAAGATCCTTGTGTATGAACATGGTATGTTTGTTGCTGTGCGGGCGGTAAACCGGTTTCAATGTAGTTATAACGCGATGCAGTTGGTCTACATAGCCTTGGTCCATCTCCGTATGTATGACTGCGTTTGGTGCGACAAAATCACCTGGTAATCTCAGAGCTTGGCCGTAGGTCAGCTGCGCGGGGCTTGTGTTGGTGTCAGTCCTTATAGCTGCACGGAGTCCCAATAGCACAGTAGGCAATTCTGAGACCCACTTGGCACTGACTTGGAGTCGACTCATCAATGCAGTCTTTAGGGATCGGTGCCAATGTTCAACTATCCCATTGCTCTGGGGGTGGTATGCAGTTGTCCGTGTTCGTTCAGCGCCTAGCAGTTTGGTAAGCGAATTAAACAGCTTGCTTTCGAACTGTCTGCCTTGATCCGTGGTTATGGTGATTGGGCAGCCAAATCGCGCTATCCAGGCTTCATAAAATGTTCTGGAGATAACTTCAGATGATATTTCATGGATCGGAACAGCCTCCGGCCACCTGGTCTTGCGGTCAATCATAGTCAGTAGATATCGATGTCCGCATGCGGTGCTCGGCAATGGTCCGACTATGTCTATGTGTACATGTTGAAATCTGTCGCATTCTGGAAATGTTGACAACTCGCTGCGAGTGTGGCGTTGTATCTTAGATCGCTGACACAGTACACATGACTTTGCCCAGTTACCAACGTCAATATTCATCGCAGGCCAAAAATATCTTCCTTGCATGAGTTTGCGAGTGGTTCTAACGCCGGGATGACTAAGATTGTGAACGATGTCAAAAGCTGTGCGTCGGAATTCTTTTGTTAAGAACGGCCTTGCATGTGTTGTTGATGTCTCGCAATAAATCTCGACGTTAGTTCCCGGAACATTAAATTTCTTGAGGTGAATGTTTGGTTGACGTAACAGGGCGTTCATATCGCTGTCCTTCTCTTGCGCCGCTGATAATTGCGCGTAGTCAATACATGTGGGTACATCGATAACTTCAACTCGCGATAATGCGTCCGCTACGACGTTGTCTGACCCGCTCACATGACGAATGTCTGTTGTGAACTCACTTATGAACAATAACTGCCGCGTTCGTCGGGGTGTTTCGCTGTCTGACGGCGGCTTATGAATTGCGTATGTGAGCGGCTTGTGATCGGTGTAGATGATTAATTCACGTCCTTCAAAGATCTTCCGGAAATGTTTTACAGCCATGTAGATTGCCAATAGTTCTCTGTCGAATGTACTGTATCGCTGTTGCGTTTCAGAAAACTTTTTTGAGAAGTAGCCGAGCGGAATCCATTTGTTGTTAATCCGTTGTTGTATTACCGCGCCCGCACAGGTGTTCGATGCGTCACACATTAATGATATTGCATTCTGCGTAGACGGAGAAGGATGAGCGAGTAAAGTGGCGTTTTGGATGCTAACTTTACATGCTTCGAATGCTTCTAATGCTTCTGTAGTCCAATCGATTTTGGTTTTATCCCGTTTTTTGGAGTTGTGTAGGAACGCGTTCAGCGGTGCTTGAATATGTGCAGCCTTGGGCAAACTGTCACGATAAAAATTCACCATACCCAGGAAACGTCGTAAGTCTTGAATATTCTCGGGCTTGGGGTACTCTGTGATGGCTTTGACTTTTTCGAGTGGGGGTTTGATTCCCTCTGCGGACACTTCGTAGCCGAGGAATTTAACAGCCTGCTCTCCAAAGACGCACTTCGACGGGTTTATAGTGATCCCGTATTCGTCTAGTCTTTGCAGTACGGTACGCAGATCCTCATAGTGTTTTGTTTCGTCTTCCGAGGCTACAATGACGTCATCAATGAATTGAAATGTGTGATCGCACCCGCTGAGCACTTGGTGTATAAACCGTTGAAATGTTTGCCCGGCGTTCTTCAGACCGGGGCACATGCGAGGGAATTCAAATAATCCAAATGGTGTGGTGATTGCTGTCTTCTCGATATCGGGACCATAAACAGGCAATTGTTGGTATACACGGTTGAGGTCCAAAGTTGTGAAGATTTTCTTGCCGTACAGAACATATGTAAAATCCTTGAGACGAGGAACTGGATAGCGGTCGGGCTTCGTAATAGCATTCAAACGCCTGTAATCACCACATACACGTATGTCGCCATTTTTCTTGGGCACAACATGAAGTGGGCTGGCCCACGGGCTCTTGCTTGGCCGGCAAAGACCCTGTTGCATCATGATCCCGAATTCGTTCTTCACGGGCACGAAGAGATGTGGTGCTAACGGTCGTGTTTTGCTGTACAATGGCGGACCACTGGTTTCAATATAATGTTCGACACGATGCTTCGGTGTCTCCTTCATTGATGACGGTCGAGTAATATTGGGGAAATCGGCTAACAACTGATGGTAATCTTGTCCAATGTCAATACTACGTACAGTTGGCTCGCAGGAGTACGAGATTGGTGCCTTGACGGATAAGTTCGTGACTTGATCGATGAGCCGCTGGCCGGCTATGTCCACTAATAGCCGGTGATGCTTCAAAAAATCAGCGCCGATGATAGGCTTGCTGACTGCCGCAATCACAAACTTCCAGCGATATGGCCTTCGCAGTTTGAGATCCAACTCGAGCGTCTTCTCACCGTACGTAGGTATAGTTGTGTTGTTGGCGGCATACAGGCAAAAACTTGATGGTGAAGCTTTCATGCCTGCTCTCTTCGGTATGACGGAGATGTTTGCACCGGTGTCGATTAAGAATGACAAACGGGAGTTTCTATCGGTTATAAATAGACGGTGTGAAAAAGTTGTCGCGCCGGGTGCCACCTCAGCCAACGCAGGTCTTAGTTTTCCGAATTCATATTCTTGTCTTCGTAACTGCAAGGTCGAGTACATCGCTGTGCTTGCTTCCCGAATCTTCGATGGTAGTAGCATACCCCTACTTGGTGTGGAGCTTCGTTTCGAGGGGAACGGGATCGCCCTGGTGTTCGTGACCTGGAGCGGTAGCGACGGAACGGACGCCTTCGTTGATATGACGACTGGGTGGCCTTCAATTCAGCTATCTCTCTTGTCAACATATCAAGCTTCTCCGCAATGGTCGTCTCATGCATGGTGGTCTGGCTCGGGCTGGTGGACACTACTGCTACCGGTTGCGGCTGTGAATGTTCCAGGATCTTGTCGGCCATCTGTGCGAGGTCGTCAATGTCCGACTTCTTAGCGATGTTGTCACTCACGGCGAGTACCGCGCGAACAGACTGAGGCAGGTGATTAGTCCACATAATGCGAAGAGCTGACTCAGATATGTTGTCTCCAGCTAGGTTTTTCATCCGCCTTAGTAATTGCGATGGCTTCATATCCCCGAGCTCCATTTCAGATAACAGCCGCTGCACTTGTCTTTGTTCAGATTCCTCGTAGACCTGCAGTAATCGAGTCTTTAGCGTCTCATACTTGTCGGTCTCAGGGGGACGCAGTATAATATCAGCTATTTCATCGATGTCTTGACGTTCTAATTGGCCGATGACAAGCTCGTACATCGCTTTGTCACCCTTTCTATGTGGAGATACGATAGCCTCAAACTGCGCGAACCATAGGCGCCATATCGGTGGAATACGAAGTGCTGTCGACACTCCAGATACTTCTTGTTCATCTCTCTTCACCTCGGACGTAGACATATCGTCTGATTATTTTTGATCACGTCGGGGTCACCACTGTTGAGGTAAGTACTGTAGGTTGTAGCAAGTAAAATAGCAGTCCTGGTATCAACATGTATTCCATTGAACTTAGCCTATTTATTTACAAAATTAGCACTGTACAAGTAGTGGATTCTCTTATCTACCAACAATAAGCAAGAGGGCGCGCGGTGCGCAAAGTATACAATTTGTCTGCAAAGTCGTCGTGGTGCATAAGGTGCGCGCGAGTATAAAAACGTCGGTACAGCGCGAGCGCTTCAGTGTCGAATGAATCGCCGTGGCGCGCGCATGTATGACTTGCAGCTACACCACTTTTGCCTCGTCCACATTCATACATCTCGTCATGCACGCAACCTATATGAATTTTCATTTACTTTCAAAACTTTCCCTGCACTAACAATTTTTGCCGTATGACTTGTGACTACCACTTATTTAGTCTCACAAATATGAATTTGATCCGTGCCATTAGCCATACCGTTTTGGATAGTTGAGCATTGTCTTTATTGTCATAATACAAGTATAAATTGTCACATACTTGTGTATATATACTAGTTAAGCGCTCAACCGTACCATATAAGTGGATAATTATAAATTGAGCAGCGTCTTTTATTTTTCTAATACCAGTACGAACCAGATCTTTTATATTTTTTATGAAGAAAATGATATCAAAGCGTTTGTCGATACTATCTCTAGAAATAGTCGGGGATAAATGAAGACGTCGCGTTCAATAGAAATCTCTCCGTTTGAAATTCTGAGTTTTTCAATGGCTTATAATATTCCCTGTATTACAAATTGAATAAGTAAATTCGTTTGATGATTAAAAGATATGAATATATATTTTTAAATATTTGTGTGCTTCAGTTCTCTTAACAATAACGTTTATACAAATATGGATATTATTAACGGTTAGTCTATTTTAAGGTCCACTTCAAATTATCTATATTATATTATATAGGTCAGATTATGAATGTTTAACTTTTGACTGCTCTTTAACTATTAGCAATACAATGAAGTTAATTCAGATAACTCTCGTTGAAATTTGAATAATATTTGGCCGTACATTTTGTACTGAACAAAATAAATGCATATAATTAATTTTAATAACTATTTCTATAAATTACTAGTTCTTAAAAGTGTTACCGGGCACTGTAAGTGCTTACTAGCAAATATAATATTTATATATTGCCATGGTTCAAATCAGAAATTATTACGTAAAAAGTTAAAATTACAGCTGACTTTTAAAATTTTGCAAAAAAATCATTGGAAGCAATATGACATTCTTCACTCAAAATACTAAGTATTTAACAATTATTTTATGTCACCAACACAACAATAAAAGTACGAAAGATGTATGTATATCAACTGAGTTTTAAGTAGTTAGTTCATAGTTTACTCAAAGCGGTTTCAAAGGTGCCACCGTGTAGTGTTGGGATAACTTTTAAAACGTGTCCCGGTGGTAGCGGGACTGCCGATACCAATCGCTTTGTCGTTTTAGAGTTATCTCCTTAGGACTCCGGAGAAATAAATAGGACTGGAGTTTGCCGGTTCGAGACAAAGTAGTTTAATATGGCGAATCCTTGTTACGTATTTATTTACCGTGTAAATTATTAGTTTTGTAAAAGTTATCTGTAACGATAAATTTTTCCATTGAGTGTAATTAAAATTAGTTAAAGGACAAACTTTTCATTGGATACGTCTCTAAAAATGTTAGAAATTTGAATAACACTGGTAATTAAGGTAAGGGTTCCTTAAATTTTCTTGTGTATCGTAGGTTCTTTCGCTTAATAGACATTTCGCTAACATAACTGCCCGTAACCACTATCCTTTGGCCATAATTTATTAGGAAAACCTGTAACAGTTCAACCTGAACCCATGACCTCACGCTTACTAATCGCACTTACGACTACTAGACTAAAGAGGCAATTATTTTACTGTTAATTTCACATAATATTTACAAATATAATATAGTAATTACGCTAGTGATACAGAAAGAAAAATAAATAAATAAATACAACTGGACATAGGGCCATCTAATTCCGAGCGAGGCCACGAGGCTACAAAAGATAGTTAATATATATAAAATAGATATTTTTTGTAAATCATTTACATATTATCAAAGAAACATGCGTGACTCAAAGGAAAAGCTCCCGCGACGGAACTCAATCCCGGTCCTATGCATGGAAACTCAATATATTATTTAAACATCCTATAACAAAAAACTGAACACGAAAATATTTTTATTTATATTTTTCATAGTAACGTAAATTTTGGCTGCATTTTTTCACGGAGAATCACCACAAAAACACAACAAGCTGCGCACAAACAAAATTGTTCAGTAAATTTAACTACAAGTGCATAAAAATAAGTTGCACAGCAAAACTGAAGACACAGATATGCAAAACTGTACAGCGGTATTTACATAATCCATGGCAAGAAGCCGACCGTCAACGTGTGCCCCTTGTAAATAGAATAAAACCCATTTATCCTGGGGCTAAACTGTGGCCCAATGGATAGTGTTGGAAGTAGGCCGAAGTTTTGGTTCCGGCCTCATAACGTTTCGGCCTTTGAAAATTGAAACTCGATTATTTTGTAATTGTCATTTTCTAGAATATTATATATGTAAGGATTATAACGTACCTACATATTTGTAAACTTGTTTTAATTGGTATTCTCATTGGTAAAGCATCATTGAGACACAGATGCATGATATTAAAGTTCCATAATATCACGATCATCAACATTTAGTATGGTCATTGGCTTAGCCAAAAATTTAATTCTTTGTCAGTAAACTCATACATTTAGTTTTACCGATAAAATATCTTTAATGCAATAGATAAACATAATTATATGAAATGAAATATTATTTGTGTAAATCGATTTGCAGGACATTTTTACAATTCAATGTCTTAATTACTAGTTGGCACTGCTATTTTCTAACTGACGACCTCTAAAAAGAAGCACCAAAACAAAGATCAGAAATCATAGTACATATATTTTAAAATCCAGACATAATAGAAATTTATATAAAAAAATAGTAGTACGTTTTTTAATTTAAATCGGTTTTAATTTAATAAAATGTCGGCTTTCGTCTCGTTCTTGGCGATGCAACTACAACACTTCACGTAGCATAATACGGATACTAGTTTTTCAGCACGGACACACTTGCATATTGTTGTCACGCGCACTCACCGCATACACTCTGGCCCTCTGTGTATAATATGACAAAAAATAACGGTAGACACAATCTTTTAAATTTTACATTAAATACAACACTGCGTGCCTGGGTCTGAAGGGAAATTAAACAGTCCTCGTGTTTTTAACTCGAGAAGCGGTTATCAGAATCATTTTCCCTCTGTTATTTCCCCGAATCATTACTGCTTTTTGTTTTCACTCGTTCAGCTCGAATATAATGCTGTTAAGTAAAATAATCGACACGTTATATTTACGCATTGAAATTAATTTTAACGGGTAATTTCCCTGGCTGATTAATAAATCCATTTATATAAAATACATTGAATAATTGTGCTATCTTTTATTTATATACATACAATCACGCCTTTCTCCCATGGAAATAGGCAGAAATTACAGAAAGCCACGTGCTACGATCATTGCATACTACTTTTGCTTCGTTCACATTCACGCAGCCTGCATGCTTGAAACATTTTCTCGACGGCGTGTGAAGTCTGTCAACCCGGCACTGAGCTAGCGTTGTGAACTATAGTCTGATTTAGAGATTGCAAACCGGGCCCGGTGCCCTTTTAGACATCCACCGGGCCCGGCCTTCTATACCGGGCCCGGTATGAATGATTCACTCAGGGAACTCTTTAAAGAAATAAATATTATGACAGTGTCCTGTCAGTATATCTTTGAAAATAGAATGAACGTTAGGAAAAATATATCACATCATACGAAAAGATACTAATACTAATACTAGATATAAGTCAAAATTAATGCAGCCACAGCTTCGTCTCGCTAAAGTCTATACCTCTTTTATGGGATATAGTTAAAGCTAAAGCTACCAAAGTTTATCGATGTTGATAAGACAAGTTTAGTACATTAGGCTGCGTTATTAGTTTCTTATTCTAATACTATGTTTTCAAATACATAGTTACATTAGTAATAGTAATTAACTTTAAGCAAGCAGGTCTTTCTCTGAACTCTGTATAGTATTATGTAGTAACTAACAAATTCTGTATTAAAACCTCGTGATTTTGAGACTGACTAGTGTTGATTTGCTGTTTTGAAAGTAATATTATTCCGTATCCTTGAATCATTGTATTTTTCCTCCATTTACTTAAACCAAATTGTTCTTAAATACTTTAAAGGTTTCAACCTAATATATTAACCCGGACAAGTCGCCAAACGTTACCGGCAAACGTTACCGGACCTGGCCGGATTGAAAAACATACCGGGTTGCAATCCCTAGTCTCTCTCATTCCTTTCAAATGTGAGGAGAATCAAGCCCAGCAGTGGGGCAGTAATTGAGTTAATGATGATGGTGATATTGTATTGGTACAGGAATAAGGAACTACTAAATCCGTCGCTGGTGGGATGTCATCATTTAAATTGTATTCTTTATTATCAAAGAAACTAGTTGGCATACGTGTTGCAAATTGCAAGTACAGTACGTTCACTCAAGTATGTTTACATAAAGCGAACACGAGCAGGCGAGTAGCGCCACAGTGTGCGCCCGCCGAATTCAATTCCCCACTAAAATTCAATAATATTGCCAATCGGCGGCTACAACAGCGCCCATTGTGTTTTAGAAACGTTTTTGTTGTGTGCGGAACGCCGATGGGTCTAAACTACGGAACCGTTTTTCGAGCGCGAATATTTTTGATATTTGGGAATTTGTAACTTTTTTCCTTTGTATTAGTTTTGGGTGTCTATAGAAAAAAGGTATGTAGCTATATTTACATAGAAGTTTATGTAGCACATATAGTACCGACTAGCAGATCCGATCATGCGTTACTGTGGCTAAGACATTCAGTGGTTTGTGTTAATAAATGCGATTATAAATTGAGATAAAATTTAACCTATCTCTCAAGTTAGAACAAACTACACACAGTGTGCAAAGTTTTATTAAAGTCGGTTTACTACTTCAGAAGTTCATCGTGGGCAAACAACGTGACATAATTTTCATATAAATAAAATATTGAAAAGTATTATTAAAAAAAAAAACAGTTTTAATTGTAGTTTTTCAAAAAGGTTGCAATGACTTGTATAATTTGTAAATATTACATAAGCTCATTGTAATCCCATTACAAAGTAATATCGTGTTTAAAACGATAATATAATTTTTAAACTTATATAAATAATTAGAGAGGCGTTGCAAATAACGAGACTAAGGCCAAAATCAAAGTGAGTACTCAAGTTAACTTAAACACAGTGACAGAATTGCATTTCGACCGCAATTGTAGCAGTCAGGATCATCTGTTTAAGACCTGCAGGAGGAAACAGCTGCCGGCGGCCGATAACAATGGTTTAGGATTACTTGAAGAACTTAATTTTAAATCCAATAATATACTCTAAATTTCGTACTGTGAATTTGTGAATCAGTAATATAACCACAGAAAGCCAAACCAAAGAAGTCGTAAGTCCAAATTAATATTAATTAACGCGTCGATACTCTGAAGGAAAATATCATGAAATATAAATGTCTGAGAGATTTTTTCCATAACTTGCGAGATCTGCCATTCCCCAAACCAGTCTGCGTGAAGAACTATAACCAAACACCTCTTAGAGTAGACTTAAATCTAGTGAACCTTTGATTTGTATCTTTTGAATTATTTCTCAAATGTAGAAGGAAAACACCATGAAACTTGTAGGTACGTCTGAGGAATTTTCCCATGTTATATGAGGTAACTACCAACCATGGAATTAAGGCTTGTAGCCTAACGGCCCTCTAAAAAGCCCTCTCTGTGGGGCAAGTAAATGTATTGATCAAACCCCTTAATACAATAAACAATACTATATCATATAATAATAATTCTTTATTGACATAATACAATGTTCCAAACAATAGTGAGGCCCTGACTTCTGCGCTAAGTTAATGAACCTGTGTTACAGAAGCCAGTGTCTTCTTCCAGCATTAATAGTTCAAAAATTTATGACATATAAGAATCAGCTATTAAATTAAACATTAGTAATAATAATAAAAACAAAAATAATTTTAGTTATACAAAGATAATAAAGGGTAAGAATAAAATAGTACCAATAGTAGTAGTAGTAGTTAATACTAATAGATGGCAGCATTATTTAATTATACTATTCCTTAAAGAAAACTTTATTAGTTAAGTACTAACTAACTAGTTATTTGTATTCAGCCTCTCTCTATAAGTCACGTTATTCTAAAACTATAATTATGTATTTACCGCTTCTATCGTGCCCTGTACTTGATTGATACTTTCGTAGCCTTACAAACGATTACACGTGGACGTTTAATTTAATGAAATCTTATTTCCTCTGAGTAAAATTAAGACTGAATGATTTTTAAGTTAAATATTATAGCTTAGAAGATTTGGGTTGAAAAAGTATTTTGGAAGTAAATAGTTTTGGTTAATAATTTAAAATGAATTTCTATGTTTAAAAATAATAAGTAAATTCCGTTTGCAGCAAAAATATTAAATTTACAATATCTAGCTGACCTGACATATGTTCTTCTGTAATTTTTTAACTAAATTGCATCGCATTGTCACTTGCCACGTCCGAAAGTATCGGGGCCGCTGTTTAGGAGTTATACTTTATAGAAACATCAAAACTTAAAATGTCTATTGTGAAGACGATTGAGAATATTCTGCTATAACGGTCTTCCACGATTATTGATTATATTTATAGTAGAGAATCAATTAGTATTAAAATAAGTTCACTTAGTTTTACATTTTGGGGCAAAGAGAGAATATAATTAAGTGTATTCTATCAGCCTAGAACTAGATCAGCATTAGAACGTTTTGATCTAGTATCTATCTATACGTTCTTCGGTCTGCATTTCGCAGGGGCATAATTAAGCGACTGGATTAGTTCGCGCGAGATTAATCTAACGATTTTAGATAGTAAATCACTTAGTATGATTGAGACGCCGTGATTAATATTGAACTTGTAGAACAACACGATTTAATAGCTACTGTACGTACGTTGACGGTTATTTAAATACACTGGCAAATAAATATTGGAACTGAATGATATATGTTTACCTTTTAATAACTCAAATAATTTTAGAATTTACTGACTTCATATAGTTACTTACTTGAACACTAGTCCTTTCTAGAATCTATGTAAGATCATAACTTATTTAATCACGACGTTACGGACCCATTACATATTTTAACTTTATTTAAGTTTAAGAAGAGTTACTGTGAAGCTTTTAAACGGCTCTTTTACATAAAAAAAACATTAATTTAAAGCAAAAATAATTCATGTAATTATTTAGTTTACCAATTGCATACTATCCAAATACCTTACAGAATAAAATAAATTATATTAAAAATTAATAACTAAATTTTCAATTAAAAATTTAGTCAGGATTGTCAACTGTTAATAGTACATAGGAAATCCATTTGTCAGTTTAGTAGTCTTTATTTGAAGAAACCTAAACGGTTTCTACAGGGTTGGCAACGCACGAGCGACACCTATGATGTTGCAAACGTCTAAAGGCTACGATGACCCCTGACCATTAGGCGGGTCGTCTGCCTGTTTGCTACCCTTTTTGTGGTATAAAAAAATAAGAGTTATTTCTTTACCTATCTCTCAAAGTTAGATCATATATCTTCAGCCATAAGTCTACATTACATTTTATAATTTAATAAATAATGTTATAATTTAATAATTTTATGGCAATATGTACTTCAAAATAATTATACATTTCAAGCGTCTGTTACCCAATAAGTAGAGACCAAATTACTATCAATTAGCAATAATAATTACTTGTGTAACGGTTACAAGGTTCAAGGTTAATTACATTTGAACGAACTGTGGGCTCAGTAACTCAACCCGTGCTATTTTAAGAAGTTAAATCAATATTGGTTTCTGTAGATGTACAGTTACAAGTAATACCTACCATTTTCCAAAATGTTTGGTTATAAAAGAACTATATTTGGATGAGTACTATCGCTTTAGCAGTAATGTGTTATTATTATTTATGTTCTAATTTGTAGGTATTGTTTACCTACCCAATAAAATAACTAAACAAACAATACTTATTGAATGAAGTGCTTAAAATCCCCGTATCTGAGAGATACTTCTGTTGATACTAGCAACTATAAGCGGCGTCTATCGCTTATCTCGTATGACGTAGTATAATATAAATAATCGATACAAAAGAAGAGAGGGTAAGAAAAAATAATAATATTTATAATATCACCATTCTAAGTCTCTTTTACGATTAATTTAATGCGCTGGCATTTATTATCATCAATCCATTTACTTTCTTACTGCGTGGCACGTACGCATTTGACAGATATTCTAGGATTGTCCGACTTCACACGCCGTCAATAAAATCTCAGGTATGCAGGTGTCTTCACGATAATTTCCTTCACCATTATAACATTGAAAAGTCAGTGCTGGATGCCTTAGGAAAGACTTTTACCTTTTCCTTTTTTTAACTACATAGTCCACAGGCCATACTAAGCTGTCATAGAGTCACTAGTATATTATGTATTATTAATACTAGTCCATACCATCGCCATTATGTTCCGTGGACAGACATATTAGGTAGGGTCAACAATGGGGCCGTGCGGGTCAAAGGCGCCCAAACAAGACTCCAGGCTAACTGCACGGAGCGTGCGCAGTGGCGGGGTTCTATTACAATCTCATTAGTCTGCCCATTGATACTCGCGTTGTGATTAGTGCATGTACCGTGTATTAATACCGTGTTTATGTTAAGGTATGCACACAAAGGTAACGGTTATGGAAGTTCTCAGCTTAGAGTTTTTGTTGAAAGTTTGATTAGATTTTTTAATGTATCTTCTTAAGTCGAACAATCACGTTTTCTTTGCGTTTTTTTTATGATCTCTTAGAGTTGCCTTAAAGTTCATTATGACAGCGACCTCGTAGGTAATACATAACATTGCCTGATGATAGTAGTATAAGATAAACCATTTTCTGTGATGGAATTGAAAATGAATAATTATTTGGAGCACATATTGATATTCGAACTACAAAACAACAGCACTAACTTGTAACCACCTTAGGGTCTTTCAATTTTCACTTTCAATCACTACATTTTTATAATAAAAAGCTGTTCAACATTTTATAACAAGTTACTAAAAGTATTTACCAACACAAAAACAAGGTCACTAAAATACAATAAAAGAAATAAAAGAACGATTTCAAAATAAATATGAGGTCAATTCGCAAAGCCTAGAATCAGCATCAGCATCTATCGCAACAGTACATCATGTAATAACGATCGTCGGTATCAAACGCCACCGTTTTCCGATATTGATGAGCAGAGAGCGGCGCCGTCCACCGCGCTATGAATCACTGGCATTACCTGCCGCCCATACCCTACAATACGACTTATTAGGCGAGTGACACTGGTTTGAAGTACATTGCTGCTTTGTGCGCATGTGCGTGTGTTTGTATGTCTGGACGTTCATATGCTCAATCAAGTGCAGCTGTTATTTTCTGCTCAATCAACTGCCTAGTGATTGCAAGTGCGACTGCAAAGCAAGAGGGCTTTGATTGGATTCCAGGTGGAGCAAAGTGTTATGCAATTTTCAGTAGTATCTCGGCTTACCACGGGGTTGCAAGGGACTTAAAACATATCGGCAAAATATGGGTGTGCATTAGTACACGACGGAGACAACCGGTGTGATGTTTGTTAATTTTGTGTATGTTAATGTCTGCTGATCGTGAGGTCGAGCAAAGCCACAAAGTAGAGTTTTCCTTTGTAATTGTGACAGGTTAATATACATGGGGTCGGTACATGAATTCTAAAACATAACGGTAATGAATGGGTATACATCGCACAAAAAAAAATAGTTAAAAGGTACAAAAAAGTACACTAGCGCAAGCAACTCAAATTTACGAATTTTCGTGTAACTTATTTCCATTTGACCAATTATCACGAAAAACTACATAATCTAATTACTATATCACAAAATCTAACCAGCAATGTACACCATCCTTCTAGTTAGCATCGCGGTTAGTTATCGCGAACGAATGAGCAGTATTGGTGCATCGCATCAGGCGAAACAGCGCGTGATGTATGCTGTAGCAGCAATGTTTAAATTTAATGGTTAATGAGCATGAAACATCATGGTGGAAGATTAACGTATCGCGTTGCTGGTTTTGGTGGATTATCTCCATACCATAGATCTTTACGCTGCCTTTTTACTATGAAACTAGAAAGACATATAACGCACCTGCTTAATAATTCACAACTATAATAAGATGTATGAATGTGGACAAAAACAAAAACGTGTGCGGCGCGTTCTGTAGTTATATAGTAAATTGAGCCTATTGCCATTTGCCGAGCATCAGTTCATATTGCGAACTTTCAACCCATTTAACCCAGCGAGCCATTGGATTCTTCTATGAAACTTCGAATGAGTCTTTATTCCGTAAAAAAAAACTTTGGCATTGACTTCTGGGTTTCAACCAAACGAACGAAATATAAATCAAAAAAACTTTAAAACAATACGAGGTGATTTGCATCTTTTCCACTTTCAAAGGAAAGAAATATAAGTAGGTATCAGCTGTTGATTTTCCCGCGGAGATTGTAAACGCCATCGGAGAAGTAATGGCTATCAATTGAATACCACTTGTTATATTTCCACTCAAGCGAGTAAAGATGATTTTGTTAGCAATGCAATTTGAAAAGGAAAATTAATCTCAGCTAAAAGGAAAAGGAACAATAAGATTTTGAATGGCCTGTTCTTTATATGATAAATATACACATAGCTACAGAAACACGTTAAAAAAAATATTATAATATCTTCTTTAAAAAATTTAAACAAAACCTTCCAAATTTAAAACACTATATAGCGAAAAATAAGCTATCTGTTTGAAGTCCTTAAAAATGATCCAAATCAATTCAAAAATGGCGGAGTAATCGCGTAACAATCATACAAAAAATAAACATACAGATAATCGAGAACCAATCTAATTGAGAACCTCCTACTTTTTTGGAATTGGTAAAAACTCAGTGGCTTTGGAATCGAAATCAGGACCTGGACTTCACAGTCCATTGGTCACACAACTCACCGTCGAAATTTTATAAGAAACACTGAGTACAATCTAAAAGAATATCTCTCTCTCACTCTGGTTCTTAGAACAAAGTTATGAAAAATAATAAAAAAATCTCCATGCAACTGATAATAATATTATCTAATAAAGATTTCTTTTTTCACTGAAAGCTCTGTCGGATCGTTAGCAAGAAAGATCTTTATGCAGTCCTCATTCGATCTAGGATTTTATAAATTTTCAGGTACAATGGCTCACTTAAAATGTTCTTTGTTCTTGAAAGGTGACCGGATAAAATATTGGATTCTATATAATAATATATTATTATCATTATCTTTCGAGCACGCTTTGCTTGGAGTTGATCTCTAGTCTACCCAGATAACATAACAGAACACCATCTTACTTGTCGCCCTCGAAGGGTTAGGCAGAGGCGTGTGAAATAAATGTTTTATTTCCATAATTGACTTGTTATTGTGGATTAAACTACCGTCTAAGTTACACGATACGGCAGCATTAGCGTCGGATAATTGAATAATTAACACCCAAATCATTTCAGCTTTGGATTTGAACTGTTGACCCATAAACTGGTAATTTCTAGTATCTATACACCTAACATGAACTTTGAATATTATCAAAGCAATAGATAATATTAGAAGCATTTATTGAAGTCCAATCAAACAAAAGATAATTTAATAAATATTGCGGTAACATAAGTCTATTAAATACGTTCAATTCAACTAACAAGATCCGAGATAGAACAAGACAAACAACAAATATCTTGTACTGTTAAGCAAATACGTTTCTCAATACGTAATATGAAGTAACTGTTTAAATATACATGGAATTCAAGCCCCAATCCGCATTTAGAAACGACAATCAATACATCGGAAACCCAACTCCACAATGCGAGTTAAGCCCGCTGTCAAAGTTGCTAACAGTCGGTTAAACCATCTCTAAACATTAGCGCAACTCAACTAAGTTTACGATGATGCTCGCAATGCCCCGGCTGCAGTAATTCCATCGACTCGCCGACTGCATAATGCATCCCTGCACTTACATCGTGCACCTCTCACGATGCCCGCGCATCGGTGGATCGGTGCGCTTCATTTAACACGACTACATCAAACTACACGACATACATTGCTGGCTTAGTCTTAAAAAAACAAAATAGACGGCAAATTGAGCAGTAGTGTTGTTTGAAATATGGGTGTGGTGATTTGGAGACGGTATAATAATGATGTAACGTGGTGCAAGTTAAGGGAAGCGCTCGTTTCGAAAGCAATAACTCGAGTGTGCATTGACGAACGCGTTTCGAGTGTCGGCCCCTTAACTAAGATGGAGATCGTTTTGAATGCCTCTTTGTTGTCGGAACGTTAACGCGTTACAGTTTCTTCTATCGCGTCGCTCCATTGTGGATTTATGGGTTTTACGGCTAAGAGAAAATTAGATGGTTTTTGTGCTTAAGTCAACAACGAAACTGTTGGTGATTCGCTGTTTTGAGTTTTCTTACAGACGACAGTCTGGACTTGTGTTAGTTCAAATGGATTGTTTTGTTTTCCTTTGTGTTTTTTTACATCACGTTGGTTTAGTGGTCGTAAGCTTGAATATCAAGCGTGAGGTCCATATTCTTTTTTACTCTTTTGTGAAACTAGAAATTTGGATTGTTCCTTTGTGATTTGGGAATTTGGCATCGGAAAATATTCCGATGAACTGTGTGTTGTATATCACACTACTGGCGGATACAGTGTAATATGTACAATTTTATGTGATATTAAAAAAAAAAATGAATGTTGCTTAGTTTTTAAAATGCATAATAATTATGTAATAATAATTGAAAAAATTACATAATTATGATCATGAAATTCCGTAATAACGCAGATATTAACGGGCTCATTAAGAATGTTGAGGTGTGAAACGAAATTTCATACCAGCTACAGAAACAAAAATATTAATGTGTTTTGTATAATTGTGAAAACCAACAGTTTCCTCCATTCTGTCTTACTCTGGCGACAGATATTTTCAGGCACAGTGTCACTAAAGAAATTAAGCATAGTCCACCGTGCTAGCTTAGTGCAGGTGAGCACACATTACACGTTGTCAAGAAAATCTCTGATGTAAAAACCGTGAGGAAACCTATGTGAATACCAATTTCCTCGCGATTTTTACAATTTGAGTATTTAATTAATACCTTGGGATTGTATTCGCTGTGGTAGCCTAGTGGTGTGACCAGTGGACTGAGATGTCAAGGGTCTCGAGTTCGAACCCGAGGCACGCATCACTGACTTTTCGGAAGTTATGTGCGTATATATCACAAGCTGTTATGGTGAAGTAAAACATCGTGAGGAAACCTGCATGCTTGAGAGATTTGTCTCGATGGCATGTGAAGTCTGCCAACCCGCAGTAGGCTAGCGTGGTGGACAGTCCACCACGCTAGCCTACTGCCTAATCCCTCTCAAATGAGAGGAGACCCGTGCTCAGCAGTGGGACGTCAATGGGTTGATGATGATGATGATGATTGTATTCGAGAACTTGGACTTCACAATCCACTGATCATATCAATAGGCTATCACAGTGTTTTCACTTAAAAAGTCCAAATGAATCGCTGAATTAAAAATAAAACAGTCATCTAAAACAATTAGGATACCAACACTATACATAACGAATATTATTAAGCGTAATAATTCACCCTTATTAACATCAAATATAAACACATTTAGCCGACCATTTATTGTCATAAATTTTAATAAAATGCTAAATAATGTATGGAATTCGTAAGGTGGGGTATGCAATTACATCGTATAATTGGGTCAATTCTATCGTGTAGCCTCGGGCTAATAGCTTAGCCTAAATCAATTGTATATAGCTGATAATTGTGAGTAGCCGTCCTTAATGGAATCTTTAGTGGGTAATTTGATTTCTTCAATTTCAGTTTAAGTGCGAAAGTGTTTTATTAATATCACTAAGCTATGTAGTTAGTGACTAGTTTAAATTATATAGGTTGATCAATGTAACTAATAAGACCTGACCTGCAAGACTCAAAACAAAAACAATAATATTAAATTTCATATCTTGGGAAGTAAGTATCTCTAGTTTTTTTTTAATTTAAATTTAGGTGTCTAAAAATTAAAATAAAAAAATATTATTTTAATTTACATACCTACATTTTTAATGACTAGTAAAACTTTCGTGTATAGTACATATAATATGTATAGGCATTGTTGTGACTCGAGCAAAAAGTTTTATAAATAATTTTGATAGCAAAGTTTATATTTGAGATCCGAAAATAAATCAAATCAAATCAAATCAAATCAAATCATTTATTTCAATTAGACCAATACAGGTACTTTTGAATTGTCGAATTAAATTGAATTTAGTTGCACGGTTCCAAAAGGTAGGTCTTATGGAGAAGAACCGGCAAGAAACTCCATAGATACTCTTTTTAAATTAAATACAAAATTGTTGGTTTTGTTTTACAATGCTTTATGTATGTAATATCAATATGAGACTGGTGCAGTTCGATGTGAAACGTATTATTTATGAAAGTAAAAGAAATAACTAAAACCAATTTCGGTTGCCATAACATGTATGAGCCGACCAGTCCCAACTGATAGCACCCGTTCACGAGCATGACGTGTGTATCGGCGTCTGTCTACTCAACCATGTTGTAGGGAATAAAAAGACCCGACACACAACGCCACCATCAGCAGGACATTTGAGTGAGCATGACAAGCCCAGAATGCCCGGCAACCGGTAGGCATTTTCACATTTAAAAAAAATTAATAAAACAACATCAAAGCCAACATCAGTCTCATATTTTACAAGTTATTTTACTAATCAGTAACTATTGCGTTAATAAATAATAAATTACATTAATAAATAATTTGCATGTCAATCAGTAAAGGTGTATAACTAAACATGTCAAATTGTATAAGTGTATAATTGAGCATGTCAAACTGTAAAAAATTATAAATATCTTTATGTAAAACAAAAAGAAGTCAAACCAATAAATAAAAAAATAAATAAAAGAAAATATAATAATCATGAGGCTAGCAAACCTGTGGAGCTGGACCAGCATTTTGCCAAACTTTTTTATCTACAAGATAATCTTCTAATTTGTAGTATGCTTTCTTGCATAGAGTAGACTTTACGATGGATTTGAATTTATTTTCCGGGAGGTTTAAAATTATTTCCGGAATCTTATTATAAAACCTGACACTATATCCCACAAAAGAGGTATGGACTTTAGCGAGACGAAGCTGTGGCTGCATTAATTTTGACTTATATCTAGTATTATAATTATGCAGTTCACATCTTTTCGTATGATGTGATATATTTTTTCTAACGTACATTATATTTTCAAAGATATACTGACAGGGCACTGTCATAATATTTATTTCTTTAAAGAGTTCCCTGAGTGAATCACGACTACTTAGGTTATAAATGGCTCTTATTGCTCTTTTCTGCAGAACGAAAACTGATTCTATGTCTGCAGCACGGCCCCACAGCAATATTCCGTAAGACATGACGCTATGAAAGTAGCTATAATAAACTAGTCTTGCGGTTTCTACATCCGTAAGTAGTCTGATTTTTCTAACTGCATAAGCAGCTGAACTCAGGCGTCCCGACAAAGCCTTAATGTGCGGTCCCCATTGAAGTTTGGAATCTAGTTTGATTCCTAAAAATACAGTCTGATCGACGAATTCGAGCTTTTCATTATTTAATATTATATTACAATCCTCACTTCTAACATTTGGTAAGGAAAACTTTATGCATTTAGTCTTCTGCCCATTCAACACCAGATTATTAACAGGTAATAAAATAATAATTATCAATAGACAACGAGAAAACTTGGAAAATATTTCCTTTTCAAGCGATAATATATTTAAAAATATACTCTAGAGCGTGTGAGTCGTACGAGTAATAATTAATTTTGGTTGCGTCCGCGAGCGCCCACTGAACGATGTGAAATCGCCCCGCTACGTACAGAATTTTGATTGCTACGTACATGCTACGCAGCTACGTTACCGCTACGGTGCTACGGCCTACGAGCTACGCCATGCATACCGCTTAAACGCTTACTCGTAAGAACAATGCGGTCGTTAAGGTATGATAAGCGATCGATTTTCGTTTAAATAATCTATAGATTTAACGCAATTTTAAACCCTAGTTTAAACATATAGATTTGCCAAGTATTTTTATATGTTTTCAGGGCTGAAATCTATATTGTAATTTATGTTAAATCAGTTACAGAAGCACGTTTTTTGTGGTATATGAGCTAATTAATTGTTATGTAGGATTAAGTCGTACATGCCAAAGTCAATTTAAAGATGGGTGACCGTTAATCTAATATATAAAATTCTCGTGTCACAGTTTTCGTTGCCATACTCCTCCGAAACGGCTTGACCGATTTTGATGAATTTTTTTGTGCTTATCCGGTATCTATGAGAATAGGCCAACATCTATTTTTCATCCCCCTAAAAGTTAGGGGTAGTTCACCAACCCCTATAATGTGGCAAAACAACGTTTGCTGGGTCAGCTAGTAATAATAATAATAATAATGATAATCGCTGAACGATCTAATAAACTGCAAATTAAAACCAATATACTAGGAATAAGGATATCGTTGGAATAAAGCTATATTTCTGATTGCAGCAAACTGCCCGATACCATGGATGCTACAAGGGATCCCAAACATAAAGTTATTAAACAAAACAAATTAGTAAAAAGAAAACCGTTTTATTGCAATATCTCATTCCGACTAAGTTAAGATATAACAAAATTAATAAGAAATCAACCATCAGAAAACCATGTCACAATAATACCTAAAATATTCTACAAAAACAAATAAAATAAGAAGACAAAGTTAAAATCATTAGCTCCATAAATTTGAATTGCAACTGATATTACACTCGCTGGCAATGAAGTGGTCAGAGTCCCTCCCGCCGGACAAAATCCTTCGACTCGTCCCCATTGCAAATTAATCGTCTCACTTGCCGCGATATCTTTCGTTGCGCGCTTAGCTAGATTTATTGTAACTGCTTGTTACGGATACCCAGCAATGGATATTGAATTAACGTTTTTTATGCTCATAGTGGTAAGCTGATTTATGTTATATAAGTATGTTGTTTATTTATTGGAGTTACTGGTAAAATAATTTCAAGATTTTAAGTTATGAAAGCGTTTGGAATAATATTCTAATAAATTTACAGTGACATCGAGTTCGAAGCTAAGGGCAGTTTTTACAGATACTTGATAGATACGCTACATTTATAATTATGGTTTTTTGTTGTAAATACAAGCATATTAAATAAATAAATAAATATTTCTGGCACAGCGCCTTCTGTGGTAAGCAACGAGCAACGTTTTTTTTGTAAATAAATACATATTATACATAGATACATCCATGACTCGGATACAAATGTTGATGCTCATCACACAAACATTTGTCTCTACTGGGGGACTACCTAATTGGGTCGTCAAATTGTACATAGGAATATCCGTGACAATTATTAGCCCTGCCGGGATTTGATACCGGAACTACAACCACATTCTCAAAATAGATATTCTTTACGTGCTTGTGGTTAAGTCATAGACAAGCTGATTATTGAATCTGTAAGATTAAACATAAAATATATTGCCAAAGTCATTTGGTAGCATATTAATACCTATTTGTGTCTCGGAGAGAGAGCTTGTTAAGCCTTCGATCCCGGTTGTCATACGAAGACCTATGACGATCGTAGTCGAAATTGACCCAAGCAAAGTAGAGAAAAGCCTCAGAACACTCATTTGCTGGCTTTACTGTTGTGAATTGTGATTCGTACATTATGTTAGACACCTAGACGCGTTTACGACATCATATCACTTAATTAATTTATACAATTTATATCATAAAACGACTGATTGACGACCCAATTAGTCCAGCGGTAGTTAACACTGCCATCTGTGCTAAGGGTCCCGGGTTCGAATCCCGGTAGGGACAAATGTTTGTGTGATGAGAATAAACATTTGTATCCAAGTCATGGATGTATCTATGTATAATATGTATGTTTTTACAAAAAAAAAATATATAATGTAGTATATCAACCTTCTAGTATCCGTAACACAAGCCTCGTTGCTTAGCTCGGACCTAGATGGCGTTGTGTCATAATCTCCAGAAATATTTATTTATTTAAAACCACTGAAAAAACTCTGACTAAACTATAAGTATAAGTTTTAATTCTACTCCGTTATAACTAAGTGGTAAGTTTAGAGCAAGTTGATACAAGTTTTAGGAAGCAGACGATTGATTTATGAAGTTAACTTGAACATAGTTTAGTGGCTCACATTTCCTCGATTACCACCGAGATTTCGACCGTCAGTACTACTGTGTTAATGTAGGTACAAGACAAATCAGCAAAATTAGTGTCCCACTGCTGGGCACAGGTCTCTTCTCGTTTGAGATTAAGCTAAAGTCCACCACGCTGGCATAGTGCATATTCGCAGTTTTCACGGGCCATCGAGAAATCCTGTCAAGCATGAAGGTTTTCCTTCACCGTTTGAGCATGTGATAAATACACACATAACTACCAAAAAGTCCGGTAAACGGTAGGTTTTAAGTAATAATGGGGCAAGCCTCCATACTTTGAGCTGCGATTGAGAATTTAATAAACATCAAACCTTATGCTTTTCAGCAAGTGCCCGCTTAATCAAAGGGCCAGCCATAATTTTTTTATTTGGATCATGTCTATAACGAATAGGCTATTTTAATTTAAATAAATAGCTATAACTTCTATCATAGTAAAGAAATCAATGTTTTAGAAAAACAGTTCTTGCAATTTATTTGGACGCATTAAAAAGAAAATAATACTTTAATATTTTAAGAATAATATCAATGCTTAACAATACTAGAATCTAATATCGACATTAGATTCATCAAATGAGGCGCGTCTTGCTAGAGCGGGCAATGGACAACGCCATCTATCGGCGCTCGGCGGCAGTTAATCCCGTCTCGGCCATTTCCCGCGACAAATCACCCCCCATTCTGCACTTTGAAAACTTCGTAACGTATCGCTTTCAATTTAAGTGATGGCATATAATATATTCCTTTGTGTGTGGACGATTAAACCGATGATGAATTGAAACCTATTAAATTAAACGATTGTGTAAAGTTTTCTTTTCAGTATTTTTTTTCAATGCTCGGCCTTTGATACCGAGCTTTTAACAAATACAGTTCATACATGAATTTTTTATATTATTCTGATTTCGATTTTTCACAAAACAAGCTTTAGCTTGTTCTTATCTGATTTATCAGATTATCAAGATTAAAATGTAGGGTAGTTGGTAGTAAATACAGTAATATAAAGGCAACTAAGACCTCACTGACTTCTTGCACTTCATTCTTTTCTTTCTAAAGAAGAAAAGGATAGAAATAATATTATATTTTTAAAAAAAGATTTTGAATTAAAACTACCTACCTAATTACTTTTTTTGGATTTATCCTGTGGTAAAATCCATTTTCCTATACTTTTCCAAATTTACTGATATACTTAGGTAAAGTTAAAAACTTTCTACATATGGCTTCAGGCACAATCGCAGTCTGAAGCGAAACACTCAACTGATTCTTGAAAATAGAACAAAGACTTCTGGTAAAATAAATTCTAAAAATATTTGTCGCGTCCCATTCAACAGAAAAGAACTCTTCAAACCATATTGCAACAATAAATCTAGATCAGAAACAATTTTCTATAAAATTTATCGGAAATAACAAAGTGAAAGATATCAAGGAACAATCACTTAATATTGAAGAGGAGTCATAAAGTATAATTAAAAATTCTTTCGATAAAAGTCTTTAAGGAATCTCACAGATCGGAAAGTTATTAAATCAAACTATCGAGCTGTAACATCCGCTGTACCAACGTGCCGCCCCCTGGATTTCATTAGACTTAATTGAAAAATAAAAAGAATTCCTTTACTTACATCGCATTCAGTCTTGCCTGCCATCCCGCAGTTTAGTCCACAAATGCAATCATTTCTTCTTCAACTCCACCTAACATAAACTATTCTACTTCAAATTTAAATCCAAACTTATCCTCAAACTTACTAAGTTCAAAGTCCTTCACCACTAAATGCAATCTTACATCCTTTGCATTAGAGGTAATTTTAACAGTGAGATCAAATTTTTCGATACGATTATCAACTTTATTAGTCTGTAATAAAATTCCTTTCAGTATGCGAGTTGGTTTTATAAAAAGATCTTCTAATACCAAGGGGAAAGTTCCTAGTACTAAGTGCATCGAGATCGGTGTACGTGCATCCGCCGGCGATGTCAGTTGGAAATTTCTCGTTACCGCAATAATCTAGCATCGGGTATAGCGTTTTGCAATATTTTACAATTTCAC
This sequence comes from Craniophora ligustri, assembly GCA_905163465.1. NCBI lineage: Eukaryota > Metazoa > Arthropoda > Insecta > Lepidoptera > Noctuidae > Craniophora > Craniophora ligustri. Next base: position 16,004,306 of record LR990959.1, on the reverse strand, counting down.
GTGAGCGCTCAGCGGCGGCCGACTGGTAAAGGAAATACTTTCATACAATTTCTTTGAGTTCCTTTATTGTTGGTAGTAACAAAGGGGATTCTTAGCACTTGTGTGTGGTTATGCTGTCAAATTGCAACTAGAGTAAAATGCATTGTTGTCGATATGAGAACACTTTTTACTATTGAAATAATCGGTCTCAAGACAATCAATAATATAATTACTAAAAAGGAAAGTACTTACAATCCATTAAATTATTAACTAAACTTACTTATATGAAGTTAAAGACGGAGTTTAAGAGTACGGTATTTTATTATAACTAATCGTGATCCTAAAGGATTCAAAAGGTTTAAAAAAAATTAACTGTTTTGTTTGCACTTACCTCTTGTCATCTAATGATTTTTCTCCATAAAAATTACCATTTAATAATTACAATCTAAGTCATTACTAACTTGCAGCTGTACATACTTCGTTGTACACAAAAAGATAAACAAGAAGCTAAACAAAGAAAGAAAGAATATTCTATTATGAAAATAAAACCAAAACTTATGTGTATATTAAAAAATATACACCAAAAACTCAAATACATATCCTGTAAACATCTCACTGAGTATATAGTCTACATATACATAATATGTAAAAGCTGAACGTCGTGGCAGTTTAAATATTACCTGAGGCAGCTAGAAGTTACGCTCGGTGCGTGCGCGAATACGGAATGAAGGGCCGCCTTTGAACTGCCTCCACTTTGTACACTTGTGCCATGCGTTTAAATTTTGCGTTCATTTTAGTTTTTTTATTTTATTTTGTAGCCGAATCAGTTACATACACACTGGATCTACCTACAATTCCTATACATGTATTAAATGACATATTGCCCAAAGTAGGATTACTAGGAGTATAGGTACTACAGTTTTGGTAGGGTTGCGAGTACCATGGTCGTAATGACGAGATGAGATAGGCACTAAGACGTACTTTCCATACAGACTCCTACATTCCTACTATTGGGTTTTTCTATGAAATTCTCAGTAGCAGCTCAGAGTTTAGATTCGATATTCGATGTGGGACCAAAATATACCGGCAAAATATTGTACATCCCTACTTAATCCTTAGAAGACGCCAGGCATAGTAGGCTACTAGTACACTTTTTTAAACAAATAAATTTCAAATAATTTTTGTCTAACCTGGGAATCGCTTCAACATAGTACTGCCCTTTAACCGTGCCAAAAGACCAATAAATCGACTGTGTACAATCATATATTTTAACCGTTAGATATCACTTGACAGGCTTCATCAAGTACACATGTATCGATGTCGTTTGGGGATTAGTTATATTATGGTCAGAGCGAGGGCGCTGTTAACATGAGATTCCTCATCAAAACTTTATATATTGCTTGTCTATTACTATTGCTTATGACTTGAGATTATGTTATTCCTTGAAACTGGTCCTCTGGGTGTCGGCTCGTTGAGTTTGGTTGTTTTAGTGGTTTGACTGACCTTGAACATAGGCACGCTTTAGTTTCAATGATTATTATTTATTCACTGGACTTAAGTTTTGAATAGTCAAAAGCGTTTATTAATTTAGGGAGTTTTAAGAGGTATGGCCTTTTTTTCCGCTGTTACATAACAGGTGGTTAATAGACTACAAAGATACATATTTTATAAGTTGGTGCATAGATACTATACTACTAATGCAGCTCATCACACAACAATTTGGGATCTCATCTCCCCTACCGCCATTCGAGCCCTGAAATTACCACAGAATCCACTTTGATACTTTTATATATGTGCCTAAATAAAATTAATATTTAAAATAAAATGTATATAAGACAGAGTTTCCAAATTTTCAATGATAATATCAAATTAACGAAAACCAAGCCAACCAACCAAAATATTTGTAACTTTCTCAATCACAAAACGCAATCCATGCAAACCCCGCGTACAAAAGGACCAAAACGTATTTAACACATAATTACATATAGAGGCACATATTGAAGCCCTACGAAGAGCTTCGTCTCGCTTTATGACACAAGACAGAGCTCCCGGCTGTTACTGAAAAGCGATATCGAAATCCCTCGGGGCCTGTGAGTGCGCCGTTGAAACATTGTTCCAGATTCAGGTGTCAAATTTTCCATTGTCTTGTCAGGAAATATGAAATAAGCTTCGATAGACGTGGTCTTTGGGGTAGGTTGTGGTTTAGAAGCATATTTTATTTCAAATTATATATTAAAGCATATTTTATGCTAATTACACAAGGCACAGTTTCGGTTGGTTTCATTTTTCTTGTATTTTGTATGATTTATTTCAACTACTGCAAAATAATTATTCATTATATACGTGTTTTAGAGATTAATTCGTTTGTACATTCTGTAGTTTCTACCCTCATGGGGAAAGGCATGATTGTATGTATGTATGTATGTAGGTATGTTTTAGAGAATACAAATATTGTATGTAACATCTCAGATTTCACAAAAGTAAATAAAACTTCTTTAGTTTTATGTCTCTACAACACATATTTTACAAAACTCAGTGGGACTTTATTTCATTTTCGAATACGTTTTGTGAGAGTAAATTGAAATAAATATCACATTACCACGTACATTACATAGTAAGCACGAGAAATATGACTCTCCCTTGAGAGGAAAAAAATTGAGACGCAACCTTCAAGTCTACAACTCGAAAGGACTCCTGCACCATCTTGATACTTAACATTTTATTATACATCGCCAGATATCGCCTAGAGGCAAAAAATGCATAAAATTGCAGCTCACAGGAATATCTTTCAAACCTCCCACGAGACGTCAAAAGAGCACTAGGCATTTGAAAAAAAATCCACATTCGAGACAAAGACGCACTACACATTCACGCCCCCCCTCTCCCCCTACTCAATTGTCCTTACATCTTACATTTCTGCATCATATTCCGTCGCAATGAAAAGTAAAAACATTGCAGATAGAATTTGATACAGCGTGATTTAAACCTTAAGTTTGTGAGTGGAGAATTGAGTTTAGAACGTGTAGATAATTCAGTGAATTCAGATGCAGGGAAAGACGAAAGTGGCTGAATTGAGGTGGAAGCCAAAGTGCGGAATAAAAGTGACGAGCTCGACTCGAATGGAGTAAAGTGAGCGGTGTTGGCGAATTGGCGGCGAGTAGGTTCACCGCTCCGCTGATTGTGCCATCGTGCATCGATTATAACATTCATATTTTATTTGCTCATCGGAATTATTATCGTTCCTTTTTAAAATTGGTATTTAAATGTCATGAATAAATTGAGTTTAAATTATTCATCGTTGTGTTATACAAAGTTCACGTGTAGGATTAATTTAAATTTTAAAATATGGGTCAATTTATTAGCAATGATATGATAATATACCGTCAGGACGTGGGTTTAAAATTGAAATCCCTCCAGGAAACCGACTGTTTCAAAATAATTACTACTACCTTCACTATTGCAACACAATAGTAAGGGACCAATTTGTGAGGAAACCTACATGCCTGAGAAATTTTCTTTAGTTTACCACCACGTTCTAAGTCAATAAGAACTACGATAAGATCATAGTATGTATTTATAATCTTTATCAATCTTTGAGAAGACCTGTGCTCAACAAAGGGACACCTATGTAGATAGAAATAAATAAATAATTTATTGTTGCATCAGATTCAATAAATACTAATGAACTGTAAAGTTTATGAAACTGTTATTAACAGTAACGATGTTTATTTAAATTTTATTGTCCTGTACAAAATTAATATTTGTTTAATAGATGTTTTGTAGATGTTATAATATTTTTTATATATTTTTCGCGAAACTAAAAAATAATCAATATTAGTTTAGTTCGCAAGGTGTTTTTCCGGGTCAGGGTACTTGCGTATAAATATGAAGATTTATGTACATATATTTCTAAACGCTCCCACAACACAAGATTTTAGAGTAGACCCACTTACACGCCTTTTTCGGCGATTGTACTTTAGCAACGATTGAACGAACGAAGTCGCCTAAAATAAAATAACAGCTATACCTATCTCTGAAGGTTAATTTGTTAAATTTTTAATGATCTAAAGTAAAACAGGAAGGAAAAGAAAGGCTTCTGTGCCTTTTAAAAGATTCCTTAAATTTAAATTATGCATGTTAATTCGCTGAGAAGCAAAGGATTTTTAAGTGAGCAGAGATTAATGTTTCAAACTAAATTCACGGGACGGTTAGTGCAGTGGTCGAGCGATCGGCTTCTATATGGCGTATCGCAAGTTCGAACAATTTGTATATTCGAATCTAATCGATCGATTATATTGTAAATTTTTACTTATGAACTGCTGTAACT